>OY293833.1:20682111-21061465 GCA_958507055.1 Crioceris asparagi
GTGCTCCTTGTGCAAATAGCCACAAACATATAAAGATCATTCAGTAATATTGATTTTTATCAACAAAATCTAGATACTCTCTTACTTATTGTGTTACCATGACAAATATAAATAATGACATTTGTAATTGATGGCTATGAAATCTTTCCAGTTTTTGCCTAATTTATTCTAAATTCACGATTGTAAGTATTTTTATAATACTTTAAGTTGTTGTTGAAATTTTATTGATTATATGACTGCATCCCCAAGCACATCTTTTTATATATATATATATATATATATATATATATATATATATATATATATATATATATATATATATATATATATATATATATATATATATATATATATATATATAATTTCCATTTAACCGCGTTTGTCTGTCTGTCTGTATGTTTATACACGCATCACGCAAAAACTTGCTGCATGGAATTGAATGCAGTTTTCCACGCGTACGAAGTCGCGGGCAAAAGCTCGTTAATAATAAATTGATGATGATTAGGCAGAAAGATTTAAATGATTAGAGACATCAGAGGCATGGCAGAAGAATATTCAGTTTTCAATTATCTAAAATCAAAGAAGAAACTTACTATCACACTTAAACTTTTATCAAATCATCGGAATGTCAGAATTGTTCCTGCCACAGAGACAATTTATGTACAAAAGTTTGGATAAGATAGTTTCCATGAAGAATTCGGAGGAGAGAATCCAGTACTTTCAAGTACATAAAGTGTTATGAATAAATTCAAAGTAAAGCACGAGAAGTTATCAAGCCCTCTCACAATTCTTCTTAATAAATCAAGTGATATATGGCTGAGGTATATCATGTAATTCATCATCTAATATTGATCACATTCAACATACCATTTTAGCACTAATATACTACATAGAGAGACTTTTATCTTGGCTGCTGTTTAGAAACACTAATTCAGTTAGAAAAATCAAATGCCTAATATGTTTGTAGTTATTTTATTAATGCAAGATCACGAAGTAAATATATGTTTGTTTTAAATTCCTTATATACTTGTTTTTTTTCGCAGGTTTACTAGGCTTTAGATCCTGATAATATAAAAATGCCTAAGGCGAGAACACTTTATAATTTTATATATATAATATATATATATATATATATATATATATATATATATATATATATATATATATAGATATATATATATATATATAATATATATATAATGCAATTATCTAAGATTAATAAACTCGATAAAAAAGGCGTAAATTTTTGTATTTCTTAGCTCAATATGATCTTTTAGGTTCCATACCTAAAATAGGTGACAAAATGAACCTTTATGGTGTCGCAAATATCCGTCCAATCTTCTTCCCGCAATCTGGGAGGATTGTAAAGTATATAAATATTTTCTACAAAAAAATGGACCGACTTTATTAGTTGGTGCACTGAGAAATACGAAATAATATTAATTCTATTAGTGCTGTTACTTTTGAAGTTATGCAGTTGCAGTTAGATTGATAACTTTTGGCACCATCTTCACAAGTACCAGCACCAATAGAATTAATATTATTTTGTATTTTTCAGTGCATCAACTAATAACGTCGGTCCAACTTTTTGTAAAAAAAAGCATTAGTCACGAAAATCGTAGAACGTTCACTAATACCAAAGAACATAGTACTTATCCTGTCACCCACGTGTATTATTTGTTTGTACTTGTTTTTTTTTGGAGATCTCAGAGCATAACGGCGGAAATACGTATAAGTATTTTAGATTCAACCATTTTACCACCTCATCAACTCGAAAACCGTAATCTAAGGAAAAAATGTTCAATGAAAAGTTTGCAACAAATATTCATGTCTTTCATGTGGTACCCTCAGATTTTCGGTGCTCAAAAGACACCGCCCCCTCTACTTAGCAAAAATACACATATGTGAGATCTTAACATCAATGTAACTCGAAAACCGTAACTCTTTTGAAAAAATTTCATATTTTCCTATCTTTGATTCTGCCATCTCGAATTTTTCGAGAAAATTTGGACCCTCCAGCCCTGGCTCCATCTCCTTCGGGGCGATTTTCGGAGGAAAGATGATTTCGGATTTGAGTTTTTATACGAATATGGGACGATTTTTCAAGCCTCTCCTTTCAAATGAATCAAAAATCATCAAAATCGGAGTACGTTAACTATATACAAAGTACCTACAAGCAAAAAAAAGCAGACAGTGGAATTGTATACCTCCTTCCTTTGGGTTCGTCTGTCAAAAATATGAAATAAATGGGGTAGTATAGTTCGATATTTTGTTTGCAGGAAAAAGAAAATGATTATAGAGATCATACATATAAACAAATTTAGGTGAAAAACCATCGGGATATGGTGTCTACTCCTACTGCCAACTTTTTGTATTTATACCAGACACCATTGTATTTTTTCACAGATTAGACAGGAATCTACACCAACAAGTCTTGTTCCTAATTACCAGAGATTATTTGGAGGTGACAGACTTACAAGTGAGAACATATATAAGTTTATTTGATTCTCAGATGAATTCTAAAATCAACTGGTTTATCCATCTCCAATAAAAATCAAAATTATTTTGTATTTTTGCAAGAGCTGATGTACCTACCTATCAATTTAAAATAGTAAGCCAAAGACTCTTGTCAGGAACTTCAGAATCTGGTAACGAGTCTTGGATACAGAGTCGCCGCCATCTTGGGGAGTCGCGTACGAATCGAAGCATGATGACGAGTGTGGACGTTATTAAAGCCCGGGTGGCGTGAGTGTAAGGCATACCGCTATTGGTCCCCGATACACGCTAAGTTCAAGTTATATTGAGAAAAGTCTAGTGAGTTCGCGCTATTCGTGGAGTGTTTGCGATGTAGGAAGATCTTCCATGGAAGCTTAAAGATGGAAATGGCTTATCTATATATTGGCGAGGATTTCCTACGCCTACGGATATCAGTCGGGTGCAGTCTGGTCCCAAGTATGGGGCCAGCAGTAAAGGAAAGAAATAACGCTCGGTTCAAATACGAACAGTTGTAAATAGTTAATATAATTACAACATAATATGGTAGTGTAATGTAAGATAACTGGTCTGTGATAAATGTAGAGTAAATAAATATTTGAAGACATACATTATCCCAGCCAGTTCTAATTGCCAGTTACAATATGAATGATTCTTGCATTAGGGAACTTGATGACACTAATTGGAATTGAGAATTAAATTTAAATTCGATTATTTGTTTTCAAATAACTATTATTTCACTTTCAAATGATTTTGAATGCACACTAGTTTATTATGATAATCAACCGGTTCTCCTATGTCTAGTAAAAATCATAAAAATTTTATTTATACATTATGTGTTCTTATTTTGTACTTTTCTTTGCATCACTTAATTAAATCGACCCAACTTTTTTTAAGAAATATTCCACAAATTTAAGGGATTGACAACCTACGAAATATCTCGTCACCAAGTACAATCATAGGGCTATATCGTAATTCTCAAGACCTTAAATATGGTCCTTAATACATTTGTGCATTTGCTCATTTTCATGTTTTCGACCAGTTTTCCAATCAGAACATAGTAGGGTAGAGACAGAAGGTTTCATGTGTTAACATGAAATATATAAGAAAAGTACATTACATATAACATTTCTTCTATAATGCTTATTATAATACTCCTTAGTTATTTTTTACGAGAATTTTTTTAAATTATCCAAGGAACAGATTTTTATTTGAAATTTCTCTCGACAATTATAGCACCCCTACAAAAATCTGAAATACCATAATATTCAGATCATAAGTCTAGAGAGAGAGACTAGAGACGATATTACTTTAATCATTACTATAATAAAAATTGTATTTTATATTACCCCCAAGTGTCTCCGCTTCCATTGCAACCATAAAAGTTGATATTAGTTGAGTACTCAGTTTTAATTGCTATCACTATGATGAATTTGATATAAAATAAAATTTTAAGATTTTATTACGGTTATCTTTAAGAAAACTTGATATGATAGCAATAAAATGCCTTTTGAATTTAAGAAATGTGTACGAGCACTAAAACTGAAATTGTGATGATATACGTTGAGTATCAAAGCTATAAATTAATGAATGTGCCAAATTAAACTACTTTCAGCTATTTACTACTTCTGTAATTCATAGGTGCATTTATGAATTTATCCATAAAACTGGTGTTATATAATCTAAATTAAAAGAGGAAAAAACTTTAATTGACCAATAATCCAATTTTTGTTAACGGATAATACTTCTATCTGATTATACAAAGGTGGAGAAAATCTTTCTGTGGATATCGAGCGGATTGCTGCTAAGAACTTATTTGAAATATTTTTTGAAGTACAAACGAAAATTTTGATTCTAGAGATCAACAGGTTGATTATTTTAAGCTCTCATATTTGAATAATTGATCGCATTTGAAATAAAGAGGAAAATAATAATGTAAAATAATTATACGAATAATTAGATATATTCACTGTACTTCTAAATTTAGGTAGCTACACCTGAGCAGTTCTTTCTTGCATTATCAATTTCTACAAATTTAATGCATTTCACAATGGTTTTGTTCAAATATGCTGTAATTAGTTACAATTAGGAAAGTTGCAGCGACACGGCACTTAGAAAATAGTGTTCTAGCAAGTGGAGTAAAGTCAGGCGATAATGGGGCAGCATTATTCTCGACCTGTTTCCCTGGAATCATTTCTATCAGCTAGCTTATCTCGTGGAAGTAATGTAGCCAAACTGTACTGTCATGATAATCTTTTATGATAAAAATTGTATTTGTATCAGCAGCTATAAATAGAAAATTAACTTTTTTCAACCATTCTCGCAGGCATGTTCTTTGTACACCCTGTGTTAAAATTGATGCATTTCATACTAAATACCAGTTACCTAGACCATTTCCATAAATCTGATCCGCACACCATTGTAAATAGATAGGTAAACAATAAATTTCTTAAATTTGTCTGTTCTCACGGATGAGAACTCTTTAATAATTAATATTTTGGGAATAGTTTCATATGGGTATTGGACATTATTAACAAAAGTACTTTCAAATTATCAATAATAAAATAAAATGTGCTATTTGAAATAATGAAGTTTATAGGACAACACTGCAAATGCTCCAACAGAAATTTTGATCCAATAAATTCGTATGTCTTGTAAATCTCCATAACCGGCTAACAGTCGATCGAGTTTCAATCACGCTTTATAATGTTAACGTCAAATTTTGTTTAAAGATCAATAAAATGTCACAAACAAGTCCCTAGCTGATGACGTAATCACATTGCTCATTTAAATATCATGAAATAATTTAATATTCGCACAATGTGCTAGTTTGATCTTGTGTACCGTCAGTCTAGTGACAATTTCATTCTCCTATAATATTTCAACCAAAGCTCTGCTGTATTCTCCTTCTCTACCTCTGATATTTATTTTTTTGCACTTGAGCTCCTTAGAATTTCCTTAACGTTTTTTGTTTTGTGTTTAACAGGATTAGAACAGATTTTTAGCCACATTAAGAATTAAACGCCTACAGATGTCTTCTCTGTCTATTGCACAATGAAATATTCAATCCTATTTCCTTTGGTATGCATATTATTGCTTTTGCGTCATGATACTGCACTGTTTGGTTGATTTATCTTACATATTTATTTAATATAGGTAGGTACCTACAGAGATCTCAGACGAAAAAATACAATAAAGCAATATTTCAAATTCAAATTCAAAATTTGTGTCATGCATCGCACATGGTACCAAATATAAAATAGGATTGCCAAACTTATAACTCAGATAATCTTATAATTGAAACTTGTTAGATATTTGATTTATTTCATTAGGGTGTAGAGAAATTGAAATTAGGGATCATTTCAATCAAAACGCATTATGGGTGAAAAAAGGTAAAAAATGCTGAGTAATAGTGGAGACGTTACGTAGTAATAATGTAAAATGTTCAAATGATACTTATGATTTGATTGGTTTATTATTGCATTTGCGAAAGTATGGAGAAAATAAAGAAAACAGAATGTGTCGCTTTTGTACAAATGCATTTAATTTATTACCTACCAATTTTTTCTGTGTAAATCTACTGAATAAAACCTCTAAGTTCACAGTCATGCGGCTGTTTCCTAAATGAAATACTCCTTAGGATACATATGTATAAAATAAAAGGTACAATAATCTTTTGTATGTCAAGTAAGTACCAAGTGCGGGCACCAGGTGCTGAATGTAAACTCCAATTTTTATTCGGCATTTTATATGACTATATATAGCTACTATAAGGTTCTCAGTTCATTTTTGTGAGTTTTCTGAAGTAGAATATATATGTATTATATTCGAATTTATCATGAAGCTTATATTTTCCATTGCCACGATTTATAACGTTTCTATATGCGTATTGTATAGCAAATTTTAATATCTTGCTTAAGCGTTTTATTCGCGTATTCGAGTAAAACGGAAGCTGGTTATGAAAGTGATGTCTTAGAGCTATGACGAATGTTGTTATTTATCATAACTATTGACTATTTTTTATGACCGTATTTTGAAAGGATTTCATGTCTTGATCATGACCATACCAGTTAGTTAAAACATCGTATATTCTCAAACTAATTATTCATTCTTTCTTTGAAAAAATTATACAAGCCAGATTTCTGAACCATTTGAAATATACAAATCGGCAAAAGTCTTGGAACCCAGACAGCTACATAATATAACATATATATATATATGATCAGGTAGGCTTCCACGGTTTATGTTGAAATGCGTGATTTTTTACGAGTTGTTCGACGTTTCAGCAACGATTTTGTTGCCATTATCAAGAACTTTAGTCTCTGTGACGAGATCTCAAGCGTGTGGTCCACTCACCAGCAGAGATGTTAACTAAATTATGAGTGGCAATTGTAGAAGTATTTACATCTGTGGACAAATCATTTCTGAGAATAACTATGGGCGAGGAATCATTGGCAAGTTGAATCAGCAATTTCCTAATAGGATTTTGAGATGGGTTGTTAATGAGGGTAGGTATAAATTCTATGGTTTAAAATGCCGTGAAGATGAGTTCAATGATCATAGAGCTTGTCCTGGCGTCAATTTATAACTCTTTTTCAACCAGATCTGGAACGGCAAGCAACATTTCTTGTTTTTCACACCGCTTTATTACTTTGATTACAGCTGGTACTGTTCATAATATGCAACAGATCAGCAGTCTAATATTTCGAAAGACTGTCCTGTCTAGATCTATTTAACGCAGCATTTAAATTTTTGTTGCTACTTTTAAAAGTACATTATTCAAATCAAGCAACTGACTGAAAATACCTTAGTGGCAAACAGTTGCTCAAATATTATGGTCTTCGTTGAAGTTGTTGTGCTCATATTGATATAAAACGGTTCTTAAAAACATTATAAATAAAGTCGTAGCATTGGGGTAGGTACGCTGTAAATAAAGATTAGGTATAGGTAATATGTAGGTGCAATACTTTTGCTGATGACTTTAATATGAAACTTTGGAGAACAACTAACAAAAATATTATGGACATACCAATAAGTTCGGCTTAAATCAAACGACAGGTACAATTTCTTATATAACAGCTATTTAATATTTCTTATTTGCTGTCTACAACGAATTATAAAAAAGTATCTCCATTTGTTATCGAGCAATAACAACACCTCATCTTCAGTAAAAAGTACTTGTTGGAAACACCCAAAAATATAAAAACCTCATAGGTAAGCACCAATTCATTTGTTTTCAAAATTTTTTGAATGGTCTGTTACTTTGTACTAACCCTGTATATATTAAATATTTATGCCAAATATCATCAAAACCTGTTAAAATGCTTGAAAAATGTAACAAACAGATGGGCTTATTACCATATTCATGTCTTTATTATACAAATAAGGGCCTTAACGGAAATAACTCGCATAACAACCTAAATAATTTCATCCAGAATTTTACAAACTGGAGGGTGTGTGTTTGTTTTGATAAAGAAATTGTCTCTCCCGAAAAGGTTACGATTCTGCTACACCGGGCTACCTGAGGCAAATGTGGGGTAACTCATTAATCATTCAGAACTCTAATGTTCTTTTTACTTATCAAATCAAGGACTTAAATAGGTTTAAATATTTGTCGGAATATATGAGTTCTGTAGGATATATAGTTACAAAAAGCATAAAGATATGTACCCTGAATTTTCATATAATGTGTTATTAATTTAAAATGGTTCTGAGTTCGTGCATTTTTTTCATCTTTCATAGATATTGACAAACTATTAACCATAAGAGTAGGTACCTAAATCATTGAGTCATTTTGCCTGTGCAAAAGTAACAAAATCGAGGTCTTTTGATTCCATATTGTTACAAGTAATGCCCCCTACTTTGCAAACGGCAATCAGTAGAATCCCCGCCTAAACACGCCTCAGAAAACCTCAATGACGACATTTTATTTCCCAGATATCGTCATTCAGCAACCGCAGTGAATCCGTGGTGGCAAGCCTGGCCATGGTGGCCACCAAAAGCTACAGGTAAATGCAGTGATTATGACAAGACGCCACATGCCCAACAAGCGGCACTCCAAGCAAGTGCGGAAATGCAGAGAATACAAGCATTGGAACGCCTTGAGAAGCTCACCAACGAGTTGCAGGATCTCATCCAATCGAAGGCCAACATCCACAAGGAGATCAAGACCAGGACAACCGGTGTTGTTACTGCACTCAGAAGGTTTCAAAAACTTGATGAGGAGTGGCTAGCAATGCAAAAACATCTTCTCTATCAGACGCCCGAGAGAACAAGTGCCACAGCACCAGCACGCAATCAAACTGCCAATGGAACTTTGGAAGAAATGGACACTGGATTCGAAGGTGACGGTGAATCAGTAGCTGGTGACAAAAGCGAAGATGATACCAAGACTGGGAAAAGGAAGCAGAGACGTTCTCCCGACCCTGCAGACATGCAGACCCAAAAGAAGAAATATCTCAGGTTAAGCCCTCCCTACAAGCAGCATGACGAGCTTTCAAAGAACTCCGTCAAGGAGAGTAAGAAGCCAGCCTGGGAGTTAGTGCAATCGAGGAAGGATACGAGAAAAAAGCGCAAAGGACCTCAGGTGAAGTTCCAGCAACATCCACCGAAGCCGAAACAGAAAAAGCCACGAAGATCAGCTTAGAGACCTGATGCGCTGATCATCCGCCCAACACAGAAGGAGAAGTATGCCCAGCGACCAGGTATCTAACACGGTAGACAAGATCCGCAAAACAGTCGCTGGAGACATGCTCATCACGCTCTCAAAGAAGAGTACCGACAAAGGCCAAGCTTTGCGGGCATCCTTATAGAGGACGCTGAAGTCATCAGTAAAGTGCCACAGGACGTTGTTGAAATACGTGACCTTGACGGAGCGACAACACAGGAAGATATCCTGACAGCCTTGAACAAGGCATCCGGGGAAGACCTCAAGATACCGTTGAAGGATATAAAAATTCGTGATGCCTATAGAGGGACCCAGATGGCAGTAATAACACTCGGAGCAACTGCAGCAGAAAGTACTCGGATCCGAACAGTGAAAAGGCCAGTCCAATCCTTTAAGTGCTGGCATTTTGGACACCGCACTAGTCAGTGTACAAGCAAGGTAGACTGGTCCAAACTCTGCATCAAATGTGGAGAAGAAGGGCACAAGATCGCCGACTGTAAAAAGCCAGCGAAATGTTCACTATGCGCTGAAAATCACGGCGCAGAGATCGCTGCCCACCATGCTGGCTCTAAGAGATGCCCGGTATTCCAAAAGGCATTCCAGAAAATGAAGAACAAAACAACATGAACAAGCCACGTTAAGAAACTTCATTCCAAAAAGTATCATTTGTGTTAATCCAGGTAATAAACTGTATGTGTGCTAAATTTCATCTAAATCTTTTCAGTCGTTTTTTTTTGCATGATTGAGCAACAAACATACAAACTTTTACATTTATAATATATATACGATAATATCTGCAAATAAAAAAATAATTCCCTTAACTGCAAAGTGATAATTATTGTACCCCTTTTATCATATTCTGTCCGATTATGAGATTATCATCACGACATGAAATGTTTCCTCTGTGTCAGTCCTGACTAACCGAAAATCAATCAACCTGTGTAAATTTTGAAGGTGAGCGCCACGAATGATTAATTTAGAACAATTTTCACAGTAGTCTCAGTATTTGTTGGTGACTCGAATTGCCATAGACATAAATTCATTTAGGTATAGGTATGCTTATAGGTATTTTAAGAAAGGAAATATGCCTTCGCAAACGCTTGACATAAGATTGTATCAAACGCCACTGAAACATAACAATCTTATACAATAATTTTGAGTTGAAAAATTTAAGTAATTTTTTTTTTTAAGAATATTTCAGTAACGAATTATTACCTCACTAAGACTATCTTTTCAGATTTGAAATACCCCAACTTTTCTCTAATTTAGGCTACTTTGCATCTAATAGAAGTTTTAAGAAGAAGAAGAATAATTATGGGATATACTTTGAAATGAGAGTGCACCCTGTATGTGACTGGCAGACAATTCACCCCCGACAAAAGATGAAGTTTAATAATATTCGTAATAGTGTTAAATTCTCATGAAATGGGCTTCCAACATAGAGGTCCACCAATGTAGGAGAATTTGAAGAAAAAACAGATGCCAACATATAGACCGAGGAACAGAAAGCTGTTCCTTTAACTTAGGGCGTCTTGCTTCCTCGATTAGATAATCTTTTTGATGGTCAACTTCAAGTTTATAAAGAGTAACTACATATGCGGGTCCAGCGTTTAAATGAACAATTGCGACAATTTGAGGCGGCGTTTATATAAAAAGCTTTGTTCTGACTGACAGGACACAAAATAAAGAAAAACTGCTGGACCTACTAATATAAGAATTCAAACGTAAAGTCATATAGTGTATTAGATGCTCTAGCGGTATTTTACAATATTTCTGTTTTATGGGCTAAAAAATACAAAAACTTACACATTTTCATTAGGTTTATTAACCGTATAATTTTGTTATCGTTCTGAAGTATACAAAAATGCATTTTCTGAATATCAGCTTTTTCACTTACATTTGTTTATATGTATGATCTCTATAATCATTTTGTTTTTTCTACAAAATATCAAACTTTATCACCCCTTTTTTTCATATATTATAGGTACTTTAATATCTTCTCAGATTGCTGGAGAAAGATTGGATGGATATTTGCGAAGCCATAAACGTTCATTTTGTCATCTCTTTTGGGTATGGAGTATGGTAAAGATCATGTTGATCTTCTTGGCCAAATGATTTAGACTGAAGCTCAGTTTGTTAGATCGTTGATTCATGAAATTACACAAGATCTGTGTCGCTGGTATTTTTGCTTCTTGACAGGCTTCTCCAACGAAATTGCTTGGAAATTGGAAATTTGAGATGGCAAAATTGGAGAAGATACTTATTTCCGAAAACCTTCATTTTGAACATTTTCAAAAACACAGCACTATGAATGTGGGCGCCTAATAATTGTGAAAACCACTAAATTAAGAAAAAAATAAGTGGGTGGAATAAGAAACACAAAATAATATTGGTTCTGTTTGTGCTGGTACATTTGAATTTGAAGTTGGTGCCAGCCTGTACCTAATTGCACAACTTCAGAGTACCAATATAACTGTATAACACATGCGGATATTTAATATAATAATGTGGATTGGGTCCATGAAATATATATTAGGAATTTTGGAAATAAGTTGTACCTAAGTCTTTCCGTAAAAAGTCTATATCACATTATATGTATAATGTTCAATTGTTAAACTGATCAAAAGAAAATATTTTGAAATTAGATACCCGATAAATACGGGTTGCTGTTATCGTCTTTTAGTAAAATTTCAAATCAAGTCCCGATAAATCAGTGTATCTTTTTAATTTTAAGGTATGGCTTAGCTACGTTTCTTAGTTTTTTACGGGGTATTATATAAATTTTCAAGTTAAATTTCATAGAGATCTTCCTTACAGCAGAGGGTATGACTCTATAATCATATGTTGAATTTTAATGTTATACACTAAAATTTCTTTTAGCGACCATCTCTATAGTGCCACGAACTACCCTTTATAACTGATTATGAATTCCCCGTGCTAAGTGCCATTAATTTATTTCAAAATGTAAGCTTTTAGTTCTTGATAATCCTAAGCCCCATCCAAAATGGGCGGTGAAATAGAACCCGTTAACTTTTAATAATATTTTTTGCATGTATGGATTGTTTGGATCGGTAGTACCGTAAGATATGTGTACCAGGCTTTCCTGAATAACTTCAAAAGTTGAGGATCTGTGATTTATCAACTAATATGCATAATAAATAAATAATAAATAAATCTTTTATTCCATTGAGACCATTTACATGATATTTCAAAAGTCACAAAACATAAATAAATATATAAACAGATAGAAATTATTAAAAAACAGATTCCATAAATTCATTTAGATTATAGAATGAGTGTTGCAACAAGAGATCTTTGAGATATTTTTTAAATACATTAAGATTTTGGATCTCTCTAATACAGATCGGTAGATTATTGTATAACTGGGTACCAGTCTAAGTAAGATGGACTCTTTTCATAAAAAAGTTGTCCGATGAGGCGGTATGCGAAGAAGATCACCATGCCTTGTCTTATAGTCATGATTGTCAGCACATTTTATGAAGTTGTTTAGGTTATTTTTGATGAATAGAACAATTTTATAAATATAGATACATGGGAGATTTTGTTTTTTTGAAAGTGGCCTCTACATGAAGTTCGCTTATGAATACCAAAGATAAGACATATTATTTTTTTTTTGTAAAATAAACAATTTAGTTGAGAATCTAGAGTTTCCCCATATTATAACATTATTAGATAAGTGAGAGTATGTCAACGCATAGTAGATATTTATTAGTTGTTGTTGGGAGAATATATTTTTAAGTTGCAAGATTGCATAATAGCTGCTACATATCTTCATCGAAATATGATCAGTACATGCCTCAAAAGAAAGTGATGAGTCAAGAAAAGTTCCAAGGAACTTTGTTGTTTCAGTTGACGTCATATTAATGTTTTCAGTACGTATGTCAAAAGACGTGTTGGGATCATTTGTTATGTTAAATTTCATTAGAACCGTTTTCCTATGATTTAAAATTAAATGATTATTTAAACACCATTCACTAAATTTATTGTAAGGTAAACTTAAATTATCTGCTAGTTCTTCAGGAGAATTGCCATAAGTTGCAAAGGAAACATCATGTGCATATATAACCTTACATTTAGTTTTCATAACTTCTGGTAGGTCATTAATAAACATTATAAATATAAGTGGACCCAGTACGGAGCCCTGTGGAACACTCAGGTTAACAATTGCTTCATTTGAATGAGTTTGATTTATTTTCACTGCTATTTTCCTATGTCTTAAGTATGACATCAACCAAGACAACACGTTTCCACGAAATCCCAAAGCATATAGTTTTTCTTCGACGAAATTTAAATTTAAGATATCAAAAGCCTTGGTAAGATCAAAGAATAGTGGCCCAACAGTTTTCTTGTTATCAAGTTGTTTATATATAAATTCTACAAATTCATAGACAGCCCCTTCTGTTGATCTCCCAGGGTAGAAACCATTTTGATATTTTGTGATAATATTGTGTTTATCTTGATAATTTATCATTCTAAGTAGATTTTTCAACAAATTTGCTAATCACATCTGAAACAGTTATCTGTCTGTAGTTGTCTATGCATAGAGGATCATCTTTTTTATAGATAGGTGTAACCAGTCCAGTTTTCAGTTTTTCCGGAAACTGGCCATTTTCAATGGAGATATTTTTTCGTTCAGACAGAGGCAGTGCAATGTACTGAGCTATATATTTAATAATTTTCGTTGATATACAGTCAATACCACTCGAGTTAGTATTTTTTAAGCTACTTATTATCTCAAAGACCTCCTGTGCTGTAACAGGACTAAAAAAGAATGTGTTGCTATTATTTAGATCACATTTTGTATAATAGGATACAGTATTCTTAAAATTTTGTTCATTCAATAGTCTGACAGAGGTACTGAAATGATTAACAAATCTATTCACAATAACAAAGTCATTACCAACAACTGACCCATTAATATTCAATTTAATTTCTCTTATATTATTATTTTTTCCAGTTTTTTTTCTAACTAATTTCCAAACATATTTCTGTTTTTCATTAGGATCTATTTTAATTTCAATAATTTTTTGATAGTATAACCTTTTGTCTGATTTTTAGATTTTAGTTTTTATAAGTTTTAAGCAGTTCTAATCTTTCATCATTGAAGTTCAGCTTTATCCAATATAAATTGTTTAGTGATTTACGTAATTCTAATGATTCTCTAGTAATCCACTTATTTTTAAGTTCGTCTTTGTTTACAAATTTTTTTCTTGGTGGACAGAATTTATCAATAGCAAAATTAATAATTCCATAAAAAAGATTGAAAATTTCATTAATGTTATTACCATTAAAAATATCAGAGAAAGCTTCATGTTGCAAGTAGTGACTTAAGCCAGCAATGCTATAGTCATTCGAGTGTCTAGTTAGGATGTGTTTCTTAACAGGCTTACTAGTATTGCTTGATTTGATATCCATCATCAGGCCAAAGTGATCTCCCAAACTTAAGTTATGTACAGTATCACAGTAACCTTCGTTATCAATATTTGTGATTATATAATCTAGTTTGGATATTGATAAATGACCGTTTATATTTTTAAATTCCCTAGTTGGTTTAGTGTTTTGTGTATTTAATTGGTAGCACTGCATAATGTTTAGGAGATCATTTTTGTTGATAGATTCTGTTAAATATTTAGATCATCACAGAGTATAACTTTATCGAATTTTTTACACAGTAATCAAGCGTCTTACAGATTTGTTTAAAAAACATTTCTATGTCAGCACCTGACGGCCTATAGACTACAATGATACAATATTTCACATTATTTCCGCAAATTTCTACAGCACAATTTTCTGAATGCATTTCTATTGAAAATTTGCTTGCTTGCAAGTACAAAATTTTTAAAACACACTAAATTAACATTAGTTTCTGAACACCAGGTTTCTGTCAGACATATAATATAAGGATTATATTATTCAATTACTAACTCAAATTGTTCTATTTTATTTGTTATACATTGACTATTTACACACAGCAACCTAATTATGGCTTTTGAAATTTTCTTTACGGGGTTGAGTTTAAAATTCCCTTGCTTGAAAGTGCTTGTTTCGAAATTGAAATATTTTCACTGTCACACCTTTCGGCCAAAAACTTGGTGTATAGAGTTGATTTTGCAGTTCCAAATCTGCTTCCACTTTATATGATAAGTTACGACCTAAACTATCCAGTTTCGTAACAGTAAATTCTTGTCGAGGTATCCTTCTCTCCAAGTATTTTTTTATATCGTCTGAAGTTGATGTAGGTTTACAACGACCTACGTGAATCCATAATCGACGTTGTGACGCAAAGTTTTCTTCGTCATTTATGTTCTTCGTTTGTAGATCTTTTCCAATGTCCCCCGTACCAACTATTATTTTCTTATTAACACCAACAGCAGATGTTCTCCTGTGAGGATGTTTTGAATGTTGCTCCCCATGTTTATTTCTGTGAGTGTTTTCATGGGTAATCTTATCGCCAGAATAGAATTCTTTTTCAATAATAATTGTATTTGCAGACAAATTTGATTCATTCAAGTTGTCATTAATTAAATCACAAGTTTTAATAGGAGTAATAGCATTACTTGACAATAGATTAACCATGTCTATATTACTTGCTTTTAATATACTTATTTCATTTTTTCTGGTGTATGTCGAAATTGAATATGTATGTCTGTATCTTAATATCCTTGTCAAATATCGGAGAAGTTGTTGTATTTTCCTCAGTTCCATTCCAGGAAATTATTTTAAATTTGTAAAACTCCATAGCTACTGGAGTGAATCCCTTTGACTTTATTGACATCTTAACTTCGCATTATAATAATACACAATAGTGTGACGAGATGTTCTGTTATATCTACATATTCAGTAGCATCTGGTGCATGCACAATAATCTTATATACGTGTTTTGGATTTGTGTGAGAGATTATATAATTTTGAGTATGACATGCCGCACGATATACAGTGGAATCAGTTGAGTTTGATTTGGCGTCAATTAAAATCGACGGCTAGAGGAATCAGCTCGACATGTATGTAACCGCGGAAAATTGTTCACTAGAACAATCGAACTAATAAATTTATATTTGATTATCAATATTCATGTTCCGTTTAGATGTGTTTCGTTTGGTAATTTAATTGTGCAATATAATTCTACACTTAGCTGTGCTGACCAGACATTTAGAATTTACAGATAACTGTTAGCTATTTGCTGTGGAATATGCAATTATATTTGCTTTTTTTAAAACTGCCTTATCAAATTGTCGTATATAACATTGATAATGTATTTATACCTATACCTACTTGCAGTCCCCCGGCGCGGCTTTGTTCGAAAAATAATTTTGTTAATGTTATGAGTGGTAATGTTTTGGGTGTGTTAATGTTATGGATACGTTAGACAAAATAAAAATTAGAAGGAAAAAAATATTTTACAAAATTCATTTGACAAAATTTATTCTACAATACTTATTTTACATTTATTTTACAACATTCATTTTATAAAATTTATTTTACAACGTTTATTTTATCGTAAGAAAATAATTAACGTTACAAAACTTCTATAAAAACTACGTTTAGTTGTTGTTTAATTTTTGGGTAACAAAATGATTTGATTTTCGAAATTTCCTGTTCTTGAAAGGCCATTCAACTGGCCATGCGAAAAACAATCCTCTCCAACAAATTTAAATGTTTAACCTTGTGCCTTGTTGATAGTAAATGCAAATGCACATTTAATCGGAAATTGTAAAAGAGCAGTCTCTCCCGATGCCGGTACAGTCAGAATAGTAGCTTCAATGACATTATCACGCATAGCTTTGATTTGCAATCTTGTACCGTTGCATAAACTAATAAGTGGATGAAGATTACGTGATAATCTTATTGAAGCTCTGAGGGATTAAGAGACTTCAAAAATTCTTGAGGATAGTGTACGTCTGTATCGGATTCTACAACTGTATCGATGGAGCGATATTCTCTGACTTCTTGCATTTTTTCTAAAATAATTTGAGTCAATTCTGCTGCTGACGTACTTAACTGGATCGCTAGTGCTGTCTACCAGTGTCTGTTGTGGGCACGGCCTAATCTAGCCAGCGAGTTTAAATAATAATAAAACACCACATGTTTGTTCTAGGAGCATAAATATTTAAGTATGGAAGAATTGACCAACCCTGAAATAATATAATGAGCATGAAAAAGGCAGAAAATGTCTATTTTTTCAAATTATCTTACTACGAAAAAAAATTTAATAGTCTTTTTCAGGTTAATCAATTTAAAATTTCTTTTATCTGAAGCCAGTGGATAAACTTGCTGTTATGCAGATACATATAATGAAAAAAAAATATGAGACCCAGACCTGAATTCTATGAAACACGAGTATTTAGAAATGCATTCATTGCACTCAAATTAATATAAAATCAACGTGGGAGAAATTGACGATGTTTGCTTGCATTGCTGAATTCAAATTATCAAATGGATACACAAATATTGTCATTGCAGGAATTTATATATTACGTATTTTTTCTGAAACGAAAACACGAGGGTATCTTGTATTTTATATACCGTTCACTACTTGTACAGATTAGGTGTACAATTTTTGCAAAATGACTTTGAGCTAGATTTTCGGCAAGGAACTCAAGTTCCTAACTTAAATAGTTTTAAAAACATTCTCTTCCTCTTCATTTTCTTTGAAGCGATAGATTTAGTAGGCGTAACACATTTTTGCATGTCTAAACTAAATCATTATATATCTAGATTAAACAGATTCTGTCTATGTCGTTTCATTACATGTTGTAAATTAGTTGCTGTAATAAATGCAAAATAATTAATGCCTCCTCTGAAAATTAGTGCTGTTTCTTTTTGCCATAAAGGCACAGAAAATAACTGAAATTCTACAAATCAGTGTTAATTTATAAGAAATAAAATAAGAAAATTAAAATCTGAACTCTTAAAAAAAATATTACAAATCCAATTAAATTACTGTGCAGATAAGCCACCTTGTTGTGTCAAACAATAACCGAATCAATGACTCAGATATTAGTATCGTGTAACTTAATAGATTTTTCTAACTTTACCTGACTTGGTTTCAGATTAATGGATGTTCTGGGCATATTTTCAGGAAATTTGAAGATAATTTGAATTTACGATACGTTAATAAATAGATCGAAAAAGGAAGTATTTTTCACGGTGAGCTAGGTCACCTCATCTAACTTTTCTAAACTTTTTTCTAAGAGGAAGGTTGAAAGATTTTTTTTCAATTTGAATAATACCGCGGCATGACATGAAACAAGACATGAAGAACAAAATAAGTAGTATATTCAAAAAGTTGTTATATCTGCACAATAGTTTATGCCGTACTATATAAAACAACTGGAAACAATTCTTCTGACTGTTTCTCCTTCCAAGCCACTAAATAATATGACCTCCGAAAATTTTACAATGAACATAAAATATTAGACCACCCGGTACATATTTACATGGCCAATTATTTTCATTGCTGCTCTATCGAAGAGAAAATAATGACATATATTTCTTTCTTTCTAGAAAATGACTTCAATCAAAAAAAAACAATACGTTATTCATTAGTTGTTCTATGTCATGTTCAACAGTTGTGTCTTACGAAGTTAATCATAGTTCCATAATTATATCTATAACGATATCAACCAACCAACATGTAAAACCATTTGAAAAACTGACCTCGCGTGTGATCAAATTCCAAACATTCTCCTATATGTACATCATGTCAGTTTATTTTTCAAACGCAACAGCGAACCTCGTCAATTATTTAGATGAGTGGGACAAAAGCTTTCAAGAAATATAAATGAACTATTTCCAGATTTTGTAATCACAATAGACCAATTAATGTATCAATATCAGCCAATATCCAGGTAGCTGAACAGTAAATCCAACAATCTATCATTTCGATAAAACTTCGTGAGAAGTTGTTCTTGAAACCAGAGATATCACTTTATATCATAGTGGAAGAATCTGCGAATGTTTCCGAACCGGTTTGCATAATGCTTAAACTAGAAGATACAAGTTTTCGAATGATATAAAAATCTTGTTGGCTGTATCACTGACACATCTTCTACGATGATGATCATGAACTATAGGGTAAGGGCGCCTAAGCTAGCGCACAATCTAAGAAAGCGCATTGCTTGTTTACAGTGGAAACAGGTTAATGATGTCCTCGGTTTAGTGTTCTGTCGATAGCTGCAACAATCCAAACGAACCTGTGAAAATTTTAGAGGAATCGGATGAGCAAAAATGTAAATATCAAAAGTTCAAAAATTTGGTACGTAACGATGTAATATGTCTACACGTTTATTTGAAAACAAGTGCATGTTTTTGAGGTTGTACCACGGAAACTCAAAAGCAGCGAATTCTGGCATGTGTTTGGATACTAGAAAAGAAGCTAATATGGTCTTTATTGCCATTATAAATAAGAACTTTTAGTCTTTGAAGCGACAATTGACCTTCTCCTAAGATTGCGCATTTTGGAGCGCACTGCGTACACCTCCTCAACAAAAGATGCTACTGCACAGATATAGATACTTCAAAAATGTTCGATGAAGTTTGTTCTTTTCCTAAATCAACAGAGATACAAAGCGGAAGAGAGTAAGAAAAAAGTATGAGATTATAACAGGAACGTCTCTCAAGGCTTCCTTGGTTAAACAAAATACAAATAAACAATGCTTAGAACAGCAAAAAGCTGCGAGAGTTGCAAAACGGTAGATTGATGCATCCAAAAGAAAGAAAGGTAGAAAAAACTAGAAGTACTCCAAAATCAACGGTCTCCAAAACACACTGAGGGGTTTATCCAGTTTGCGATGAACCATATATAGACCCTCCAGAGTTAGACCTCATTGAGTGCTCGACGTGTAAAATGTGGTACCATGAAGTTTGTAACGACTGTGAAGGACTTGGCCTTTTTTATTGTGATAAATGCAAAAAACACTAATCTTTCTTAAAGTATAACGCATGCATATTCTTATATAACGCTTACTTTTAGGTCACCGCCGTGCCGACTTTTTTACCTCTTATGTGCGAAGAGTGCACATTTGAGTTTCGTTAGAATTATTTTTTTTGTTACTTCAGCTTGAAATAAATGTTTATGTTTTGAAATTTTTTTGTAAGATTAAAAGTCTATTTACATGATAAACAGCAGATTTTAAGTCAAGTGCGCAGTCTTAGACATCTTTCCCCTACCAAATAATAATATGAAAGTTGTTTATAAATGTTCCTTCCTAGTGATAAATACACATAATCAGGAGTTTTTGCTAAGTGATGCTTCTTAGGTACTTTCAATATAAAAAATCCCAGCACATATTTGGCATATTTGCAGCTTTGATATTTACGTATCCAATCTACGGCATCTTCTCAATACCAATCTAGTATTCTTTATACATTTGACTGTCAGGAACTCAAAATTATAGGAAGTAGGTACATTTAAATTAGAAATATATAGTCTTTTTGATAAACAAACTAGCATCTCCAATATATACGCTTGGTACTGCTTTATGTAAATAATTATTGAATGGTTGCTTTATTAATGAACAGAACTGTTTATATTCACGTACGTTGACAGTTGTTGTTTATCAAGTTTTTTTCTAGTTACTCAATAACGATATCAAAATAAGTTTTCTTGTTTGTTTAATGCAGTGAACCTGTAACATTTTAAATGTAATGCTTTTCCAGAGATTAAAATAACTTTTTTGGAGAAAATTACCTACTATTCTCTGTCAAATAAGAAACGCTTAGAGATCATTCTCAAAATTAGTGAAATATCCATTATAGAAGGCTAACTTTCACGGAATAATATTCGTAAGTACTTTACCCTGTAGAATCATTGTAATTTATTTGAGAATGTCTCATTAGACTTGAAGTAGACACACATTAAATGTTCCTCAGATTTATTTAATCTAGCGCTTTTCTTTTGGTATATTCTCTGGTGAATGTTTGCATTATGAGAGGATACTGAATTTAATGTGCCCAAATAGAGCGACCTTAATTAAATTTAGCCAGTAATCTACTTCAAAGACGGCCCTGCTACTAAGCGTCTAATGATTTTTACCCTAAGTTATAAATCCTTCAGTGTGGGTCCTTGGTAATGAAGACGGAACATCCTCAGAGAGAGCCGTTAACGGTGTTTTCATCGTTATTATTATATCGGAACCAAAGAAATTCATCTGAAGTCGATATCACTCTTTTTTCTCGATATATTCAGAATGACGCATGAATGTTCAGCTTGAAAAAACCAGCTATAAATGTGAAATTGCCAAACCTATTAATGCATGATACTGGAAGAGATCAGTATATTCCGTTAGAATTGACCTCAGTGTGTAACTTCTATTTTATCTGATTGACTATATAATTTTCCAACCGTAGATAAACTATTTTCCCAGTCATCCCAATATATTATCATTCTAACTTCAGCTAGTTACCTGACATTCAGAGGTAGATGTGCCAAGCTGTCGGATTTATCACAATAACTTCACAAAGGGAACGTAAATAATCTATTTAAACACCAGAAACATGAGCTAATAAATTATTAAACATTAAATTTTCTGTAGTTCTAGATAAAGTTAGATGCTATATTATATAAACTGAAAATACCTAACTGCCATTTGGCCAGAGTCTCAGGACGATGTTGCTGTATCTACGAGTATATCGACAACAAACTCAGTCTTCTCTAACAAAGCATACAATCTTCCTTGATGAATTATGTGAAATTAAGTTCATTAAAATATTAAACATTTATCTGGATAGCGATGCCTAATATGTACATACACAAAGTGCTTCTAGGTGAAAGTCTGGCATCTCGCAATGTATATTCATGAAATAGAGAATATAAGGTGAATTCTGCAAGACTAGATTAATTCTCAACTAAACACAAATATGCAGTTGAATGTGTATTCTCACTACTTGAGCTTCCTAGTTCTATTTTATAATGTAAATCTCCCAAAATTAACTTTGAGAGATTTCGAATTTCCATAATTGTTATTTTAAATAAAAGTCAACTCAAATATTAATGTTTCGCCTCAATCTCCTTTTGTTAATAAATTGGTAGGTACCTAGCAAATCATACATAGTAATGCAAATTACACTGAACTAGATACAAAAATTAAGTATACCTAACTGCTGATAGGTGCCAATATGAATTCAGTTGTAATCAATAATATTGACTTACGAAAGTTATTACCAATGTAGGATGTCAAATTCATACGAAAGATCAATGTGTAATGAAGATGACTAAGCGGCGAGAGGGAGCTTTTAAGTTCGATGCACTGAGCGTGTTTACTGGCAGAGTTTTTGTTTTGATTTGATATTCACAGCACGTGCTAGCTTGCAATTTATCTGTCTAGTGAGTTAGTCGAATTTTTTGTCTGTGATCATTACTATCGTACCTACTTGATGACTTCTTCTAAAATCCAATCAACGTGATCGATCCTTTAGAGTTTGAAGAAAAGGAAACACAGATTTCTATTAATCCATGATAGAGTCCATGTAAACAAATATTTCATGGAAAGTTTAATGACACAAACATCTGATCCATTCCATTTATAAGCAGACCGGTCCGACCTGGTCTGCTAGTGAACCGCGACCAGTCTCCAGTCTAGTCTTGTCGGTCTCTTAAAGAAGGTTTGTTTCAGCTCTGCATAATGTATGGGCAACGCAGATAAGTCGCAGGTCGGCTACTGGTTGGCGGTAATGTCTGGGTTGGAGGTCGTGTCCGAGCTCGTTTAGTGAATGAGAATAACAAGAACTAGACTTAGAACTAGGGATACAAGGAAATTGAGAAGTTGCAAGAAGCTCAACTGAATAACAATATGAATATCAAGAAGGAACACGACAAAAAAATAACAATTTATAGGACAGGATGGCCTGAGACAATTCAGCAAGAAAGTCTATTTAAAATTTATAATTAGGGCGAGCGAAGCGAGCACTAACCCTATCCTACAGCCGGTACATTTTCTGGTAAACTTTACGAAAAAACTATAACTCCTGGAGATTTGGCATTTAACATAGTAATTTAAATTAATTTCTATATGTGTTATTTATAAGTAATATATGTATTTATAATCAAAAAGTTTAAAAAATACACAGAATCCAATTAGACTACTAACTATGTATTAATCTTTTTATTAATCGAGTATATGTCAATGTTATCAAACCGTTTTCGATATCTGTCACGCAAACAAGTGTTACCTTTAAAAAGATATTTAGACGTAAGTAGGTACCTATAAGAGAAAACTAATATGAGCTATCGTCTAAGAGAACTTCAGCGAACGAGAAGAGCTCTAGATGCAGAAGTGCATTCTTATCGTGATAATGCAAACTTATTTGAATGTTCTGTTAATTTTGAAACTGCTCAGAAAAATTTGGAACAAAAACTTTGCAATTTATGTCATCGTCGTTGATTTGATTTACATATACAAGAAGACGGACGTTATACTCTTTGTCATAAAGTTCAACAGACAATAAAATAACATTTCTTGAAGAACAATTAATCGCTCAAGTTCACCCTGTATATAGGTAAGCTGAGAGGTGATCAGTTTGGGTACAGTGGTCAATTCATCAATTTTTATCAAGATATTACAGAATTTACAACATCCTTAACCCATTCTATTAACAGGTACTATTTCAAAATATATTTGTGTTAGAAGAAATGATGGTGAAGGGTATAAAGATTGTATTGTAAATCGTTATAATGTTCATGCTGCTTTAATATATCTTAAAAATAATAATCCTTGGTACCGTGATATTACAATAGATGAAAATAACTTATAATGTTTACATAACAATGAAAGTGTTTTCCAACAAATTGTATCAAGTCATGAAAGACAACATCTTTCATTTAATTTAGATGGGGAAAATGATGATCAAAGTATATTGTATGATAATGTTTATGAATCTGGATCTGGATTTTATCATATAATGCTAATTTGAGATCATCTAGCCCATATTGGTAAGCAAGATCTAGAGAGTTAGTAGAGTGGATATGGTTGAAGAATTAGGAAGTCCAACAATAATCATGACGTTAAGTGCAGCTGACTTATATTGGCCAGAGCTGTATCGTAAATTGGATCCTGATTATAACTATGCCAATCTCAATCAGAACAGTGAATTTATTCGTAAATCTTAAATTATTAAACTCAAAGCCTATAATTGTTTCTTTTTTTTTTCATAAGCGATTAGATTTTCTATGGAGCCTTTTGTTAATAAAGTTGTTGTTAATAATGGACATAAAGAAACATGTATTGGCTTAAATAAAAAATTTCCTTCCGATGGGTTAAGTAACAATAAAAACACATATCTTAAAATTTAGAAATCTAGAAGAAATCCGTATGAGGAGTTTAATTGTTTAATACAATAAAAGTACCTGTAAATTATCTTGTGTTTTTATTTCTAAGAGAACAATTCAATGATGTACAGATCGCATAGGATAGCGGCTGTCAAGTAGGTTATTAGCTTAATAACTCATTTTCTGCAAGTGATCCGTATTCCACACCTCTCAATATACCCCATTCACTAGATCTTGCGAGCCCTGGCAAGTAGTGATGCTGCGAGACTGGTTGGTCTTGCAGTCTTGGTCTTGGTCTTGCAAAATTACAAGACCAAGACCAAGACCAAAACCGTCTATGCAAGACCAAGACCAATATTGGGGTGCAAGACCAATACCAAGACTAACCTGGTCTTGGTCTTGCTGCAAGACTTGCGAGACTTGCAAGACTCTTGCAGTTCCGTAATCAAACAACAATTTGGTAGGAAACATATTCTTTTGCTTAATGATTAGATAAGAAACGCTACTAAATAACCTAATTAATTTAATCTTTGAACTTCCTTATTATCGATCTTTATTTTAATAAAACCTTCTATGATTTCCCTTAACGAGCTGTTTTCAAAGAATCCCGACAGTTCGTAGTCAGGGGAAGGTAAACTACACGGATTTTTATTTTTATTATTTTTTCTATCGTGCAGAATGTTTTAAGCAATCGTTACAAATCATCTATAAATCTGATATCTTTTTGATGACATTTATCCAATAGCTACTTTTGGAGATTTTTGAAATTTTAGATTGCCCATATTTTAAAAGTATTTTTTCGGTCATTCACACGACGAAATTTTAGAAATAAATACATAGTTTTATAAACGCGCGTATTAACAAATCTCTTCCTGTTTTTAATTTTCTTTTTATTTTGGAAAAAGCTTTATACAAAAGTTGAAGTTAGTTTTATAAACCAAATACTTTTAATCGCTTTCACTCAATATCCAATCTAAGAGATTATTTCTATTTTTTTAAGAAAATGGTACAAAACCATTGTAGAATGAGCGAGAGAATGAGTTATGAAATAGAAGTATGATGCATGTAGTAAAATGAGTGCTCAGTTGCAACAGATTATACCAAGAAAGCACAAGCAGACTAAGTCGCGCTAGTAAGGTACGATTCTCATATGTGAATGGTGATTATTACTTTATAAACTTTATTAATTAATAACGCATCCCACTTGTCCTAACTTAATTCTACGCACCTAGTTTTATTCTCATTACTTATTCTAGAATGGTATGATACCATTACAATACCAGGCGTGTTTGTTCTGGACAATGAAATTTTTTTTATACGGTCGAAATTTATCCATTTCGAATGATAATATAATTAGGTATAGGCAATCTTATAGATTATGAATTACATACTTCCCTACATCTTGCACGGTTCTTCTTAATTTGAATTAAGCAATTACGGTTTTGAATCGCAACAAGTTTTCACACTTATAAGAAGATCAAAACTTTTGCAAGAGTCTTGCTAAGTCTTGAAAGTCTTGCAGCAAGACCAAGACCAATACCAAGGGTGCAAGACCAAGACCAATACCAAGACCATATCGGTCTTGGTCTTGGTCTTGCTTTGCGCATCACTACTGGCAAGGCTGTGCTTTTTGCTAGTATATTTCTTCTACTTTAAACGGTCCCTGGACAAATAATAGCATGTCGTTGAATTTTTGTCTATGTTCAAAAGTGAGAGTGATCTTATTTCTATAAGAAATTTACTTAAAAGGTTACTGATTGCCCAATTTATTTTACATTATTTATAAGAAAAAAACGATTTGAAAATTATATAAAATTATTTCATGACCGTATTCCATCCAAAATAAACAGCACTGTCATGAGGTTGTTTTAGCTTAATCAACTTATTTTTAACCACCTATGTGTTATTGTGTATGCTATAATTTGTGGTATGGTTAAGAGACAACACTAATTTACGCCTATAGTATATGTGCCTACAATTGTTATTATTTCGTTAAGCGATAAAGCCGAATTCCATTCATTCAGTCTCAGGTATCTTCGTATATTGTCCCGTCAATTGTACAACAAAAATTATTCTACCATTTTGCCACATTCGTGGACGCACAGTTTGACCCTCGATTATTGTTTTTTTTAATTGAATCTTTTGTTCTTGTTGCCCATACAGATAGTCTGTTGTTCAGAGATAGAAACGTCACATGAAAATTTCAAAACATTCTCCTGCTTATTAATTAGCTTATATAAATTTAGTTGGACGTAAAATATTTAAATTTCACCACACAATTAAATCCTTTCACATCGAGCGTATTCAACAGATAAGCTCAGCAATTTGAATACTAGCGGCAAAGACTCAAAGAAAATATCACTAGTTTTGTACACTTACCAAAATAGAAGGGTTTTCCAACGAAGTTCATGAGAACTATTTAGTAGTAACTATTTTTTATTTGTGTTGGGGATGTGATTTTCGATAGGCTTACCGAATAAAGATGGAGTATAATTCGATTGTCTGATTTAAAGTTTGTTCATGCGCATTACATAGTAAACGCTCACCCACATATATTTTTCACAGGATCCAATATCTCATCCATCACAAAAAAAATCCTCAAAGGTGAAGGAAGGGACATTTATTTTCAAAAATTGACCGATTTCCAAACGGAGGCGGCTTACAATTCGATTGTTTGTCTGCTTTTCCAGTGCACCCTCCAATATAATAGTTAGTTGTATTTTTTGTAAGAAATATTTTTAACCATAGTATACTGTTCTGTTACTTAACAATGATAACAACTCAAAATAAGGAGATAAATAACATTTGTAAAAATATTTTTACACAAAAATTGGATCGACTTTATAAGATGGTACAATAAAAAATAATAATTCTATAAGTGCTGGTAATTTTGAAGTTGTACAGTTGTGGTTTGTTGTCATAGACACCAATTAAGATAAAAACATGCAGACCAAAAATCGAATTGTATCTGTGTCTGTTTGGTTAGTCGGTCAAATATATTTATTCGATTATCGACATGAAGAGGAGAAGTGTACATAATTTAGTTTAGTTCAGTTTGTCTGTTGCCAACATGTTCAACAAACAGCTGCTGAATTTATCTATTAAATCAACAAGTGAATGAATTGACAGGTGAAGATACCAATTGATTTGTAAGCAGAATATCGGACACGTGCCCGTCTGCGAATAATAGCAAATTGTTCTGATCTATTTATGCGAGCCATGTTCACATGAGCTTGGTCCGTACTGTATAAGAACAATTTTCAAAAAAAATGTAGCTTAGTGAAACGTCACGAATATTATAATGAGAAATCTGTTTCTGTATGAATCCCTGGTGATAATTACAGCCAGAAGAATAATCATTCCCCTAAGAAGATAGGTAAGTTATGTTTTGATTTCAATGTATCCGTGTCCCTAAATGGAAACAAAAAAAATATAAAAATTGAATTCATTTTGAAATATTTCAGCTTTGCAAGTTTTACATTGGAATATCTCCATAAAATGGATAAATGGGAGCATTCTGCTCTCGTATTCTTTTGTATTGTTGACACCCTGAATCCGATATTGCTGCTTCTATTGAAATCCAATGTGATATTTTTCACGTTCTCAATATACAACCAATATCTATCACATTCTTATATTCACATTTGATTTTTGTTTATTCCTCTAATTTTCCATACTAGCTACATGTGTTCCATATTGAATGTAGATTGTGACATTTTTAATGTTCCCTTAGGGATTTATGTCTAAGTACCATAATTTTTTACCTAAGAACTAAAACGGCTTCTGGGTGAATTTGGGATATGCTTCGAAAGGTTGTGGGTCCTGAGCACGCACAATATTATCTAATATAAAAGCCATGGAGCAATTTACTTCTGAATGCTACAAAATGGAAGATTGAATACCTTTTCATATAAGCAAAAATGTAGGCCATGAAATTACTTTAGCATGGCAAAATGTTCTATTTCCAGATAAACACTGTTTTTCACCTAAATGAGTGTTATACGTTTCTAAGATGACAAACCAAATTCATAGATGTACAGGTAGAGTCACGTAATAAAATGACGGGCTGACATGTAAATATTCAATCCGGTTGATGTTTATGAACAGTTAATTTGAAAAATAGTAAGCTGCTGAATTTATGAATGTATTTGATCAAAATATGATATTAAGTTCTAAAAATTCTACCGCTGCAGGTGATCTTGAGATACTTGCGATGAGGTCAGGATCCCGCTCTTCAAATTACCATGTTAATTCTGATTTTTTTTTTGATTTATAACGCGTATTGCCATCAGTAATTTAATATTCTTAAGCCACCTCGAGTGTCAAGACATTTTACTGTGAAGGACCTCCAAGTTTTGGTAAGAGATTTGTAACTATAGCTCAGAGATTATATCAGCAAGGAACAAGGTATCTACTATCAAAGAAGCCAGGTAGCTCGTAGCTCAGTAGTAGAAGAGTCTGACTTTTAAGCCCAGTGGCTGCTGGTCGATGTGAATCGAATCTCAGCGATGGTGGAATTTTCCGATGGGAAAATGGGCACGGTAAGATACAATGGGCCCAGTTAGGCCTAAGTGTAAGCGATTTGGTATCAGAACATAAAAGGCGACCAGGTAAGGTAGGGTTACTTCAGCGAAATTGTCTGTTTAACGAGATCGATAGTACCTACTCATTAACTGAGTCGACTGAGACAAGCTTTATTTGCTTATCTATCATTTTTTACAAAAATAGCGGTCCTTATCTTCGAAGAAGAAGGTTATCCTACTTTAGTGTTCTCACATCATGGTTTTCCATGCCCTATTTGCAAAAATATGCAAAAATTAATTCAATCTCTATTTTCCTGACTGGAAGGGCAAAGGTATTTGGAAAATGATCCGTATTCTCAACACTACTGAGATGCCTGCTCAAATTCAAGAATGGTTGATTGAAATGCAATACTATATTAACGGCATTCATTACATTCGATACAATAGGAGTTAAATCTCAAGATTATTGGATCAAAAAAACAATTTCTTACCCTAAAATTCTAGAAAATACTTTACGTAACCTAACATAATTTTCATCCGCATATTTATAGCAGCAGAATTCCTCAGTATTTCAGACAATAATTAATAAACATCGAAATCGTTTGGATACCATGTGCCGAAATGCGTTTGGCTTTAAGTAGCATTAAAATAAAATGTTATAATTCATAATACAAACATTTTATAAACAATATAGTTACTTCGGTTATGAATATGTTTTTTATTTATAGAACAACCATCTAGTAATTTAAATTACCGCCAAATAGTTGGGGGTCTATAGCAAGAAGAAATGTTGTCAAATGATTCCTAATCACAAAAATGTTAAGAACCAATAAATAAACCAACATTTTTGGGATTTAATCATGAGTAATTCTGAATAGGGTATTAAAATTCATATATTAATAATTGTTGTTGTTGTTTCTACGACTACGGATCCAGAGGCAAAATTCTATTTACAAAAATGAATGCTTATAAATTGAAAATTATTCTTTATTCCTATTTTTCAGCAAACTCTGGAAATGTTTTACAAGGTAAAACGGGATATAAGTAAAAAAATTCAATAAGGATATTGATTGGAAACAAATTTTAAACTACTCTGATATGTGTATATTGGCTTTTATAGAAAAATTAAATATGAAAATATACCAGCTATATTTGATTCGTGAAAATCCTATATTTTTCGGATCGGATTGACAGGTTAAATAATGAATTATGAATTTTTCAATAGTTATTCGAAATAATTGGATGCAGGACTTTTGAATATAATATTTGTGCAATAACATTTAAAAACGTAAATATACATATTAATAATAATAATAATTTATTCACCAGTAAACAAAAGAAATACAAAAGACAATATTATACATAAAACAAATAAACACTTTTAAAAAACACAGACGAAACATATCATGCTGTTTGTACGTGGTAAAAATAATTCAATAAAACATTTTTCTCATCATTGGAAACATTGGTATGGAACACAGTATCTTAGATAGGAACTACATTCATATAAAATAGTCAGTATATAGGTACACGGATATATGAATTTACGAAGGTGAGTATAAAACAAAAAGAAAGAAATAAAAACTAAGTGCCCGTGGAATAAGTTGAACTTCTGTACCAATTTCAAAAGAAATAAAAAAAAAGGTTTAAAAGTCAAAAGTATAAGGTGTAGAATGAAAATTGTATAATAAATAAATATTTCTTACAAAAAATTGGACCGACTTTATCAGTTGTTGGACTGAAAACTACAAAATAATATTAATTCTATTGGTGCTGGTAATTTTGAAGTTGTGCCGTTGTAGTTTGTTGTTGTAGGCACCAACTCCAAAAGAACCAGCACCAATAGAATTAATATTATTTTGTATTTTTCAGTCCAACAACTGATAAAGTCAGTTCAATTTTTTGTAAAGAATATGTATTTCGCATTTTTGAGAGTAACATTAGTCATGAAAAGTGTTGAACGTTCACTAATACCCAAAAAGTTATAGGTAGGTTTAGCTTGTACTAGCGGAAATACACATATCACATATTTCAGACTTTACCATTGCGAAACTCGGAAATCGTTACTCTTTTGAAAAAATGTTCAAATTTAAATGTTTCCGGGTATGGTCCCCCTTCTAATTTTCAAATCTCGAATTTTCGATTTTCGGAAAAATTTGCCCCTTCCACATAGCTGAAACACATATTTTAGACTGTAGCGCGGAAACGTATGATTATTTTAAAAAATGTCCGATTTTAACATTTTCGGATATAGAATTTTCGTTAACTCTCTTGTCTCGGATTTTCAATTTTCGAGGAAAATAGCCCCCTCCACCCCCTTTGGAGGGAAGGAGATTTCGGATTTGATTTTTCTCAATATGGGACCATTTCTCAACTCTCCTCTTTCAAATGAAACAAAAATCGTCTAAATCGGAGTACGTTTATTATGCAAAACGCGCGAACAGCCATAAAAATAATAATAATAAGAAAAAGCAACCTTACAACCGAATTGTATACCATCTCCTTTTTTGAAGTCGGTCAAAAAGAAGATAGAACTTACTCCTTTACTAATAAATAGATTACGCTAGGACGTCTACCTGTGCAGACAACAACTACTGCGAGGGCAAACACCCCTTTCGCCATTGAAAAACGTCAACAATTTTTGTCATGGCAATACCTACAACTTCACGTTGTCACGATATTGCATAATACCACTATAAATGTTCAATTAGATTGATTACCGAACAAAGCACCGCCACCCAGACAAATATCATGATTTCAAGGTTGTTGCCTATCTTCAGTGTGCCGCAGAGCATCAAGCCGTCTCTGATAATCAATCCTTATTTTGAACTCATAGGTAATAGTATCAATCTTCAGTGCACCACTGACACATTTTAGGTATTGTCCTAACAGTTGTTGACGTTATTCAATGGCGGAAGAGGGGTTTGCCCTCGCAATAGTTGTTGTCGGCACAGTTAGACGTTCTAACGTAATCATATTATTTACCAGAAACGGCTGAGGGTTATATAATCATCATGATTATGTTGCAATTGAATTCATATTCAGAACTATCATTAGTTGACTGCTCGGTACAGGATAATCTTAAATTATAGGTATAGATATATATAGCATGCATTCAACCGAATTGTATACTTCTTCCTTTTTTTGAAGTCGGGTAAAAATAACGGCTTCTTATCATGATTATCTATAAAAACTATTATTTAGCTTATCACGCTCTACCACTGTGAATCCTGGAGGCTGACTCTTGAAGACGATCTTAAACTGGTAGGTATTATTTGAGAGAAAAGTATTGAGAAATAAATGAGAAATAAATATCAAAAAAAATATTGGACCGACTTTATCAGTTGTTGCACTGAAAAATACAAAATAATATTAATTCTATTGGTGCTGGTAATTTTTAAGTTGTGCCGTTGTAATTTGTTTTTATAGGCACCAACTCCAAAAGAACCAGCACTAATAGAATTAATATTATTTTGTATTTTTCAGTGCAACAACTAATGAAGCCGGTCCAATTTTTTGTGAAAAAATATTTATTTCACATTTTTGAGTGTAACATTAGTCATGAAAATTGTTGAACGTTCACTAATACCCAAAAAGTTATGGGAAGGTTTAGCTTGTACTAGCGGAAATAAGCATATCACATATTTCAGACCCATTGCGAAACTCGGAAACCATAACTCTTTTGAAAAAATGTCCAATTTAAATGTTTCCGGATATGGTTCCCTTTGTAATTTTCAAATTTCGAATTTTCGATTTTCGGAAAAATTTGCCCCTTCCACATAGCTGAAACACATATTTCAGACTGTAGCGCGGAAACGTATGATATTTTTAAAAATATCCAATCTAAACATTTCCGGATATGGAATTTTCGTTAATTCTGTCGTCTCAGATTTTCAATTTTCGAGAAAAAATTCCCCCTCCACCCCCCTTGGGGGTGGTTTTTGGAGGGAAGGAGATTTTGGATTTGATTTTTCTCAATATGGGACCATTTCTCAACTCTCCTCTTTCAAATGAAACAAAAAAATCGTTTAAATCGCAGTACGTTTACTATGCAAAATGCGCGAACAGCCATAAAAAAATAAAAAAAGCAATCTCACAACCGAATTGTATACCGCTTTTTTTGAAGTCGGTCAAAAATCTTACAACGAGTGCGATATAAAAGAAGTATTGGCCAAGTGGGTGGTGCACTAGAATTAAAGACTTTCGAACGCCACCATAAAATGAACATTTTAACTTGTAAATTCAAAACTTGGTCACGTGGGATCCGTTCGTTTCTGAAAGCACTGTATGGGACTTAGATTAAAACCTGATAAAGAATCGATCATATAAATAAGGAATAAAAAGAAAGACGGCGAACTAAAACATTTGACCAATCGCTCACCTACTTTGGCTGAAGCATTCTTTATATAATACTTGCATTTCGATGAAATTTTATTACCAGTCGATTTTTATTGGCATTACGTAAACCGACATTTTATGGTTTCCCAGTTAGTTTATTGGTAAAAGAGTGGAGATAAGGATAATTTCCGAGTATAATAGGACAACAAAAGAACCAGAAACAAAAACAGGTTGATTGAATAAAATCCCAATTGACCTATAAATAAATGAAAAGCAATTTGAAAAGAATAACTCACTTTGCTACAAAATGAGAGTTCTTTAAGCAACAAGATTAATTTTCAGGTATATTTCGAAGCTCTTTGAACGACATAGTTTTACTTATTCATCATTTGTAACGAATCCTGGGATAATCGAATGCACAATTTCATATTCACTACAGTTCAAGTTTTGTGGAGACAATAGTTGCTCATCGAAAGTTCAATTGAAAGGTGCTGGACTACTTCGAAGAAAATTCCGGCCATTTTTTTCATTTTTTGCAACAATTGCCTTGAATTAATGTACGCAATAGCGCGCAAAGAAGATGACGTACGCACGCACGGATAAAGGTGTTCGTCAGACATAGAACCAATATAGACACATTACGTCATTACTTTTTCTCAAAATACCCTTCCATGCAAAGGTAATAAAAATAGGTACATTTCTTTAGGAAATTTAACTACCTGTAAAGATATATTCTTTCAGAACACAAATGAAGAAATATTTGATCGAAAGAGATAGTCACTTCCCTTAGATTTGAAAATATATGAATTACCATTATTAATAATATTAACATACATTACTATATTTTTTTCTTCTGATGTATTTTATTTTTATGTATATAGCTAGGTAGAAAAATGTATATGACCAGACGAAATATGATGAGTAATACTGTCGAGGCCCTTGAGTCAGGATCATATTCTGAGGCAAGTGCCACGAAAAAATTAAATATCCACAGGTATCTATCTATCTATTATAGAAGTGTTTCAAAATAAAAAGGCTCTACAAGTTTATCGAGGATTTTTTTATGAATATGAAGGCCTGACAATATTTAATCAGCAAGGTTCCTAATAACATTAACGAGTAATGCTAATATAAGTGTGTAAACATCTACGTGCTTTTCGATGATTTTTCGTAGAAGTTTAGAGAATAATATGGCATTAACGAAGTATAAATAAAATGTTAATAAAAGTTCGTTTTGCAATCTATTTATCTATTGAATAGTGGAAAAATACTATGTTATGTTAGTGCTGTGACGAGTTTCTTTTTAAAAAATATTCCATTTACATTTAGATTCTTGGGTTGGAAAATGATGATTGAATAAAAAGTAGTCAGACGGTAGTGAAGCGTATCGCCAAGTTCAAATTGCATTCCCTTATTAAATGTAAACATCTAGCAAGCCATTTTTTCCAAACAATCGGAAACAGCTTAGGCACTTTTTTATCCCAATTTCAATCAAGTTTGAATCGATAAAAGCAGTAGGTATAAGGGAGTGAGATGGCTGACCTTGTTTTTCCATCGGCAGTGTTACCAAAAAGAGTTTTCTGTTTCGGCAAACGCGGGATCGCCAATTTAAATTTTATTTAGAAGATTATAAACGGATCATGCTATTTTCATTATTGTGCTATTTTCGTTGCTCCCATTTTCAGACCACAAGGACCAGATCATCCAGGGGACAATGACATCGGTTGGTGGAACTCGACTTAAGAAGAAATTGACATGAGTGATTACAATCAAAGACATCCAGAAGTTCAATAAGAAGCTGTACAGACAACTGTGGAATTTTGATTAGGAATCTTAAACGGCAAAAACAATGTTCAACAAACTCTGGGATGTATTCATTGATAATTTCAACAAATGAAAAATACCCTTGGCACCCAAGCTACAATAATGGAAGTGAGGAAAGATTGCCAGTAAGAGTGCCTGTCGAATATAGACTTTTTGAACATGAACTGTAATTATATGATTTATTATTTTTAATAATATGTATAAATCCCTTCGATTGATTCTTTAAGGTTTTTGAATGTTCGGATGCACATTGATTATGTAAAATGGGCCTACCTCGGTCTTTGTCGACGCTGGTTTTGGTAGCGCTACCATTGGTCCATCCGATAATGCAAATAACCGGAGATTCTAGCACCTCTATCACACTTGTGCTCCAGGATATGGCTGTAGAGAATCTTGACCCTTTTGTTTGGTCTATTTTAGGTATAATGTTCACACCGGCACTAGCTTCTTTCGCCGTAGACGCGTATATCCATTCTCGTCCTTATGGATGGAAGCATTTACATCTCCTTCCTTTTCTTCGAAATCCAAAATTCTGCGCGTGTTCACGCTGGCTTGCCGGAGATATTTTTGTATATACTGCCCGCACAATGATGTGCATCATTTGAAACGCGCTTTCATTAAAAAATGTACCGACATAATTGAATTTAAATCATATGATTACCATTTGTTCCCCGCAACTAAAAGCAAACATATTATTCAACGGAATAATTGGTTCAGGTTCCAACATTTCCGCCCACCAAAAAACGCATGGGTTTTTTTCCGAGAAAAGAAAAAAAAAGTAAAATATATTCTATTAAAATTTATTCTATTAAAATTTGAAATAACAAGAGTCTATTGTCCAGGAAGTGGACAAAGTTTGACAGCTGGTCTCTGTAAGATTCCATTAGGCGTTTTGAGAGTTACGACTCGTACGACTCCATCTTCACCCGGATGCACCTTAACTACACGGGCCAAAGCCCACTCTAGAGGAGGTCTCTTTTCGTTTTTTATAACTACTAACCACCCTTCCTTAAGATTTGGGGACTGACAATTCCACTTCTGACGCTGTTGGAGCGTGTGTAAGTACTCCAGACTCCATCGCTTCCAGAAATCGGAGTGCATACGTTGCAGCAATTGCCAGCGGTTGAGCCGATTAAGCGACATTTCCGAGTAGTCAGGTTCCGGAAATGTTGACAGTGGTTCCATTGTTAAGAAATGTCCAGGGGTTAGAGGGGTGAGATCATTTGGATCTTCACTGATAGGGGATAAAGGCCGACTGTTAATTAGAGCTTCTATTTAAGTAAGTAGGGTGTAGAATTCCTCGTAGGTCATGACTTGGTTCCCCAGCACCCGATAAATACCACTTTTTGTTTGTTTTACCATAGATTCTATTAATCCATTAAAATGGGGAGAACCACTTGGGTTGAAATGCCAGTTAATAGACAACTGAGACGCTGCCGCCTTAGAATACTCAACCAAAAGGTTGTGAGCACCTTTGTAATTGGTACCCTGATCCGAATAGAGGTCAGACACTCTACCGCGACGTGCAATGAATCGACGGAAGCTTGCGAGAAAGGCCTCTGATGTTAGATCGGAAGAGAGTTCTAAGTGCAGAGCTTTGGTGGCACAACAGGCAAACAACGAAATGTAAGCCTTTGTAGTTTTTGCCCCTCGACGTTTTCCCATGGTTAACAGAAAAGGACCAGCATAATCGAGAGCTACATGAGAAAAAGCTTTTATTTGGGAGATCCTAAATGTAGGAAGGTCGCCCATATAGGGCTGAGGAGCTGGAGGTTTTAAACGAAAACATGCCAGACATTTGGATAAACACCGATAAATTGCATTTCTGGGAGATATGATCCAAAATTTTTGAACAATTAGGTTGTGCATTGTTTTAAGACCAGGGTGAAGATTCTCTTTATGGACGTGTTCAACAACAAGGTCTGTTAACCTATGCTTTTTTTGGCAATAAGATCGGATGTTTTGCTTCGTAGGAAAGCGAAGATTTTTTCAATCGTCCCCCCACCCTAAGAACACCTTCTTCGTCCAAAAATGGAGCGAGCTTTCTGAAAGGCTTGGGGAGAGATTTTTCGTTTTTACAAGCCGAAACAATTTCGTCAAAACATTCGTTTTGGACGTACTTGACCAGAATAATCATGGAATGATGAATTTCTGACGAACTTAAGTCGCATGATGCAAACTTGTGTGGTTTTCTAAAAACAAGCAGAAAGCGAAAAATATAGGCGAGTATTCGCAGTAGTTTTTTTAAAGAAGAAAATCTCGACAAAAGCATGGTAATGATTCCAATAGGTTCCACGACAACGTTTAAAACTGTCTGTTTTTCCTCTATGAGAGCTTGAGGCAATTTTTCCAATAAAATAGGGGGTTGTCTTGGCCATTCATCAGAGAGTTTCAGTAGAAAATCGGGACCTTCCCACCACATCTTATGTTCCAACAACTGTGAGGGAGTTAATCCCCGAGATACACAATCTGCAGGATTCTCTTTTGTCGGTACATATCTCCAAGAAAAAGGGGGTATAATCTCCTGTATATGCGATACTCTATTGCTTATGAATGTTTTAAATCGATGCGCTGACGTTGTCAACCAAGCAAGTGCTACTTGCGAATCAGACCAGGCAAAAATTGCATCGAAAGTAAGAAAATCAATGTACGATTCCTTCACGAATACAAATAAATCAGCCAGAAGATAGGCTGCACATAACTCGAGCCTAGGAAGTGATACCACTTTTAGAGGTGCAATGCGAGATTTCCCGGTAATCAAGTGAACCTTGAAAGTACCGTCTCGATACATACAACGAAAATAAATAACACATCCATACCCCAAGGTACTTGCGTCGCAAAACCCGTAAACTTCAAGTCGACAATTTCTTCCCAAGGATAGTTGTCTTGGAAGTTGGACATTTGATAATTGTGACAATTCAGATTTGAAACGTTCCCATATTTTGACAAGGTTATTTTCAGGTATTTCATCCCAATCCTTCTTGGACAGCCACATCTGCTGCAAAATATGTTTTGCAAGGAAAACAGTGGGAGATAAAAACCCCAGAGGGTCGAAGATCCTAGCAATCTGTGATAACACGTTTCGTTTTGTACATTGTGTGTCAATTGGCGTACATTCATATGAAAATGTATCTAAACGAGGGTTCCACTGAAGGCCGAGGACCTTGATAAAGCGAGGACCTTCGGTTTCAAAATTTAGAGGTATTTGTGTGTCTGCACCAGAAACAGCCGAGAGAATGTCGGGGTGGTTGCTGCTCCATTTGCCTAGTTCAAACCCACCTTGTTTTAGTAACGAGATAAGTTCAGATTGAAGCATAAGGGCTGATTCTACGGATTGAGCTCCATAGACGCAGTCATCGATGTACACTGCCTCTCGTAGAGCTCTACTAGCATTAGGATAATTATTCTGTTCTATAATAGATAACTCTTTGAGTGTTCTAAGGGCCAAAAATGGAGCGGCTGAAACTCCGAATGTTACTCTGTTTAGAGTGTATTCCTTTATGGTTTCATTTCTAGAAAAGCGCCAAAGAAATCTCTGGTATTTTCTGTGCTCAGGCTTAACAACAATCTGACAATACATCTGCTTTATGTCGCACGTAAATACAACAGGAAAAGTACGAAATCTCAATAAAATCTTGGAAAGATCCTGATGAAGTTTTGGCCCAGGAAAAAGGCTGTCATTTAAGCTAATTCCGTTGGTTCCTTTTGCGCTGGCATCAAAGACGACCCGTATTTTGGTTGAAACACTGTCGGGTTTCAGCACACAATGATGAGGTAGATAAAAGGAAGAAGTGGATTGATAATCAGAAATAGGTACTTCCGAGATATAATCTTTTTCTAGATATTCTGCGATAAAATTGGAATAGGAAAATTGAAGATCCGAATTTTTACATAACCTATTTTCCAAATAAATATAACGGCGGAGTGCCTGAGAGTAAGTGTCGCCAAAGTCCGGTTCTTCCTGTCGAAAAGGTAATGAAACTATAAATCTACCAGAGCTTTCTCGACATAAAGAGTTTGTAAAAATATCTTCACACTTTATCTCATCGGAAGACAAAGAAATATCCGACTTTGGTACCTGATCTAATTCCCAGAATTTTTGAAGTATAAAATCTACTTGTGGTTCAAGTGATACATAACAACTTATTAATGATGTATTGCTGGAAGAACATTCAATTCTGCCTTGCAGAATCCATCCAAAAACTGTCTCTAAAGCTGCAGGCTGCCCCAGTTTACCAAAAATACGACCTGCCTCTAAAACAAATGGTACTATTTCTGCGCCTAGCAGTATATCTATCGGACCTGGGGTGTGAAACTTTGGGTCGGCTAAAGAGAGGTTGTTAATATAGCTCCAATTTTTTGGATTAAAAGAAATTTTTGGTTGATCTGAACAAACCTTAGGCAGTATAATTGCTTCAAAAGAATAGGTAGGCTCCTGTTTTCCACATGGCTTAATAAAGCATTGCGTAATCCCTTTGTTTGTGCATAAAATTGAGCTGTTTAGACCTTCAATAGGTACCGAAAAAGACTGCCGACGTAAACCCAATCTATTTGTACACTGTTCAGTAATAAAGTTTGCCATGCTGGCAGAATCGAAAAGAACTCGGACCTTCTGAAAATGACCCCGAATATCTCTAATTTCCACCTCAGCAGTAGATAGCATCACAGTAGATTGTGTCACGGAAGTAGTGCACGTACTACATTGTAAAGCCTGAGATGTTTTCTCAATGTTTGGCGCAGGCAATGTAATCACAGATTGATTTGTATGAAAATCAGTGTTACTGTTTGACAATTGCGAGCTAGAATTATGAGAAGTTTTATTTTGTGTCAAATGAACCGTTGTATGGTGGGGATACTGGCAGATTTGACACCTGGAGGATGAAGGACAATTATTAGCAAAGTGGTCGGATGACCGCAAACAATTAGTACATATTTTATTTTCTTTTACCACGTTGAATCTTTCATAAGGTGTCTTGGCTAGAAAGAACTGACATCTATACAATGCATGAAGAGCTGGGCATAGAATACACTTCTGTTTACGATTAGATGCCACTGTACTAACAAACGCGGCAGGAGTATGAGATTTTTTGAACGTGTTCTGATACGTCACGTTTTTGGTAGCCGAGTCTTTTGATCTATTCAAATTACCAGGTACCATGTATTGAACCGATTCAAGGGCTTTGCATTGATTCGCTAAAAAGGTAGTTAACTGTTGATAAGTGGGTATTTCCGAAGTGCTAAGATCTATCTCAAACTCTGTCCTAGATTTGGTGTCTAGTTTTTGTAGTAAAATGTTAAAGATTAGAAAATCCCAGGAATCAACGTCAAAATTTAGCGCTTTAAGTGCCGTAAGGTTTTCTGAGAAAGTATCCAGCAAATGCCTTAATTCTTTAAATGAAGTCTTTTGTAAAGGTTGAGCCGTATAAATTTCATTAAAATAGGTCGTGGCTAAGAACCGTTTGTTTTGATACCTATTGACAATTGTATCGTACGCATTCTGATAATTAACTTCCGTCATAGGAATGGCTTTAATTAAAGAAAAAGGTTCATCTTTCAATGAGGTCATCAAAAATTGAAATTTCTGAATCTTTGGCAATTGAGTGTTGTCATGTACGAGACTATTGAATAAGTCATAAAATGCCGGCCACATTTTTATATCGCCGTTGAAAATGGGTACATTAATTTTAGGAAGCTTAGCCCCAGAAGTGTACGTTTCTAGGTCCTGATTATCATTCCCCCTAGGTGAAGTAGCAGAACCATCTATTTCTATTCTCTTGGACTTAATGCCATAAAAATATTTATCGGCCAAAATACGAACTTTATCCTGTTCATCAAAATCTGTCTCTTCATATACGTAATTTATCAATTCGTTATGATTCTCTTTAAATTCTCCATAAATAGCGTCAGTGAATTCTGCTCTAGCTAGAAAGTTTTCTCTATAAAATTGATCACTAACCGAGTTATTACCGTAGTCGTAAATCTCTTTTAGCCTATTTAATGGAATCCTACGTTTAATCATCCATTTTTTAATGTTTTCTTTATCTGTCACTTGAGGTGTCATGATTGAGGGTAATCAAAATAAAGGTTAAGAAATTTCTCTATTTAATATTTAATAATTAATTAGTAATTAATCATTAATAGGACAATTTTTGATTATATATCTTTGACGAGCAGTATATTTAATTTTCTGAATTTCAGACCTGTGAGCGAGGAAGAAAACTATTCTTATTCCGCGTTTTGTGTACCAAATGTTGGAAATTTAAACAACCAGACACCAGAACAAATGCTAGGAATTCTATCTGGATAGCATACCAAGAATTCTTTGTGAAACTGAAAGAAAACTAGCACGACTTGATATTGAGGAATATAATGTCTTGAAGGTCAAAATAATATGTTTGCTTGTAACTATGAAACGGATAGCTGTTAAACAAAATACACAATATATAAAAAAATGTGAAATTGTATTTTTTTTTTTTTTCTTTTTTTTTAATACAAATAAGGGCGGTTTAATCCGCTTGAAGGACCAAAATGTCGAATATAGACTTTTTGAACATGAACTGTAATTATATGATTTATTATTTTTAATAATATGTATAAATCCCTTCGATTGATTCTTTAAGGTTTTTGAATGTTCGGATGCACATTGATTATGTAAAATGGGCCTACCTCGGTCTTTGTCGACGCTGGTTTTGGTAGCGCTACCATTGGTCAATCCGATAATGCAAATAACCGGAGATTCTAGCACCTCTATCACACTTGTGCTCCAGGATATGGCTGTAGAGAATCTTGACCCTTTTGTTTGGTCTATTTTAGGTATAATGTTCACACCGGCACTAGCTTCTTTCGCCGTAGACGCGTATATCCATTCTCGTCCTTATGGATGGAAGCATTTACATCTCCTTCCTTTTCTTCGAAATCCAAAATTCTGCGCGTGTTCACGCTGGCTTGCCGGAGATATTTTGTATATACTGCCCGCACAATGATGTGCATCATTTGAAACGCGCTTTCATTAAAAAATGTACCGACATAATTGAATTTAAATCATATGATTACCATTTGTTCCCCGCAACTAAAAGCAAACATATTATTCAACGGAATAATTGGTTCAGGTTCCAACAGTGCCTACAAACATTATAGGACACTCTTTAGTAAAAAGTTGAGCCAGTTGAAAAGGGATGCTAATATTCGAAAAAATTCAACATCAGAAACCAAAACCGAGGCAATATAGGAGTTTATTAATAAACAAACCAGAAGTGACCAGAAAAAGTCAAATTTAACCATCCACGTGACTGACCTGAACCAAAAACACAGCAAGCACAGCTTGTGCGGACTGGGGGATCAACTATGCAGCTTATTAATAGAATCAATAAGAAGACCGATAACTCAATTTTCGTTTGGGGAGGCCTACATAACAGCCATATAAAGGATGGAGTATCCACATATATGCGAAGGGAATTGCGACTTTTATTGGGGGTCCACTGAGCATAATTTTTCAGTAGATGTCCCTCTGGGGGCTACTTCCCAACTCAACTCAAGGAAGCATTAGTAATTCCAATCTACAAAAGTGGAGATAGAAGCGATCCAAGTATTTACAGATTTATCTCGATACTACCAGCTTTCTCCAAAAAATTGGAATCGGTCATTGAATGTAGCTTCATGTGTTTCTCAGGAAACACAACATATTCTTCGGATAGTATCATCGATTATTGAGTGAAAAATCAACAAGTTCGGCGCTGACCAAGCTCCTCAATATAGTTGCGAAAGCGCTGGATGAAGGAAAAAAGTGTGGGTTCTCTCCGTGAATCTCAGCATAGACCACAGTGCTTCTGGGGAAGTTGAATTATTACGGCATTAAAGGGGTTACTTGAGACCTGAAAAAAGCTATTTATCCAAGGGGACCCAAAGCGTACTTTCCAACTATAGAACATCAGATACGTGACATATCTAATGTGTTGTGCCTCAGGTATCGATGTTGGTACCATCTTCTTCTTATTATATATTAATGACTTCCGTAAAGGAGAAGACGTGCTCCATAACCGTATGAAGTAAACTCGTACTAAAGCAAATCCATGTTTTGATGCTAACGAACTGAAGTTGACCAATAATGCCCTGATGATTTATAATAAGTTACCTCTGAGATTCAGAGAACTAAGAAGAAAAACCTTGAAATGCCATTTAAAGGATATCTCCAAGAGAAAGCCTATTTATTACAGATCTGTGATATAAATGTGAGGCTATTTTTATTTTTATTATCATAACTGTCCATTTATGTTATGAATGTCTATCACTGTATTTTTATATTTGTAGTTGTCTCCCCATGTCAAATTTTGATGAGTTAAAATAATCTTCCATCGTATTTATTATGAGGATGAATAAATAGATAAATAATAAATATACATTTCTAGTCAGTTATTAAGGCTTTTTTTCTCCCAAAAGAGAAGGTCCCTTGTCTTCACTTTTGGGATGAGTAATACTGCATACTCCTTTGTGTTGTTCCATTACTACTATATAAGAATGAAAAACACTGCAATATGTGTGTTCCGTATAATAAAACAAATTGATTGCTATGAAGTTGTGATATGTTTCTCAATGTTAGGAAAATGGAAGCCTCAGAGAATTTCTCAGAGGAATACGCAACTAAACGTTAAGAATCTCAACATCCCAAGGTGCTACAAGTGTATCCATGCATAATTTCGAACTCTCATTCTCCAGAGAGTTTTAACATGTAAAGTCTAAGAGCTGGTTGCTAAAAAACCAAATCAACAGGTATTAGGTTGAAATGCTTTGGAAATGTTAGGCAATCTTAACAAACATAGCAATATCAATGTGTTTCTTGGCAAAATAATGAATTTTACAGTTTAGTGTAACTTCTCTCATCTTTCATCCAGCATTAATACCACTGAAATAATAGCTATAAAATACTCCTGAAAAGTATTTACAGCGTAGAAAATAAAAGACCTGCAAAGAATTTATACCAAAAATGTATCTCGAACTACGATTTAAATTGAAGTTAAACATTTTGCTATCATCTACTGTCTCAATTCAATGGTATATTTGGCAATGGCCCGTTCGGCGTAGTTTAACATTATTGTCCAAAACAATGATTAATCAATACATCTCAGATGCAACAATAAATATTCCAGCTATTAGACCAATGATTCTGGTGCAGGGCACCCATGTTCTGTAAAAACTTTTGGAGTATTTTTCATACGTTACGTAATTTTTTTTATCAAACATTTTTGTGAAACTATAAATATTGATTGCGTTTAGCAGAAAATACCTATTGACGTTCACTAGCACTAGGGAATAGTCATCTTCAAGTACAAGCTAAGCTTAAGGCGCGTGTAGATACGCGTGCGCTGAGCGTGGCGCACGTATCTATGATAAAAGAGGTTTTTTAGGGGATGCGGTCAATTATTAAATAAAATTCCTTGGATTTAGCCAAACTTTCGAGAACGTTTATTCTGTTCGTCAAGGCAAAATTTGTGAATTTAGATGAAATTAACTACAAACAGACAAGATTTCATAACCATCACTTTTTATAGTTTAGACACGTATCTTGAATATTATTTTTCAAATCAACGCCTTGAAAAAATATATTTGAGAAACATTAAAAGTGTTTTTGGCTGCTACTACTTGATTGGCAGAAAAATGATCGGTATTGAAGTACCACTATGATTTTAAGAGCATCTAATTCCTTGATCGTTCATCATATTTAGGCATATTTTTGAGTACTTCTGGATTTATATCTGATCTTATCTTGATACATAAGCGAATATCATTCTCAGAAGTGAGAACCTTCTAGAAAAGGAGGTTAATTCATTTTATCAGAACCGTGTTTTAAATTTAACTGCGCCACATTCAAAGAGTATTTACTCAGATTCATGGGACAACTTCTCACTGCTTCGAAGATCTATTCATATCTCAATGTTATATCTGCACTAAAATTCACGAAAAGCGTCTCCATTTCATATACTACCACGGGTCAATTTTAGAGAAATTGCAACGAACAAAAATGTTAAAGGGCCGCTGATAATTTCCCAATATTGAGAGATGCATTGTAAATTCACATTGATTAGCCGACCATTATTTTTAATGCTATTATTTACATTTATTTCAAATATTTGGGAACCTTAGTTTGACACAAAATATAACAATAAACTTTAACAGATAATCAGCCAGATCTGAGTTAGATCTAGTTTTGCAAATTGAGAAAGTTTGAGTTTTTCTTGCATACCTAATACGGTCTTTCTATTATGGATGATATCAATTGATAACGCAGATATATTTGTTTCTGAGCGTGAAGTCAATGGCACCAAGAACAACTTAATAATAATGAGATGATGTGAAACTTACCGCCCTGTCTCCTAAGTTCCGAACTCGGCAATGCAAATGAGCTGTCTGACCAACAGTGGTGACGTACTCTCTTCGTGATGAATTATCAAAATATGGTGGTAAGTCCCAGTAAGCATTATTGTGGTCGGATACGCCCTCAGCACGATCTGCAAACACAAAAAACAATCTTATAATATACATGGTAGTAAGGACATTAAGCGGTCCAACATTGGCACCCCGCCCTCAAGGATAAAAACAACTTTCTGAAACAACAATCACAAGAGCCAAAGTTTAGATGTGATGTATGTATGTTCGTAAATACTCACGCCATTATATGAGTTTTACGTTAGGCATCAAAATCGTTCATAGATTGAATCTGAAAAATATGCAGGTATGGATAATTGTATCGATCGTTTTAATAGAAATAGATCACGGGTTGAAAAAAAAGGAATTAAATAGAACCCATCAATTTATTACATTATTTAATTTATATGATACAGAAGCATGTCTGGATTTTTTTTCTGTAAATCTATTTCATTAAATTTATACATTTATTCTTAGAATTACTTGTGCCAAGATCAAGTAACATATTTTTTTTCTCTTTAATGCAAACCCTTTCATTTAATACCAATATCACGATGGTAGATAAGAACATTTTGTCCCCCATCTTGCGGCATACGTCATATAGAATTCAGTGTAACGTCATTTTATTTTGCGCATTTTTTCTAAAAACTCTTAAAATTTATGTAGAACTGCTTTAAAATTAATTTGCAAAAAATTTTACCTAAACATACAAACAAACCATAGCAGGTTAAATAAAAGTTTGTAAGAAACTCGTCTTTTGCAAGTGGTCCTCACTGCATTCTGCTAAGATTACTCATTAGGACTGAGTTCAAAATGAATATTTTCCACATTGAACTGGTTTCCTTTGGAATCGATTTGAGTGTGTTGATATCACATTATGATTATTTCATTAGCCTCATCAGCTTTCATTTATAATTATTTTATATTAATTACTGGTGGTCAGTGATGGTTGGCTGCAATCAAAAGTCTAATAAACAATCAAACTTATTCTGTCATGTCTCAATCGCATTTGGTTTCGACACTATTTTCATGCCTACTAACTTCATCATCGATCTGAATTCTCATGAAAACATAATACACCTACCTAAATATCTGATTAAACCTCAATTCTTACCTTTACGTACGGAGATATTTTATTGGGTAACTTTGAAATGAATAAATAAACCTGAACTTATTCATATATTGAATATTGGAGATCTATATCTATATCTTAACCCAATAAAGATTTTTCGTTCCTTATTCAACGAAATTGTACCAATATTTTTCTTTTGAGAGTGATTTTCAATCCTAGGGTTTAGTTTTATCAATTATTTTGATAGTCTCGCTCTAGAAGCTGCGTAGCTCATACAACTACTGTATTTAGAAGTATTAATCAGCGTAAATGTTTAATTGGGGTCTTAAATCCTCGTCAGTTTATTATGTATCTAATAGTAGTCAATTGATGCAAGTATCATCTGACGATAGACGAAATTGAGAATAAAAACCATCATTATTATTGTAATACACTTTAATAAATTACAACTCTCCTTTATATGTGGCAAATACAACAAAATAGTAACAAATAATCATAAGCATGCATAAATGACATCTGTGATATATGTCATTGGGGTCGTTTTTATGATGCTGCCATTCTCTTGTCTGTCTAAACTTACCGAATCTGTTTATTAATTGTTAACGGGCTATCATTTGTATTATCTGAACCAAGCAGAAGTTGATATCTTATTCCACAACCATCTGAGCAAGAGTTGTTTTAAAAGAAGTCTTAGGTATGTTAAGTACCGTAAAGAGTCTCTATATTGTCTCTAGAACTCTAGATTGCCGGCGCTAAGAAGAATATTTCAGAGGAAAAGCGGAACGGTGACCAGTTTCTTTTCCAGTGCTATCCCTGGCGCTGGATATGAAACTGGCTAAGCTGGTAAGTTTTAAAATGAACACCCTGTGTACATCTTATTGCTTCAACTTTTCAATTAGGATCATGCATAAGTGGGCTCATGAAATTAATTTAAATAAATTCGATTTTATGGATATTCTAATAGTTTAGATAGTGCCTTCAAATTATACAATTATACTTACTTTTAAGAAATTCATTTACATATTACATTTATATATTTACCTAATGTCGGCACTGGATATGCTGAATTCTTATACTTACTTCTCCTATCATTATAAAAAATGTTGCCTAAGGTTATAATAATATTTCTGTTTGTATGTAATAGTAATGGTTAATGAACTTTCTTCTTAACAAAGACAAGTGAGTCTGCGTTAAAAATTTTCTTGTTGTCCAAAAAAAATACACTCTTACGTCAATTTTTTGATCATTTGATACAGTACTTGAAGAATATTTGTCTTGTAAATGTTTAAACTAGTATTGCTTTACATAATCCTCAATAGCTGAGGATTTATAGAAAATATAACTAACCCCATAACGATAATTCCTGTTGGGCCGCCTATGCAATAGACGACCATTAGCCAGCTTCTCGTAAATCTAGAGTGCTGAGGCCGTTGTTTAATTTCAACTGCTGGCGTACCCAGATATTGCCAAAAAGGTTGACTTCGAAAGCCTCTTTTAGCTGAATTTCCGCGAACTAAAAGCGACTTCGGGTCTTGTTTTACTCACACCAAGAAGAATTATTTCTAGTCCCATATATTACTCGTTGGTCATTACAGCTACAAATTAGGTCATTCGATCAAATGTAAGGCTTCCACCAACAGGTATTTTCTTGGCAATAATATTAAGAAACTTAGTCCGTTGAACAAATCCACCTTCCTATATTGGCACCCAATAAAAAAATAGCTGATAAAATCGTTTTTGAATTTGAAACTCTCAAATTCCTAAGATCATATTAAAATTGGTATAATATATTGGTGAATAGATGAGGGGATCAGACGATGAAGAAATCGGAATCAAACAGAGTGAGTTAATAAAGAAATTCTACCGTATGTCAAAGAATCTGGAATGTAAGGTAATACGTTAATATTCTATATTACTTTTCAACTAAAAGGACTTATATATATATACGACAGATTGAGAGCATTCGTTAAATTTTTTGTCTAGCATAAAGCAAATCTATGTCTTTTGCCCTTGAGATTACTTAGAACCTTTTGTAAGCCAATCAATTTCTTACAACATTTATCTGAATGTTTAGGTTTTGATAAATAGGTATAATTCTTTTGTAATAAAAAAAGTTCAAACTCCCAACTACCTCATCTTGAAAATAACTATATGTAATTAACATGCTTGCACAAAATTGTACATTATTTCACGGACTACCATTTTGATGTAATCTCCTTCCATTAGTTAGAGGGCTTTTGAGTCAAGATACGCTTGAATGATTGCGACTCATGTGTATTTCTGACATTAGTCTGGTTGATACCGCTGAATATTTAGGAGTCTATAGAATTTAACAAGATATATATGCATATCGAAATAGCTAATTGTCCGCATTAATGTGAAAATAGTTATGCATGTTGCACATTTCGAATATTTCCGCCTTGCATTCTTCTTCTTTTTCTTTGTTTTAAAAAATATTTCCTCCTATATTTTTCGGAAAAAGATATTCCTCTTTGGGGTTATAAAAACGGTTTCATCGCAGATGAAAACTCTTCTGGAATCATTTAATATATGCAATAAATTGTTGGTGACCAAATAACTTCTACAAACCAACGTTTCAACAAGAATTCTGGATACGGATAGATTCGGATAATCGAATAGTTACTTTAGAATGTCGCGACAAAATCCCTTAAACCAAATATTCCCTGGCCTTCTATTCTTGAATTTATAGATATTATCCAATTTTAACTCTTTTGCCAGATGTTAAGCACTATCCAGTACCTGTATCTGCTGAATGAAAAGACCATTCAACCAATATTTTCCCTTCATCAGGATTTAAAAATGGTGGTGGTTCCATTTTTCTGTCCATTGGTGCTTTTTCTTTTTATTTATAAATAAGAGTTGACTTGGGTACATTGAACATCTTGGCTGCTTTTTCGTAAGATAAACCTTAATTTCTTGTATAGAGCGCCTTTTGAAGATCTTCTTGACTATATTTAAATTTTGGCTTAGTTGATATACCAATTGACTGAAAACACAGAATCCTGATTCAAATCTCCTAAATTTTCAGTTTATTAGTAAATGATCACTATATGGGCTAGTGTTTGACATAATATTTATTATTTATATTTTACAGCGAATATTCCCATTTAATTGCGGTCAATTATTTTTGTCGTTATAGGGGATACTTTATAAAATAGAAAAGAAACAAAAATGTATATCAGTATTTATATTAGGCCAAAATATTTATAGAATTGGGAACATGCTCAAAAACTTAGTGTTTGACCTGTTTGTGTCCCGTAAATGACCAAAAAGAGAGCCAGTAAATGACCGCTTATTTAAACTTCTTGTCTCTTATTTTACAGAGCTCAAAAGTTTGATCAAATACTAAACCATTTAAAGAGGAATATAAAAAATTTAAAAAATGTATTAAACTTTCTCATATTATTAAATCAATTTCCAGTAATTGTGAGATAATATAGTTCATAAGTCGTCTAGTATTTGACAATCGGTCAAACACTAATTTTTATCCAAATTTAGAGCTATCAGTCTTTGACCGCTTGTATTTTGGCAGAAAATAGATTAAACCTGTATTTTTTCGATATAAACAATAGAAAATATGTATTAGAACACTAACCAACAAACAATAATACAAAATATGCAGAAACTGCTAAATAATATTACCTTACTTCGGAGAACTTCTTATAAGAAAAAATACCCTTAACACAATGCGCCCAACCCACTGTTAGACTCGAACTAAACAACGAAAATGCGAAAATGGTATTATAAGCGAACGTTTTGTGTAGTAAGATGTAGAAAAAAGACTTGAGGCTATTCATAGATAGTTTTATATTTGTTGAAATATTCCTGGGATTCTTATTTTTTTATTTTTTTCGCGAAAACTGTCAAACACTGGCTGAGGTCAATTACTGGCGTTTCACCCGACGCTATGCAAAATTTTCGATCATTATTACATATAAAAAAAAATATCTGGTCCTAAGATGGAGAAAATGGATAGAGCTCTATCAATTCAATAATCACCAAATATATTCATTTTTCATTTTATATTTAGTTATTTTAAAATATTGAGTTAGAACATCTGAACTTAAACATGAATTTTTTGGAAAAATATCTAATTCAAATTTAGCTTAAAATGACCACCAGACTGTAATTCTATCAAGTATTTTTTTACAAAAGAAACCTTTACTATTTTTCTGAGGAATCTTTGCGGAATTGACATGTTGCATTCTAAAAACTCAAATTTACGACTATGTATAATTGTTTTTCTTACAAATGAGAAACGAATAATCCACATCCCTGCAAGTTCCCTATGGAAAAGCGGACATTTATTAGTTGTTGCACGAAAAAATGCAAAATAATATTAATTTTATTGGTATCGGCAATTTTGAAGTTTTGCAGCTGTAGTTAGATAGAAGACTTTTGGCAGCAACTTCTAAAGTACCATATAGCACCAAAATAATTAATATTATTTTATGTTTTTCAGTGCACCAACTAATAAAGTAGGTCTAGATAATCAATAAGAATCAATTCAGGTTGTAGTGTTGTAAGGTCTATTATTAAAAAATATGTACTGACTAAGAATAATGTACCTACTCCGATTTTGATGATTTTTGATTCATTTGAAAGAGGAGGCTTGAGAAATGGTCCCTTATTCATCAAAATCGAAATTCTGAGAGGGCAGAATTAAAAATAAGACAATATCCGGAAACGTTTAAATTGAATTATTTTTCAAAAGAGTTGCGGTTTTCGAGTTACAGCAATGTTAAAATCTGAAATATGCGTATTTCCTCTATGTGGAGGGGGCAATTTCTTTCGAAAATTTAAAATCTGAAAGGACCAAAATAATGACCAGACTACTTGTACCAACATTTAAGTTGAACATTTTTTCCATAGAGTTATGGTTTTCGAGTTACAGCAGCAGTAGTAAGGTCTAAGATATGCGTATTTCCACGACGATGTTCTTAATAGATCTCTGAATAATAACATGTAGGTACAAGCAAAGAATATACATGAGTAAAAGGAAAAGTACTATCTTCTTTGGTATAAGCGAACGTTCAACAATAATCGTGACTAATGTTAAGTAGGTACATTCAAAGTACTTGTAAAGTTAATGCCAAGAGTCTTCTATTTAACTAGAATTGCACAACTTCAAAATTAGCAGTAGGTACCAATAGAATTATTAATATTATTTTGTACTAGCTTTTGCTAGCTACTTCGTGCCGTGGAAAACTGCATTTAATTCCATAGCATAGTTTTTGCGTGTAAAAACATACAGACAGACGTCGTATAATGGAACCAGTATTAGACCAGTTGGACCCCTAGCAATACATCGGTGAAAATTGCATTCAATTCTATGTAGTAGTCTTTGCGTGATACGTATACAAACATACAGAAAGACAGACAGACACGATAAAAAAATGAAACCTATATAACGGGAAAACTGCATTCAATTCCATGCAGTAGTTTTTGCGTGATGCGCATACAAACATACAGACAGACAGACAAAAATTCTAAAAACTGTTGTTTCGGCTTCTATTGCTCTGATAAGGACCCCCAATATTATTTTTTCTTGAATATGTTTAAAGTACAGACACTGGCCTGTTACAATTTTATTATATATGTATGTATAGATATATAGATTTTTTAGTGCATCAACAAATAAAGTCGGTCCAATTTTTTGTAAAAAATATTTACTATGTACCTTTATAACTTCATAATCGTCACAGTATCAATATAGTACTATTTGATGTTTAAATCAATAATGAAACCGTCCCATTCAATTAAAGTCTATCCAAACCAAATAAATTCTTGCATATACCAACTTTCACAAGCACGGAAACTAATCACATTAACAATAATCCAATAATAGTTCTAACAAGTTAATCGAGCATATCGTGGACCTAAAATTCAATCGGATTATCCCGTCTGGATTTCATCGCCAATTATGAATTTTCTTTCTGAATGGCAGAGTTGCCTTTCAACCTTCTCACACCCTGAAGGGAATAATGCCACATTGAAAGTATCTCAATAATAGCCAAGCCCACATTTTTGTATAAGACTGTACATTTCTGCCCCTATAATAGTAATCCCAAATGAAATATAAGCCCTATTATTTCTCAAGTTAACGAAGGTTCTTTTATTACGACAAATTCTTGGACCTAGTATAAAAAACAGAATGTCATTGATTTTCTTTGGGTGATCCAAGAGGAAGGTTATTTATGCGAGAAAAAGTAGTCCAATAAAATAGGAGAATTTCTAGATAAATTATGTCAGTACCTTTTCAATAGACCAGATAGAGCAGTTTTGCTTCAATTATTCTTTATCAATATTACAATTACATACACACAACAAATAGAATTTGCACCACTTTGGTGAAATAGACATTTTCGTTTTGTCAGCTCAAGATCCAAATATTTCTTAGGATGAAATACTAATCATGTTTTCGAAAAATATAGGTACATTTTCAATAGCTGTTCTCCAGTAATTGGAGCATGCTCTATAATTGATGTCTAGTGAAGTAGCAGGACACTCTAGTGTTTCAATCTGAACTTCATCCAAATGCGGACAAAGTGAGCTTAATGTAGTGCAACATTATCAGCTTGCATTGTGAATTCCTGGCCTACGTCCTTATAAAAGGCTTCACAATGGGACTAAGAATAGTGTCTGTATGCCTTCAGTAGGAAGCAATGGCGGCCGATGGTAGTGCATGATAGTATCCCAGAACATGATCAAATGTCTCCTATGTTGGACGTGAGGCACTGCATGTGCCAGCCGTTCGACCTTAAGCGGTTCTCTCCACTGTTGTCTAAAATTGTCATCCCGAGAAAAATATATTCTTACTTCATCAGTAAAAAGTACATCACGTCATTGATCAGGATTCCAATTTACAAAATCTTGACCAGAACACGTTGTTGCGGGATACGGTGTAGTTGCTGTTCACGTACGTCGTATTTGAAATTTGTCTCAACGAAGACAATTTCTCACAGTTAGTGAAGTTTTTTCCAGTGGCGTGAAGCAATTCCCTTCAGAAGTCACTAGTTATTCATTTCTGGATGAGCCAAAATAGGCAAATTATGATCTTCATCGGGAAATATGGAATGTGATCGTCCAGTACGAAGCTTAATCCAAGAATTCAGAAAAAGACTCCATATTCGCACTATCAATATCGTGTCTTTAGACTGTTTCTGCTACAGCTCTTACAGAAAGGCCCTGTTACCGGAAAAAACATTATTATTCAACGAGTAGCTGCTGGAATAGTTTATCTATTTGCTCATTGTAAAACACTTTGCTAAACCCCAAAATATTTTTAACAATTTACCGTAAAGCAAAATATAATATCCTATGCCTTGTACATTTGCACCTAATAAACATAAACAATAAAAATTCCTAAGCCTCTGTTGCTGCTCTGTTCTGAAAACATTCCAAAGTTGATGATAATTTGTCAATAATTATTCAGTATTTAAAAGGTGGTGCAGAGCTTTTTAACCGACGAACCCCGAACGGAGGAGGTATGCAATTTGACTGTCTGCTTTATTTATTTTTTTGGTTCGTGCTTGCCTTTTATATAGTAAATGAACTCCGATTTTGATGATTTTTGATTCATTTAGAAGGGGAGGCTTGAGAATTGATCCCATATTCATAAAAACGCAAATACGAAAACTCCTTCCCTCCGAAAACCGCCCCCCAAGGAGTGGAGGCGCAAATTTTCTCGAAAATCGAAAGTCTGAATTGGTATAATGAAAGATACGACAATATCCGGGAACTTTTAAATTGAACATTTTTTCGGTTTTCTAGATAGAGGCATGTTAAGTGCTCAAATATACGTATTTTTGCTATGTGGTGAGGGCGATTTCTTTCTAAAATTGAAAATCTGTTGATACTACATGAAAGACAGAATTATTTGTAGTAACATTTATAAAGAACATTCTTTCCTTAGAGTTATGGTTTACGAGTTAAATCGGTGTTAAAATGGTAACATCTACAATACTTAAGCGTATTTGCGCAGTGATGTTCTCAGATCTCTACAAAATAACAGTAACAAGGACAAGCAAATAATATACGTGGTTTATAGGATATTAGTGGTATTAGCGAACGTTCAACGATTTTCCTGACTAATATTACACTCAAAAGTGTGAAATAAATATTTTTGAAAAAAAATTGGACCAACGTTATTAGTTGGTGCACTGAAAAGTATAAAATAATATTAATTCTATTGGTGCTGGTACTTGTGAAGTTGGTGCCAAAAGTTATCAATACAGCACCAATAGAATTAATATTATTTGATACTTTTCAGTGCACCGACTAATAACGTCGGTCCAGTTTTTAGTAAAAAATATTTTTTATGCGTTTTGTCGATTCAAAAAAGCAGCTGTATTCAAAATTAAACCAAGTTAAAATTTTAATAAGAGTTTTAAGTCTGAATTATACTTTTTTAACGTAGTATCTTCAACTTCATAACAATTTAACATCTAGTACATTGTGAAGATGTTGGATGTGAAACTACTCATATTATAATGTCATAAAACATAAAAATATAATATCTTGTATATCTAGGCACAAAACCCAGAACTAATACAATTCCTAAAATACCTTTAGAATCAAGAAATCAATATATTATTTATTTGAAAATACATTATGACTAAAAACAGTTTAACTTTGATGGCGACTACGATTGAAAATATTATCCAATATAATTTTGTCACGCTTACTTAATATCTAGGTAGATCAAATGCTTTCTAATTGGATGTAAGTCACTCGCTTGTGTCATTAGCTGGTAAGTTTCCTAAGAAATTAACTGAGATTTAACGCAAAGTTAACAATCACCTCTTTATTGCGAATATTGTTCAATAAAGCTTGTATATATTAAAGTTCACACACAAAATTTATATTTGAAAATTGGCTCGACGACGACAATATCTGAAATTGTGGAAATACACTTTGCTTCTTGATTATTCAAGAACTAAACTTGTTCCCACACTAATCAACCAAATAGTTTCTCAGGTGTCTTATCTTCAATGTCATTATGTTCGTTAATAAAATAATTGCATGCAACTATGTTGCTTATACATATAGATTATATAGAATTGTTTAAAGTGAATTATTCAGACAGCGCTGTGTGTGGTCTGAATATTGCTTAAAGAATCACAAGTATTTCTTTAATTATCTTACCAAGTCTATTAGAGTATGAACCAAAAATTACATAATCATGTTTAAGCCGTAGATTATATTTACTGCAACTATTTCAAATAACGCAAGGTTAGATATAGATAATTTGAAAAAATATTATTGTTTTCAAAAACTCTATAGCAAAATCGACAAATTAAAAGTCTAACTTCCGAAAAAAATTTTTTTTTAACGGAAAAGTATTCATTTTTTTTTACCATATCACATATGCGCTCTGCATTTTGTTATAAAGTAATCTTACAATTTTGGATTGGTTAAGATTATTTTGAAGTTGTGCAAGACATGACGTATCAGTTGGAAGTAGTAAGAAGGCTCACTTTTTATGTTTACATTAATTGTTGTTGAGTTGATTTTCATAAATACACTGCAGTTTGTTATTCTAGTACAAACAGAAAAAACAGTATAGAATATTTTTGTGCATCAAAGATTAGGTTAATAAAGGATTCAAATAATTGAATGTTACAGGTTTGCCCCTGAAGAGGCCAACTTTGTTGGCGAAACAATTGTCCGGTTTGATAAATAAAGTGTTGGTGTTTAGTGATTAATTTTGTCTTTGTTTTTATAACATGCTTATAATATATAATCAAGGTATACTTTTTTATATTATTTACTAAATTATCAAGATCACTTCTCTGAAATATTCTAGTTGCTTCAAATTCACCCTGTATACGTGATAAAATTAATGCACACAAGTACCAGCACCAATAGAATTAATAATACTTTGTATTTTTCAGTGCACCAACTAATAACGTCGGTCCAATTTTTTGTAAAAAAAATATTTATTTCACACTTTTGAGTGTAATATTAGTCCACAAAACCCGTTGAACGTTCACTAATACCAATAATATCCTATTACCCACGTATATTCTTTGATTGTCCTTGTTATTATATCGAGATCTCAGAACATCGCTGCGAAAATATGCATGAATATTTCAGATTTAACCACTTTACCACCTCTTAACTCAAAAACCGTAACTCTAAGGAAAAAATATTCACTATAAATGTTGCTACAAATATAATTGTCTTTCATGTGGTACCCCGAGATATTCAGTTTTCGAAAGAAATAGCCCCTTCCACATAACCTAAATACACATATGTGAGATTTTAACATGAACGTATCTCGAAAACCGTAACTCTTTTGAAAAAATGTTCAGTTTAAACGTATTCGGATATTGGTCTTTCTTTAATTATGGCAACTCGAATTTTCAATTTTCGAGAAAATTTGCCCCATCCACCCCCTTCAGGGGCGGTTTTCGGAGGGAAGAATATTTCGGTTTGAGTTTTTACGAATATTGTACCATTTCTCAAGCCTCACCTTTCAAACGAATCAAAAATCATCAAAATCGGAGTACGTTTACTGTATACAACGCGCTAACAAACCAAAAAAAGCAGACAGTCGAATTGTACCTATACCTCCTCCGTTCGGGGTTCGTCGGTCAAAAATAAACATTTTTACTGTGGCATCTAGGTATGGAAGAGAGTTCAGAACAACAATTTATCAGTTTGTCTGTCTGTAACTATTTTGGGCTCTATTTGGTATCTCCTGGTCTCTCAGCATCAATCTTGGATTATGTTTATTCCGATTTCCTGCTGCGCCCCTTAGGGATAGGTATTATATTATTATGTATCTCAATAATTCAATGGGATCCTAGAAAAACAGATTGGTATAAATATTTGATATCCGTGGTTTGACATTATATTCACGAGTATTCACGACTTCTGCATATTGTATTTGTTCTACTTTCAGTGAATTAATTTATAGCGGCAACAATCTTGAGCTTCCTCAGGGCTGTAACTCGTTAAGTTTGGATTTTTTGGAAAACTCCGAGCACATAATATGCTTGAAATAATCTCATCTTTAAATCTAAAATATGATTACTTTGATTTCTGGGTAGGACTTGTTTGATTTTGAAATCTTTAGATCATCTCTCAGCACTCATCTCCTAGAGAAGCACGTTTATTATCTCAAACATGCAAAACTCCACATAAAAGGAAACATATTGACTATTGCAATTATACCTTTTTCTGTTTCTGATGTGGGCCAGAAATAGCTGCGGCGATTAAAATAACTTGAAGAGAGCATCATAATTTCCTCGTCGTTTATATGTGCAATAAGCTCTGGTGTAAAAACGAACTTTGAATATGAATAAAAAAGAGAGAAAAATAATCACACAAATAACATGGAAGTGGCAGTGCGTTGGTGCGAACGTTGGCTGAAAATCTTTGATAGTTTTTACGCATGTGAAATGCAAGCTAACATGGCGAAATTCTTTTGACGTTATTTTGTAGCTAAATTGCTGCAGGCCTTTTCGTTTTAAGGTCATCATCATAGTTTATACGCTTATTCAATCATAGCATATTGCTTTTCAAGACTCAATCCATTCGATTGCAATTATCAAAATAAAAATCTGTTTTGAGATTTGAGATAAAAATAATAAACTATAGCCACAAGTACGAAAATAATGATTGGTACCTACGTTTATTTAGAGCTCAAAATACGTAATTGAACAAATAATAAAAAAGATATAATATAAGTACAAGAAAAAACAAACGTAACATTCTAGCATGTAAGTAAATAATTAAAGATACGTATTTGAAAAATAGATTTTATAGTGTACACAATTTCCAATTCATCCAAGAATTTAGAATAGCGATTTTGCAGATTCATTGTTTAAAGAATTTCTGTACTACCTGATGGTTAAGCTATGGCTAGAAAATCTCTAGCCATTTTGGCCAAATTTGGTAAACAACCTTCATGATTTTTCCACCATTCCAATACGTCTTCATGTTTATTGGCCCTCTCAACATACGTATTCATCAATTTCGCATTGACACACAATTTATTAAAGCGTCTTTTTTGTCTTTATCAATGTAAGTTTGAGTTAATTTTTGTAATGTTCATGCGTAGAGTGACAACATTGATATAAAAATGATTATTGGCCCGCAAGGCCTAGACGAGACTCTCGGCGAGACTCGACGAGGCCAAAGATAAAATATATCGTCTCGAAGAGACCGAGACAAGGCTCGATAAGTCTAGACTTGGCGAGGCCGAGACATCAGTAGTCTCGTCTCGAGGCATAAACTGAATCTCATGATTTTAACCATTTCATTATGAATATAATAAATAGTCGGCTTGTAATTTTGTTGATTATGCTTTTATGCATGGAATAAATAGTAATGTCAAGTTACCTTTTTAAATCGTTGATTTATTAGATTATTCTTTAGTTATATATAACTGTGTTCATAAACTCTCAAAAACAGTAGCAATATTTCAACTGATTTTCACCTTTTGAACAGCAATTTCATTCCTGTCATCTTCATAATAATAATTGAGCACGACTATAAATGGCCAACGATAATTTATTCATTCAATCTCACTGAAAATAAAATCGTACCTGAAGCCATATTTTGACGTGTGGTCGAAACTTATAATACCGCCTCTTCTCAAGGCGGACGCACTTGCACATAGAGGGTCGCGAACAAGTCTATTATTTCTCAAAATCAGCGCGGTTTTATGATTTAATGTTCCACAATTTTCAATTGGTCCTGTATATCACTAGTTGTCGCTGAAGAAGTCGATGCTCAAGGTCAAGTTGATGTCATTTATACAGATCTTTAAAAGGCATTCGACCAACTCCATATCATATCTTATTGTTAAAATTTCATGGCATTGGTGTTTATGTGCAATTATTGATGTAGATGCAATATTATTTGTCTCAAAGGTTACAAATAGTTGAATATGGAGATTGCAGATCAGCTTTATCAGCTGTTCTCCCGGTTCTAACTTAAGACCGCTTCCTTTTCTCATTTATATCAATGATCTTTCTCTACTTCTTAATTATAGGCATTTACTTTTGAATGATGATTGATTTTTTTTCTGGAGGATCAATACATTTCAGAATTATTTGGAGTTGCAAGGAGGCTTCGAAATTATAGGCTCCATAGTGTCTTCAGAACGGAATGACATTAGATAAAAATAAATGTAAAATTTTGTCTGATTTATAGAGTAGTGTTGAAAAGTTCAAGGATATTGGAGTTTTATTTGATGTTGACTTAACTTTCACAAAGTATATACCTTCAATAACATTTTCAGCATCTAGGACTTGAGGATATTGCGTGAGAAACTGGACTCAGTTTGTAGATGTTAATACCATAGCTTGTATTGAATAAGCTGTGTTAATACTATGGGAACTTTATATTCCTCCTTTATTGATGCAACAAGAATGGTTGCAATAAATTATAATCCATTAGGCGAAAATGTTACAAAGATATGTTTTTCAAACGTACCCGTTTCATATCTCCCGAGAGGTTTTCATCAATGTGTCTTTTTAAAGAGTTTTGCAATAGAACTTTTAAATTATAAACGTCAATGTGCAGGCCATTTCCTCTTTGTTCAAACTACAAAATAATAACATTGATTGTCTACGTCTCCTCAGTAGAATACATTTTCATATACAAAACTTGGTTAAAGGCAGAGTAAACACTTCTTATGCCAAATATAGCAAGCGATCTAATGTTATGCCATGCTCTCTAACTGGTAATATGTGTTATAGATTTCACTCTATGAGCTATGATTGTAATATTATTTTCGATGCTTTACCAACAATATTTCCATAAATTACACCACTATAGCAGTAGTTAAAATCCCTTCTATTTTTTATTAGTCTTTTTTATAATTTCCTACATTAGTTGTTATAAAATAACAGATATCTATATTTTTTTCATTAATTGAGTGTATAGCTGTAGAGAATAAATACTAATTACTAATACTAATCCCATTTTTCTATCAAGATCCTATAGGTGTTGCTGAATAATCAATCCGTCAGTTCACAATAAAACTCAATAATATGTTAATGTATTTGATGGTTATGTTCCACTGAACACCAGAAACAATTAAAGTTCCACGTTATCCAAACGTCGTGCCTAGAATTTCAATACGACGTATACCTATTAAAATGTACATACCTTTGGTTAAGTGAAATTCGCTCCTGTATCAAATTGATCTCATCTGATCCATATGCGCATGTGGAATATTTTATTTTCAATAAGAAAATATTTCGAGAACATTTTGGGCGTTATACATATTATAGCTTCTTTAGACTCTGAACTGAAAATTGGAAATATAAAAGAGGGTATTTTCAATTAAAGCGAATGCGCAATGAAATTACATAGCAAACATCGCTCAGCTTTTTGAAATACTCCAATTGATCAGTGAATGTTTATCTCACTGAGCTGTGAAATTAAAAATCATGTCATCAATTAATTCAGCTACAATTAACTAGAAATAGAAATATTAAATTTTGCAGCATTGAGAGAAATTCACAACCTTTCGGGGCATGCTTTCAACTCATCTTGTCAAATTAAAAAAAAGGAATAACGGAAGTAAATTTTCAATTTCTTGATAGAGATCTTCAATTCCAAATGGCAGTTGGTTTGATTTTTTCCTCAGCCGAAATAATACACGGATGCAGATAAAAAATCTAGTCTCTATGTTCCGTGGCATATACTGTCATTGAAACTATTTCTCAAAGTCCAAATGGAAATAAGAAATATATTATTTAACCTTTCAGACGAACGTTCTATGAAATGTTCACAAAATTATTTTAAAACTCATCACGTAGGTGATAGACGAAATCAAAGAGATACATACATTGTATCAAATGTACCAAATACCTCTATTACTTACTAACTAGAAGCTGAACAGTGAAAATAAAGAAAACAGAATGCGAATAACACTGGTAGTCTCAAGACGCAGTCATTTTGCTGTCGATTTGAACACACCTTATCTAGCGAATTCCTTTAATCAATGACAACCCATGATATTTGACAAGACATCTCCTTCCGATCAACAGAAAATAATATTTTGGTTTGCTCGAAACTGAATATTTCAAAGATCAATTAATATAAGTCAATTTCGAAGTATATATAAAAAAAGTTGTGTGGTCGGTGTCCCCCGTCAGGAACGAAGGTCCTTTCCTCCAATTTGCAATGTCATTTGAAATATAGATCTAGTTATAAGTGTATTAGGTATAAACTAATCAGTTAACAATTATGTATACAGTAAGGGACTATACATATCATATACAGTGAGAACCAAAAGTCCGCCCCCCCACGGAACATCTTTATTTTCAATATTACAGAATATTGACTACATACGTTGTAGGGTTTCATTTGACCTTTTCAATAACATAATTTTAATTTATACAGGGTGTCTCAAAAAATCTATTAGTTTATTTTTTCAAAAAGAACCCCCTTTATATTATTAGTTATTTGAATTCAAGGTGAAATTCTAAGAGGATTTCATGCAGCAATTACTATAAGTTGAAATGATTTTAAAAAAACTCAATCTAAACTGATCTGATTTTTGATTTATACTGTGAGTGCCTTAGTAACCATAGCAACAAGTAAATAAATCTTAAATGTGTAATCAACAATTGTCAAATTAGAGTTATCAATATTTTGTGATCTCCTTGATCACTTTTTTCATAATTTTTCTCGTTCATTAGAAGACAAAGATAAAGCCGTTATCATCTTTGGTGAAGCTAATCGGAATTTCCACGATGCTGATCGTATTTTCAATCAAGATTTCTCGAACGTCCAATGTATCAAAAATATTTCCGGCAATTGGTGGCAAAATTGTAGTAAAATGCTAAACAAGTTTTATATTAGTATTATATCAATAAAATCTTATTTCTTGAATTAAATAGTTCTAAATTATTATTTCAACTATACTATCCAGCTTTTTTGGAAGCTATCCAATGTTGCTAGCAGCTGATGGGCACAATGAATGTAATATTAACCTTGTTATACCATTTTTCACTTGGTTGAAACTTTGGTTGAATAACCTCACAAATATTCTAGAATATTCTACGTAAGAATAAAAAAAGAAAAAACTGTATAATACTTATATCTACAATAAAAGGTAAGCTACTATCTATTCTAAAATTTCTTTCCTAACATTGTTCAGTGTTTGAGGTGTTATATCTGAACACACCTCAATAATTCGACGAAGCAATTCATCTAATGACTCACAAACTGTCTTAAAAACCACTGAGTTCACATATTCCTCAAAAAGTAATCAAGTGGTGTAAAATCCGGTAAGCGAGCTGGCCACTCTGTTGGACATCGACGTCCAATAGTGTGGTCGTGCTCCATCTTGCTGAAATGTTATTACATCAAAGTTAAACTCATGTGGGTTTAGAGCAACTATTTCATTGATACTGGGTATGATTGTGTCTTGCAGCAGTTGGAGGTATCTGGGACCATTCAAATTTTCTTCTAGGAACATGGGACCTATAATGTGGTCACCTAAAATACCAGCCCAAACATTATTTTTTTGAGGAAATTATAGTATGCCCATCGCGGTACTCATGTGGATTCTCATCACTCCAATATGTGTTGCAAATAAAAAGGATTTGAAATAATTCTTTCTGCCATGGTCTCACAAAATTTAAGACGCCTATCCGGATCATCTTCAGCTAACTGGTGCAAAATTGGAATTTTATAAGGATGGAATATATTTGTTTTTAAAATCCTCTTTACTGGTGTATTAGAAACATCACACGTCTCAGCTACTCGCTTAGTTGATTGCTTCGGGTTATTTACCATTTCAGCTAGAACTTCAATTTTACAATCTTCCGTAATTATTTTCGGCCTTCCAGATCTTGGAGCATCTTTTACCGTTCCTGTACTGTAAAATTTGGCAACCAATTGCCGGAGATATTTTCAACACATTAGACTTTCGGCAAATCTTTAGCAGCGTGTAAATTTCGATTAGCTTTACCAAAGATGATAACGGCTTCAACTTTGTCTTCTAATGAACGAGCCATATTAATCAACGAGAAAAATTATGAAAAATTTAATCAAGGAGATCACAAAATATTGATAACTTTAATTTGACAATTGTTGACAACAGGTTTAAGATTTATTTAATTATTAATCAAATCAGCTTGGATTAAGTTTTTCAACTTAGGTATTGTAAATGCTACATGAAATCTGCTTAGAATTTCACGTGGAATTCGAATAATTAATAATACACTGGGGGTTCCATTTGAAAAAATAAACTAATAAGTCAGTGGGCTCTTTTGAGACACCCTGTATACGTTAAAATTATGTTATTGGAAAGGTCAAATGAAACCCCATAATTTATGTATACAATATTTTTTGTAATATTGAAAATAAAGAAGTTACGATGGGGGGGCGGACTTTTGGTTCTCATTGTATATATATGATCATTGATGAGATTACTCGAATGTTTACGCTTATTTAATATCTAATGAAATCAAATCAAATCAGTTTAAATCATTTGTTTTCGGTACGTAAACTTTTGAAATTAACATTATTGTCATTGAAGTATAGCGCATAGTGAAAATTTCTGCCAGTTTGACCTACGTAAACTTTCGGACAATCACCGCAAGTGAGTTCATAAAGACCTGATTTATAATTGTCTGAAGTTTTAGATTTAAGTGTAAACAAAAGGTAAATTTATGGAGAGCAATAAATCAAAAACTTCTGATATTCGTAAATCAGGAGTTTATGTATGAACTCACTTGCGGTTATTGCTCGAAAGCATACGAAGGTCAAACTGGCTATAATTTTCAAACCTGTGTCTATGTGGATGGTTCTATGGCATTATATATTTATACTCAAGTTATGCGCTACATCAAAATGATAATATTCACCAATTAATAATAATATCAAAATCTTACATCGGAAAGAGGAGATTTTAACTGAATTTACTCGAGCCATTAGAAATTGGTAAACGTAAACATTCGAGTAACCTCCTCAATGACCAGATCGATGGTATATCAAGCTCCTCACTGTAAGTATAGTTATATAACTGATACCTAATTAGTTTTATAATAAAATCCATTAATATTTAGTTTAACTGTCCTTATTATTGAGAAAGGCACAGTATTCCGAAACAATTGTGATATTTAGAAATATATTAGTGGAAATTTATGATAGTATTTGTAGAGATCAAGTATTAAAGCTATACAAGCGGATGCGTAAGATGCTTGAAGTACTCGCACGAGAACGTACACACACTCGTATAAAATAGAAATATAGAGAGACATAGAAAGAAAGAGAGAGATGGCGAGAGAGAGTCCGATACAGGGATCATAAAGATTTTTCCATACGTGACGCTTTCCGCTAGTTATCTCCACCGGAATCTGTGTCAAGAAAAAATTTGTCAAGTAACAAAAAATACATGCAAATTAACAACAAACTTGCACCTTTAGAAGTCTTTTAATGTCGTTTAATCTCAACCCATAAAACAAAAGTTGACTTTTAGAACGGTAAAGATTTAAAAACGCTTCTACACAAAATAAAGCAAATTAAACCGTCCACATTTAGTGAGAAGTTAACCAGTTTTAGGTACGTTTATCTATGTCACTGTGCTATAAAGATATTCCTACTGTGGAAGCTGATAAGAAACCTTTTGAAAATATCTAGTTGTTTTCTTAACAATTAGTATATAAATAATCTTCATAACCTCAATTTAGAAGTCAGCAATATTGTGGTAATTGAATGGAACAACTTTTTATAACCATGATTGATACCTAACATTAATTTTAATTGTTCAAAGGCTTGAAATAATCTGAAAAAGTGTATGCAGCATGTCATTAGAGCAAAAAATCTATCGCAGCTTTGACAGATGTCATTGTATAGATAATTTAATGACTGTGTTTGAAAAAGTATGGCGACCAATTTAGTAGTATATGGTATTTATTACACTTTTCAGTTAAAATGACAAAAAATCAACGGTGCGAATAGAAACGATTCTATAACATTTTTTATTTCGAAAAGCATTGCAGAATTTAGATATGAGAGTCCTACAAGAATATCTATGGAACAAAATATGTAGCAGGCCATTTGCCAAAAAAAGTTAACTATCACATTTTTGACAAATGTTATCGTAAAGATAATTGATTGACGGAGTTTAATAGGCATTGAAGATTAAAAAAATTGTATAAACACTAGTACACTTTTTGTTGAAATGAAAAAAATATAAGGGTGCGAATTTTGAGCTGAATCACCCGGTATATGCATTGGTTGAGTGAAGTAAACTGTTACATATCAATGCAATAATATGACACTTTTGATTAGTATAAGTCTCCATAGTGATAAGAGAATATCAATTTCATGTTTCAGAAGAAGTATTTTTTTCGGATAAATGCTTCAAGTGAAATAATAATAACAGTTTGAGAAGTTTCTGTTGGTTAAATACATGTGGAGACAAATATAAAAACTTTTTAATGTATAGTCCTCGAATCTTTCCACATACCGAGCATCAACAACATCAGACCATCATTTTTCTTACTGTAAGTTTATATATTTCTCTTGAAAGATAAATATTTTACTTTCGGACCAACGGACATTTCGCTCTTCCTGTTTTGTTAAACAAAAGCCACAAACACTTGTTTATATATACGGCAAAGCCGTTTGGGTTATATATGGATTGTACATTCCGAAAACTACAAGCTATACGTGGCTTTCACACCACAGATGCTGAAAATCCGAAATTTAAGAGCAGGTGATTTAGATGGGTGGCCATATTTTGATATATTTTCCGATATAAAAGAAGCTATTCAGATTGTAATATTTGGACCCAAAGACGTTGGGAATCAATTAAAGAAGATGCATTATATTTTTATTCATGCGAATTCAGTGAGAGCTTATTAAATCTCAAATAAACCTGTGTCATCTGTGATAAATTATTCTATAGACTAGCAAATAAAACTTAATCAAAATAATCGGAGGTGAAATATTGAACTTAAATCCATTTCACAATAGCTTTTGTGGCCGGGAATTTCAAAGGTTGAATATACAAAACGAGTTCAATGTATTTTGCTATGTGACCTTTTACACATCAATAGTTTTTCTACTGACTGAAGGTATTTTTAATCTTTGATGAAGCTAAGCAATGTCATCAGGGCATCTCAAAGTGCTGAATTTTATATCCACATATCTTCGTATCAGCCACGAAGTCAAAAAGAAATAGGCGAATAAGTTAAAAATGTTATCAGAATCTATCGAAACTTAATAGATTTTACTTCAATTTTCAATGGGATCAATTCTCAATACTCACCTCTCAAATGAAAAATGAATCATCAAAATCAAACATGCAGACATAGAATCGAAGGAGGTATACAACCTCCTCCGTTTGAGAAATCGGCCAAAAATAGCTGACCTGACCTAGAGTTCCGAGATACTGGACGTGACGGGCTATATTGTACATACTAACATTTGGAATAATATATAATTTTGGGCCAGTTGGTTCCTTATAGTAGTTTCATGGGTCAGTTATTTTATTTACTCACCCCATGTTTTGTTTTTAAAGAAAAAAGTGTAATTTTTAAAGGGTTTTGTAACTTTTCATAGTTGCTTAGAATAAATTATTATAAGATCTGAATCACTTAGTCTTATTCAATATGGTTGATTTGATTCTATATTTAGCAGTTTGGTCATTCTTAGAATGTGTGATATTTTTTCCAGTAGACATAATAGAAGCTTAAGAGATAAAAAATGCTTCAATCTCAACTGAACCGTCAAACTTGGAGCAAGTATTGCATATGAAAGATGTAAGAAATGCTATCCACAGTTTTCACTGAAATGGTTGATCATCTTCTTTTCTTATATCTTACATTTTTTAGGATATATATATATATATATATATATATATATATATATATATATATATATAATTCCAAAAAAGTACTACACAAAATAATTTTGATCAAATTTGGTCAAAATTTGCCTCTTAAAGTGAGCTAAAATACAAACGAATTCGAATTGATGATGTCAATGAAAGAAGCTTTTGTCTGAAAGCTGCACAAATAATTGGAACTCACAAAATATAAAATAGACATGGCATTGCAATTATAGCCTCTATAAAATATTTAAGAATTCGTCTATTTTTGACCGACTTCAAAAAAGGAGGAGGTATTCAATTCGGTTGTAAGATTGCTTTTTTGTATGGCCTTTCGCCCGTTTTACATAGTAAACGTACTCCGATTTAGACGATTTTTGTTTCATTTGAAAGAGAAGAGTTGAGAAATGGTCCCATATTGGGGAAAATCAAATCCAAAATCTCCTTCCCTCCAAAAAACCGCAACGGAAGGGGGTGGAGGGGGCAATATTTCTCGAAAATCGAAAATCCGAGACGAAAAAATTAATGAAAATTCCATATCCGGAAATGTTTAAATTGGACATTTCTAAAAATAATCTTACGTTTTCGCGCTACGGTCTGAAATATGTGTTTCAGCTATGTGGAAGGGGTAATTTTTTCCGAAAATCGAAAAGAGTTACGGTTTCCGAGTTTCGCAATGGTAAAATCTGAAATATATCATATGCGTATTTCCGCTATGTGGAAGAGCAATTTATTTCGAAAACTGAAAATATGACACGGCCAAATTAAAGAAAAGATTATATGTAGCAACATTCAAATTGAGTTACGGTTTTCAAGTTACAGCAATAAAGTCTGAAATATGTATATTTGCCCCGCGATGTTTTGAGAGCTCTGAATAATAAATAACGAGTACAAGCTAAACCTACCTACAACTTTTTGGGTATTAGTGAACGTTCAACAATTCTCCTGACTAATGTAATGTGAAATAAATATTTTTTACAAAAAATTGGACGGACTTTATCAGTTGTTGCATCGAAAAATACAAAATAATATTAATTCTATTGGTGCTGGAAATTTTGAAGTTGTGCCGTTGTAGTTTGTTGTTGTAGGCACAAACTCCACAAGAACCAGCACCAATAGAATTAATATTATTTTGTATTTTTCAGTGCAACAACTGATAAAGTCGGTCCAATTTTTTGTAAAAAATATTTTTCGTAGTATTTTTTCAAAGGGAATTGTTAAGGTAACAGAAAACGAAATGATTGTAGTTGTTATAATAGAGTTAGGAAAACTGCAAGGCTACCACCAAAAATTTCAGATGAATAAATGATACCAGTCCAAATAATGCCAGAAGCAGTGGAGGCAAATAGGTATATCGTATTTATACCAGCCGATTTTATACCCTAATTAACATGTAACCCTTTCAGTGATTCCGAACATTTCAGCTTATATTTCAGTTTGTATGAGTTAATAAACTATTCAAGATTTCCATTCAGATCTAAATGTATAAGCTATCAATAACAATTATAATCGTTATGATGATAATGATTTCATGGAAAGTCCTTGTAAGAAGAGCTAGTGATACTAAATATCGAGAAATAATGCGGAATGGTGAATGTTATGAACTAAACCACATTGGGACGCAAAAGTAGGTAATTAGTTGTATCCTACAATTGCAAATGACTTTAGCTACCCGTAACCCTAATTGCTTTTAATATAAATAACATGTATTCAGGCTAAATATTCTAGAAACACCTTGAAACTTGGCTATTTATTCTAAACATACCTATTTTTATAATTGTTACAAACCCCACTTAAATAAGTATAAATGTACAGGGTATTTAAAGAAGGCTCAACAATATTCAAAGAGTTAATTCCTCTGGTGATTTTAAATAATAAAAGTTTCCAAGATAAAGATACCTTTTGACTTATTTTTTAAAATTCGATAGCTTTATTTGTATTAATAAGGGGCTGATTCCAGTGGCATTAGTGTTTTTGAAGTTTTGTTCGTTTACGAGAAAAGAGATATAAACCAGATTATTGCATGTCCATTTAAACACCATGCAAAAACATTTTCAAAATGAAAGGGTTCAAGCACTTTTCGTGCCTTTATGAGTTTTTGGGGCAAAAACCAAGAATAAACAACAAGTATCACTAGTTTACTATTAAAAAAATATTAAAGATTACGAATACCGTAACAACCTCCAGCTGGGACGCAAGCATCCAATCTTCTCCTCATTGACTGATGAACTATCTCAAAAACACCACGGTAGTTTCTAATGGAGTTACATCCAGCAATGATTCAATTTCTTAGGCACTCAAAATTTTCCACTGTGCTGACGTACAACAAAGACTTCAGGTGGCCCCAAAAGAAAAGATCCAAAAGGTTAAAGTGCTATAACTAAAAACTCACATGTTAAAACTTACGAGCAACCACGCCAAAAAGCGCTGGTGCGCGATCGTGCAAGAATAACACGGCCATGGTGGCTTCCTCAAAAATGCAGGGAGCATGAATTCAAAGAAATTGCAATACACCTTTCTGGTGGGTTTTCCTGTAAGAAATACTGGTCCATTTAGACAGTCACTCACAATTCCATTCCAAACGTTAATAGCGAAATGATGTTAAAAACGGTCTTTACATATTTCATGTTGATTTTCATCTCACCATAAATGGTTATTATGAAAATACCTAATAGCATTACATGAAAAATTCGCGTCATCGGTAAAAAGAATCAGCATTAGTAGTTGCCATTGACAGAATGCAATACGTGGAGGAAAACCACCAGGTGCTTAAGTGCGTTTTATGTGTTCTGGATACAAAAAATTGTTCTTAAGAATGTGCCATTGGTTACATTCAAAACCGCAGCTATTTTGCGAATAGAAGTACCAGTAACCAATCGTGTTCTGCACCTCTTCTTCCAGCTTCTTGCTGTCCTTGGCCGCCCAGCTCCCCCATTTCATTTTGATGTGCCTGTTTCATGAAGGCTGCAATGAATACGGTCAGGAAACGTTTCAACCTACAACCGGCTTATAAGCAATTGTCTTTGGCAATTTTACAAACAAAATTATCAATCTCAAATAGTATTCAAATAATATCCACGTTCTTGATTTGTAAGCTAATGTGCATTTATTGTTAGTTAATAAAGTAATGAGCTATTTAATAATAGTTTCTAATTTTTATCCCGCAAACTAAGAAAGATACGATGAAAATCCAGGAGACAAAAAAGTTTAGTTTTTACTCGATCTATTTAACAAAAACATCTAGATTGAATTAAAGTCCTGAACCTGAAAAATAATGAGAAGGAATATTTTATTACAGTAATAATCAAGGAACAATCTTTCTATTTATAGATTGGTGTAAAAATGATATTTCACAACCAAAAAATAGATGGGTTATTGGTGGAATTATTTTGTTTCAATGTTAACTGTGTAGGAAACGGTGCACATATTGGCAACTCATGTATATGCCCGATTAAAAACTGAATTGCAGCCACAAAAAGCTATGGAACGATAACGATACAGTGGTTTCATGTTACCCGAATTTTCCGCGAGATAAATCTATATAGGGAGGAACGCGCTCTACTGGCATTTCTCCAGGCATTTCAGTAAATTAAAACCATACACATCCAGTTTTCCTTCGTTACCGTTTGAAAGTGAGTGATGCAATTACAAAAAATAATATTTTTTTATCATAACGACTTTTTGATGGATGAGATTCTTTGTTCTAACACTTAATCCAAATCACTTAATGGTTGATTTCTAATCAATTTTAGTTCGCCCAGATGAAATAAATAAAGATTATTGCAAATTATTGTCATACTTGAGAATAATTATCTCACGTAATGATTAAAAGCTCATTAAGATTCCATATACAGGGTTGTACTATGATATTTTCGAATTCAAAGAAAGGAGTCAGGTCTAAAATTGGTAAACATAGACATATAAGAATATCTGCAAGGTAAACGGCAAAACAGGTTATTATTTTATTATTATATATATTATTATATTATTATATTATTATATTATTATATTATTATATTATTATATTATTATATTATTATATTATTATATTATTATATTATTATATTATTATATTATTATATTATTATATTATAGATTATTTTATAGCCTTCCACTTGGTCTAAAGTTATAAATTGTTCAGTTCTGTAGTATTATACATTAGTTTCTCCAACATATACAATGAAAGTTCAGTTTTCGACAACTGAATTTAGTGATTGAATAATTGGTCAATGTCCACAACCTCAATGATAACGTCTCATCTTACCACATAAATGCGTAATATCAAATTCCTCAAAACACGATCAACAAAGTACTTGCGTGGAAACTAAAAACTTGAGAGAATCTTTTTTTTTTTTTGAGTACGATTCGAAGGAATTCAGTAATAATAAGTTTCGTTTCTATGACGCGAAATTCACACAATTTTATTTTTCATTGTGTAAACGATGCTTGAAAAGTAAGGGCCGAAGAATTTCTTCCGAATAAAGTCTATAACTCTATCAGGAAGTCAACGAATATATTCGATTCTCTGAATAATAAACAACGTCAACCACGAAAATAGTGAAATTATTATCGTAGTATCTCAAGAAAATTCTTCCATGTGAAATCAGATAGTGCCTATTATTTATGAATATATCCTAACTTCTTCATCCCAAGTCATATTTATAGAATAGAGCAGTTTCGAAGAGCCAAACACCACAATATTATACCAAAGATAAAAAAAATGTTTTCCGATAAAGCTCATGAACCGGACCTTATCAAACGTCTGAATCTTTGAAAGTTGCGTAATCCACTACTGAGAGTTTATTTCACGTTCTGCTTTCTTTCAACCGACAAAAAGCTGGAAAAGCCCTAGAACAAAGTCGATGATCACGTTTCCATTTTATGTTCGCCTTTTAAAAATTACAGCTTCTTTCAAATATTTGTCTTTTGACTGGCGCTACACAAACGCCATTAACAATTGTGTCACAGTTTTCTTTTCTGTCCTTGTATTTTAACATTGTATTGGGATTATTTTTCACAAGACGAACGAGCCGAACTTTTATACTCCTCCTGAATTATTTGTAGGGTCTCAACTATTCTTTTAACTTGCACTACAAAACTTTTATTTATGTATTAGCATCTACCCATAGCAATTCCAGTCAACAACGGAAATAACTTCTGTGTCCAGATTTATGAAAGTAATAGCAAGTTCTATTTCAAATTACTAATTTTAATGTATTCAATGAATGAATAAAACACTAGAGATTTTCAATTAAATTTTAATTCAAACCCTCAAGATGATTACAGCTTTCCTAGTTTAATCGATTTCTGCATAGAAAAACGTGGAGGTTTTGTTAAAATGCTCGCTGGTATGCTTAAGATGGCGTATAATCGGTTACTGCTCGAGGAAAGTGATAGGGAGACATATAATTGAATCCAATGGACCATTTCGCATTCAAATTTTGATTTTAAATAAATTGAGAGGAAATGCGATTATATTTTCTTTGAAGCTATTTTTTCATGTCTCATGAAATCAAACGCATGAACAATCGCTATCTTTATGTGTGCTCTTAATACTGATAGCACTTTTATCGACAATATCAATGTAAATAACTAATCCGTGTAAAATAATCACAGAATTTACTTATTTATAAACAATCTAAAGCTTTAGGTCAAACTATTTGCCTGAAACTTTTTAGGTATTAATTGATCTTAATTCTTCACTCTCCAGAACTATAATGATTTCTCCAGCTTACTAGCTGGAATAATATTATTACATTGGTAAGATAGAATAAAGATCGCCAGTATTAGATATAGAAGGAAGGTCCATAAATCTACATGACCTGTTAATTCATATATCACAAGGGATAAGCTTAGACAAATGATAAGATAGGCCCATATGGGGATTAGGTACTTGAAAAATCATTGGATTCTATCAGCTATTATATTGAAAAATATATTTGTGTAACATCGAATGCAAAAGATTTATTGTAACCATATTGAAAATCATGTGTGATATATAACACAAAATAAATATTTCTTACAAAAAAATTGGACCGACGTTATTGACGTTATTAGTTGGTGCACTGAAAAATACAAAATAATATTAATGCTATTGGTTATGGTACTATTGAAGTTGTGCAGTTGTAGTTAGATTGAAAAATTTTGGCACCAACTTCAAAAATATCAGAACCAATAGAATTAATATTATTTTGTATTTTTTAGTGCACCAACTAATAAAGTCGATCCAATTTTTTGTAAAAAATATTTATTTCACACTTTTGAGTGTATCAATCATTTAACGTTCGCCAAAGAACGATAATGCGTTACTCATACTTATTCAGAGATTTCAGAGTTTTCCACTTCTGTAAGTCGGAAAACTATGATTTTTTTGAAAAATGTCAAGATCAAATATTGCCGGATATTATCTCTTCTTTAATGTGGATATGTCGAATTTTTGATTTTCGGAAAAAATTCCCCCTCCACATAGGTGAAACACATTTTTCAGACTGTAACGCGGAAACGTATGATTGTTTATAAAAATGTCCAATTCAAACATTTCTGAATATGAGATGTTCTTTAATTCTGCTGTCTCGGACTTTCAATTTTCCCCTTTTGGGGGAAGTTTTGGAGGGGAGGGGCATATTTAATATTGAATTTTCTTTCAATGGGACCATTTCTCAATTCTCCTTTCTCAAATAAAAAAAAAACATCAAAATCGGAGCACGTTTACTATGCAAAAGACGCGATCAAACATAAAAAAAAACATGCAGACATACCTCTTCCGTTTGGGATATCGGTCAAAAAAACTAGGACTGACTTCATTAGATGATCTAGTAAAAAGATTAAAATAGCAATAGTTATATAAGATAAGAATCATGAAGAATTTGAAACTGGTATATAATATGATATATTTTACAATATTCAGTGTATTCATATTGCATATAACCAACACACCTTTTAGTTGTGGAAATTATATCTCACAATAAAGCGCATATGAATACTCACAAAAAGTATACTAAATGTTGCGAGTATTCCTGCTGTTTATATTCTCGCATCCTGAGTAATCTCAATAATCCAAATAACAAATTATTATTCACTAATCGTACACTATAAGCTGTGCACCACAGTGGCAGTAGAGTACCTATGATAGAATTAATTATTTACTTCAATATGAGTCATATGAAAGTGCTTTTATTTATCTCAGAATATCGTTCATTAACCCTTCGTTACTAACGTAGGTACGGTCTCTGAGACCGACCTTTCCGAAAAATGTCGACAACTCGCGCGGCAATGCGACTCGGTAGTCACGCGCTTTGTTACCTTCCTACCGGGATGTCCCACGTTAAGTGTTAAAGTGGCCGTGCAGTGAGAAGTATTGTTACCTTGCTATAAACTCGATCGGTCGCTAAGACCGAGGTTAGTAAATGTGTAATATTTTCGATATAAAAGTATTTTTTACTTTTAATCCTTTTTGCAGTTATTCGTTATAAAATGGCTTGGCGAAACTACGAGAGAGAGCAAGATCGTCTCCTGAGATTACTCCATGAGTTGGAAACCGATCAATAAGAAGTTCTCGATGATGACGAGAGTGGGGAGGAGGATCTACTTGAAACACAAGATTTGAATACTAATTCAGAACAACTATTGTTCAAGTAAAAAAAAAATAGAAAAACTTGATACTCATGTTGCAAATGTCATAAGTTTCTGTGTTTGGAACATTTAGTGCCTATATGTAAAGATTGTAGTATTTCTGCCAATGCTATCGCAGGGTGAAAAGTAGTTGCCCCTGTATGATTGCTCAGAATTAATTTTTATTTAGGTTATTGATTTTTTCTTATGTTATAGCATGCTTTATGCAAATTTTGAAGGGTACTTAGAAATTAAGAATTTGAAAGGTTTTTTGTGCGTTTTCTCTCCCCATCATTTTTCTGAAGGTCAAATATTTTCCAATCTTGTTGCATTGGTAGATTTTTTTAAACTGTATTAAAATATATTATTTTTGTACAATACCACTTGTTTTATTGATACACCAAAAATGAAAATTATGTGTAAAATAGTCGGGGATAATTTTCACATTTTTCAAAATTCGGTCTCAGGGACCGATGTTAGTAAAGTTGTAATTTTCATATACGTTAGTAACGAAGGGTTAATGGGAAGGCATTTACTTCAGAATAACTTTTATATTGATAAACAACTAACTTTATTACATTATATTAGCAGCTGTTTCTGAAATGAGTGGAAGATAATTTCGACCGTCTCAGAGCCCTAACTACAAAACCATCTGATTTACCGAGAAGATCTCAAAATGTTTTAGGAAATCATATGTCTTAAAGCTTTATGAAATCCCGAAAATTTTAATATGGGACCACTTTCACAACAAACCTACACGCGAAAGGTATACCTACCTATCTCCTTCTTTTGGGAATCACACACACAGTGAAAGATATCAATGCCAGCTAGAATTACTTTCCCCGGATATGAATCACTAGTGACAATTTGGTTTGTTTTGAGTTTAATAAACTAGCTCGTAACTCATCACAAAATTAGTCACCGAGTATCATAGCATTGTGACCCCCATCCCTACGAGGTATACTGGAATGTATATTTGCTTTTTCGTGTATATACGCGCGTTTTGCATAGTCAGCGTGCGCCGTTTCTGATAGTTCTTTTTTCATCGGAAAGAGGAGTCCAGAGAGATGATCCCATTTTTCGAATTGCAATATATCCTTCCCCTCAAAAGCCTTACCGAATAAAAATAAACAAACAATCTTCACGAAAGATCAAAATTTTATATAGTAGGATTGAAGAGAAGACCATTTCATTAAAAAACAAAAATGATAAAAGTACAAGACTGTTGTCGAAATATTTGGAAATCACTGAATAACCCGTTTGTTCATTGAATATGTGAAATAAATACTTCTTTTACCAAACTTGTAAAATATAAAATAAAATATTCCTAATAGCGCTGGTACTTTTGAAGCTGGTACCAATAGCTGCACAACTTTAAGCTTATGAATTCGGTTACAGTTTTTGTCAAAAATATTTTTATTCATTTGAAAGCGTTCAAACAGAGATTCTGGAAGTTATTCGCTGTATATAGTACGAATTCAGCTCTACTAACGAACTTCTGGAAATGGAAATGGCAATACTTGATAAATATAGAAAAAACTTCACCCAAACGCTCACTATGAAGAATTCTCCGATTATAAGTTTACTTATACCAAGTTTTCTCATCGAAAATATGAGAAAATGTTCTGAGTTATATCAACTCATAGTTATTTTTAATTCCGATTGAGGATTGATGATTCTGCTCGCTTCAGATATGTTATCCAACAATAATAGATAGTTACCAAGATAATCCCATAATATTTTCAGGTATTGTCATCAATTATTGTTCATCAAAGTGTTACGAAAAAATAATTTTGATTTTATTATTGAATCTATTCTCAATCTAATATACCTATAAAAATATATACCTATTAATTTTTTTGGACATTACCTCATTACCTGCATTAATATGTCATCTGAATGCAATAACACTTTGGAGAATATATTTCTATATGCTTGCAATAATAAATATTTGTTTATCTGTTCACCTTCTTAATTTTTTTTTTGTTATCATCCTGCTTCAACCACGCAGGGTTATTAGCATAGGACAGCTACACTATTTGCCATATTTTACATTTGTCTTATTAGTGTGGATTTATGCAGCCTAAAATAACAAATAGCAAATAACAATTATTACGTAACAAATAACAAGTAACATGTATAGAAAAATTTACCATTTATGCAGATCAAATTAACAATTAGCAATAAGAGGTACGCATGCGCATAAGTCAGTTTCGAACCATTATAAATTTAAATGAATCTAGCTCTACCTACTTCATAATAAACTACTTTTAAAATGTTCAGTGAAATGGAAGAGGTTGCGGCATTTTTTTCATAGTTAATTTTGCTGACAGCAAGTTTTTTTATATAATAATATAAATAAGAATGCGGACTGAAAACAAAAGTGTTTTTTTGACAACCTCCTAAAATCAACGATTTTACAAGATCATGAGAGATTTTTTTCATAAACTAGGATGACTCCAAAGCAGTTTGACGTATTGTTATGTCAAACCACACGTTCACAGATTGCTAATTACTCCACAGTGTATTCACATATTTTGTTTTCAGCAGTTGATTATTTTTTGAATTATCTTTCGGAGGGATGTTCAATGAAAGAAATTGCTGGTGAAAATGTATAACAAGGTCATGAATAGAGATTTTAGGTGAGACTGTACTGTAGTTGTTATGGTTGATGTGATTGGGTGGTTTGTTGCTTCTTTTGCCCTCATATCTGCATTCTCGTTTCCTTTCACGCCACAGTGGGATGGTACCCATAGGAAAAGGATAGATAGATGGTTTTTCTGAGATTTGAGGAGTTCAGTTTTTATTGAGAGGAGGATAGGGTGCTTGGGATATAATTCTCCTAGTGCTGTTAGAGCACTCAAGGAGTCACTAATAATCAATGTTTTTTCCAAATTTTCATTATAGGAGAATTTTATGGCTTGTAAGATAGCAAAGAGTTCTGCAGAGAAAACTGAGGTATGGTTGGAGAGTTTGTACGAATATTGCTGGCTCTGAGTTACAAAGGCAGCCCCAACTCCTGTTTCTGCTTTTGATGCATCTGTGTTAATAAGTACGTAATTTCTGTATTGTTCTAGCTTCAGTAGGAATTGTATTTTAGAGTAGGATGGGTTTGTGTCTTGTTTTTTGCTTATAGTAAGGCTTGTGTCACATCTTGTATTGTTAATTGTCAAAGGTGGAGGGGTATTTACTTCCATCGTATAGGTATTTGGCATTCTCATACCGAGGTCGCTTAGATATTTCCTGACTCGAATATAGAAAGGTGGGTCCAGTCTCTTCTTTGAGGTAAAGATGGATTCAAATCTATCAGCGAATGTGTTCCTATAAACTGGAATTGTGGGAACGGAAGATATCTTCGAGGCATATGTGAGGCTGATATATTCTCTTCTGGATTTTGGTGGTAGCTCCCCAGATTCGCAATATAGGCTCTCGATAGGGCTTGTATGGTGTGCTCCCAGAGCTATTCTTATGGCTGAGTTGTGAATAGTGTCTAGCTGTTTTAATATCGAAGGTTTTGCCGAGTTGAATGCTACTGCTCCATACTCAAGCTTCGAACGGATCAAGGTTCTATAAAGGTTTAAGAGGGTTGCGCTATCGGTGCCCCAGTGGTTATGAGATACCGTTTTCATTAGATTGAGTCCCTTTTGGGAGGTTAAGCGAAGATATTGAATATGGTCCTTCCATGTTAGCCCTTGATCAAACGTCATGCCCAGAAATGATATTCTCTCGACATAGTCGATCGGAGTGTTATGAAGGTGGAGTGGTGGTGGTAATTCATTCCTCTTGGGATTTTTGGAAAATAGGATTGCTTTGGTTTTAGATGTGGAAAGCCGGTTGAACTTGACCATCTCTCTAAGCCTTGGATAGCATCTTGAATCTGTTTATGCATGGTGGATTTGTTTTTTCCTCTGGTAAGAATAACTAGGTCGTCTGCAAATAATCTAGCTTTAACTAGGTTTTGATTAGATTCTAATAAAGAGTTAATGGCTATTAGGAATAGAATAACGCTTATTGTGGATCCTTCCATTGATTTGGGTTTTCGAATCAGATAATATGATTCCTACACGTACTCTGAAGTTTCTTTGTTTTAGAAAGTTCACTATGAATTGATACATATGACCGTGGATTTACCATTTATCCAGAGAACATATGATATTCGAGCGTCGTATTGTATCTTATGCCCTGGTTATATCGAAAAATACAGAGAAGCACACCTGATCACAGGCGAATGCTTCATGTATCTCAGATTCTATGTCCACTATGTTGTCTATTGTAGAGCGATCTTTTCTGAATCCACTTTGTATTGGTGTAATCAGGTGGAGGAACCACATTAGTCTATTGTTAACATTTTTTTCTAATAGTTCACAGTTTGCGCAGGTCAAAGAAATTGGCCTGTAAGATTCAGGATTTGATTTACTTTTGCCTTGTTTCAGTATCGGTACGATGATTGAGTCATACCAGTCTAGTGGAAATAACTGTTTTGTCCAGATAATGTTATAAGTACTTAGGAGATATTCTTTACCTTCTAAAGGGAGGTTCTTGAGGAATATAACGGGGATGTTATCTGGACCAGGGCTGGCGTTTTCCATAAGACCCAGTGATTCTTCTAGTTCATCCATTGTAATGTTAAGATTAAGGTAGGAGTTAGTGTCAGTCTCAAGGTTCACTTCGGGGATATTCTGGGTTGATGTCCGGGGTGTTTTGTTGAGGAGGAGTGTTTCATCGCTGGAGTTACTCTGATACATGCCAGCTAAGATAGTGGCAATTTCATATGGTGTGCTATAAGAGTTATGATTTTGTTAGAGTTACTTTAAAGTCTGATTATTATTTTTCCGGTTATTCTGCTTATCATTTTCCATATAGTAGGTGTTGGAGTCGAACTATTTAAAGTTGTTACACATTTTTCCCATGACGCCCTTTTACTCTTTTTCAAGATGTATCTAGTGTAGGCTCTTAGTTTTTTTAATTCTAGCTGATTCTCGATTGTCTTGTCTTTCTTGAGTTTGTTAAATGCTTTTTTTGATCGTTTGATTGCGTTCTCACATTCTGAGTTCCACCATGGGACAGGACTTCTATTTTTTGGGAGTCTTGTTTTCCCTATGTATTCATGGGCAGCTTCTGTGATCATCTGAACAAAACCATGTAATATATGGTTAATATTGACATTACTGTCATAGGCAGGACTCAACTGATTTATGGAGGCTGATATGAGGGATGAGAATAGATTCCAGTTTGAGTTTTCCAGATGATACTTGTTGTTGCATGATTCGTTTAGGTTTAGTTCGTCGGTGTTTGTTATTGTTATCGGGTAGTGGTCGCTTCCGTGTAGGTATGGCATGACGTCCCAAGATAGTGGGTTGTAGGACTGGATCGCATAAAGATAAGTCGATAGCTGAGCCTCCACCTGTAGAGGTATTAAATCTAGTGTGCCGACCATCGTTCAGAATATTCAAGTTGGTGTCAGATATAACGCGCTCTAATGTGCGTCCTAAGGTTGATATCTTTTCCGATCCCCATATGTAATTATGGGCATTGAAATCTCCCAGGATGACACGAGGGTGTGGGATTTGATCAAGTACATTAGTGATCTCCAGAGCACTTGGTTCAATTCCAGGAGGGATGTAAATATTACAAATATTAACTTTTGTTGGTCCATTTACATTAATAGCTATTATTTCTAGCTCGGTTCTGAGGGAAATGTTCCTAGTTTCATAGAATTCGTGTACATATATGGCTACTCCACCACTTGCATGGTCCCTATGATTCCTGTTGTTGTAGAAGGTTGTGTAGTTTTTCAGGGTATGTGATTTATTGCCTTTGAAGTGTGTTTCTTGTAATACTATTATACTGGGTTTATGTTTGACAATAATGAGTTTTAGTTCTTCCAGACGGGTATAGAACCCGTTTAGATTCCACTGAATTATAAAGTTGAAAAGAAGGGTGGTTTAAGAGATATCAACGGATGAATCACTTTCTGGTTCTTTCCGATGGTCGTCGTTGAGCTGTTTTGTTATTTTGTTTCGTGCATCGTGTTTTCAAGTGGCGTGGGTTCATCTAGGAGTATATTTTTCTTAATGTGTTGAGTAGTGTTTCGATGTTGTCTGTATAGATTTTGGCTACGCTAAGGGGGTCTGGTGAGCCATAGGCATTTTCAAATAAATCTATGAATTCGTCTCGTGTTATGCAACATTAATTCGGATTTTCTTCAAAGAAAATAGTGAGTATTCTGGCACTCGTGGATTTATTTGTGGTTTCGTTTGAGATAGTTAATTAAATAAGATGACTTACAGTTGCAGTCTGGTTACATCACACTTTCTCTCGCACACTTTCATGAAAAAACAAACGATTTAGTGCGTTTCGATTTACTATAAAACTTTGAATATATCAGGAGCTGAAAGTAAACACTGTTATCTGCTTCTATGCAGGTCGGTATCTTTCCTTCTTAAATTTTGATGAGTTGGTCTGTCGGTGCCCCATATACTTTCTGACTGAAATAAATATTTAAAAAAAAAAATTGGACCGACTTCATTAATTGGCGCACTTAAAAATAGAAAATAATATTAATTTTATTGGTACCTACTGGTAATTTTGAAGTTGTGCATTTGTAGTTGGATTAAAAACTGTTCGCAAAAAATATGTATCTCATACTTTTGAGTGCAAACTTAGTCATCAAAATTATTCAACGTTTGCCAAAGACGATAATAGCATATACTTATTCAAAGATTTCAAAACATCGTGGAAAGACACATATTTCAGACTTTTCACTGCTGTAATTCGGAAGCCATATTTTTTTAGAATATCAAATTTAAATGTTGATACATATTATCTTTGCTTTAATTGGCCACCACATATTTTCATTATTCGAAAAAAAAATTGCTTTCACCACATAGCGGAGCCACACATGTTTAAGACTTTACCACTGCTCTAACTCGGAAGCTTAAGATTTTTTTTTTAAATGTCCCATTTAAACGTTGTCGGATATGGTCTCTCCTTTAATTTTTTCGTCTCAAAATTTCGATTTTTGAGGGGAACGCCATGGTGAATGTCGATATTCTTGTCAATGGGACCAATTCTCAATAGTCCTCTATCAGATGAAAAAAAAAGAATCATGAAAATCGGAGGACGTTTACTAGATATTTATAAAGCGCGAACATCCTTAAAAAAATGGTTTGGTTTGTCGGTCAAAAATATGTCTATTGTATCTCAAACAATATTTTGTTACAACTGATACTGATTTCTTAATTTTCAATAATCTGGAATTTTCTTCAACTTGAAATCATACCAGTTTTAATATCTCAAGTGATCAGATCTTTGAGCTTCTAGATATCTCCTAATACAAATGCACAATTTGCCAAAAATGGTGAATAAAATTATTATTTAGTGAAGGCTATAACTTCTTATATTTTCAACTGTCTTAAGTGCATATTTCCATTTTCAGATCGGAAAATCGGTTTGACCAATTCGACCATAGCATGAGCGTGCCTTAATTTCGTGAAGTTGCAGTAGTTTTCTTTTGAAAATGATATTCTAGCATAAATTACATATTACAATATTAAAAACGGTCTTCTATAAATAAATATCTTATAATTTATTTTGTTGTTCAAATGTAAAAGATAAATAGGTGCATGGATTCATATAATTAACTAATACTAAATACCCTTCGGCGGCTGTACATCTGTGGGCAGATACAATCAGTTTTATCCCAGAAACACCCATAATGCGCGTGAAAATTTATTATTTTTATGACTTGGAATTGAATTTTCTTAATGACTATCTGGATCATCCATTAGATAATCAAATTTCCCGCAACTGCATCATCCCCAAACAAAAGAGGATAAGTGAAATTTGAGTGGTTGGAAAAAGTGCAATTTATACAAAAACTTACTATTGACGTCATTTATGAATTATTATGAATAAAATAAAAATATGTAGTTAATTGTCCAATATTTTGGCTAAACTAAAATCATGCATTATTTAATGCTCAGATATCTTTATTTTGCTAATATTATTTGGCATGAAATATGGTTGGAGGCTGTTGGAAATTCACAACGTCACATCGAAGATTCTTTTTCAAAACACAGCCGCTGTGATGCACTAAACCCATGGAGATAAAAATACGATAAAGTAGGAATGTAATACTACTGTACTACTGTACTACAGTACATACAGTACTACTGGTTTGTCATGTTGGTAACACTGTACTGTTGGCAATGAAAGCAGAAAAAGAAGATTGACACATGCGTACGCAGAGGAATAATCATAGCGTTTTAGAGTGAATTCAGAGATGTATAATAAAGTAAATTAGTCAGGTTAAGTGATATTTTATTTAAGTTTTGTATCATACACAAAAGGTGAAATACATTACAATTGGCGACGAGGATAAAAAAGGCAAAAATTTCGAAAAACTGGAACGAGGTCAACCTTGACACAAAAATGGCGAACCTGAAGTTTGTTGTGAAGATTTATATTAAAGTTAATTAGTCAGGTTAAGAAATATTTTATTTAAGTTTATATCATACACAAAAGGTGAAAAACATAACAACTACCGTACGTGGAAATGTCGTAGCGTCCTAATAGCCAACTAGATATGATCGAGGAGATAGTTCCGTCCTTGTTCAACAACAAGCTCGAATATTCTTCTATTCTTTTCGATCACTCTTGAATTTTTCTCATGTCATTCCTTCTCCACAATGTTAGGTCTATGATCGAACCTGCCACTATGTTATACTGAACTTCAACAGCGACTACTGCGAAGCTCACCCATTTTCAGAATCTGGCTAAATGCAAATTTGAGCCAATATGAAAATCACCAGAAAATAATGGCTGGTGGATCAATGATGGGCCAGTACGCATTCGTCTGGTCTGAAGCAGATCAATGGTATGAATCAATTGGTGATGTTTTCGTTAATGAATTCAATGAAAAGGTCAAAGATAACGTTAACTTAATCTATAACTACATCTATACGTAAATGCATTTAAAAACAACTGATTGTGAGTTTGGACTATATTTTTATTGTTGAGTCAATAAGACTACTTGCACTTCACCAAAACTGAAACAAGCCTTTTTTGGTCTGTTTGTATTCTTGAGTTAATCTTCGAAACGGTTGAGCCGATTCTGAAAGGACTTCCATAAAGATGTAGACGGCAATTCCAAGAAAAATATAGGTTTCTATTTTCATCTGATATGTGCTTTGTCGACTAAGTTGAAATCGTCAATGGTGCACTATTCCCAAATTCCTTTGCAAACAACAGGTCGGTTTGTAAAGGTCCATTGTTGATATCCAGTGATATCATCTTTTTGAGTATGGAGTATCTAGGGATTTTTCAAATACGTAGTAAATATTCAGAGAAATATTTTCATAATCAGTTGAAGATATCTCATTTGGAGTACTGTATATTTTCGTATGTTTAATTTTAAACGTAGCCACCTCGAAAAAAAGATCTCTGAGATATAATTATAATATTATACCAGGATATTCGATCAGAGAGCAAAGAATTAAAAAAAAAATAAAAAAGCAATATTACAACCGAATTGTATAACTTCTCCTTTTTTGAAGTCGGTCAAAAAAAGATAATAATTTTACCTATTCCAACATAACATACTACAAAATAACTGCATTTGAAAACAATAACCCATCAACACAATGATAAAATATTCGATCATCTAACCAAATTTCATTTATATAACCTCAAGTAATTGAAGTTATTGCTTTTTAAAAAAAAATCCGTAGATTAAATTGGAAAAATAATTCCTCAAGAACAACTAGAACTCGTTAATTTTTTTTCAGGATTAAAATCTACTCCCAATATTTTTCTACAAATCTATATTTATTAGTATTTTGAATATTATTTGAGCTTATGAATATTTCAACATTGTCAAAGGGTTTTGTTTTCAAAAATAATTTGAGGATAACTTTAGTTTGCACTTGTATTAATCTGCATCCCCAAATCCCTATATCTTCATTATTACGGCTGTTATCCTCTTGTTACAGTGGCTGATGGATTCTTTGTTTCACCACAAGCTAGTTTAATTGAACCAATACTGAATGGCTTCCTATGCTTTTATGTGATACTGCGATGCTTACCTGTTCGTTTGAGAGTATATCGTTTCAAACTCCAGTATTGGAACCGATTTAAATAACAAACAAATTTTGTTTGAAAAAAGAACTTCAAATAGAGTTCCGTTAGATATTCGGCTTCTAGTATATTTGAAGGAGGTAATCCCACAGCATCATCATAAAAGCAGAAAAGAATGGATGACGGTTGTTCTAATAAGTTGAATCAAAACAATTTCATTGACATCGTACATAACTATAACACGAGACAAAAGAGTAATAAAAACGTAATATTACCTAAATCCGAAAAAACCATTTTCCAGAGATCCTTTTCATATCTGGCTCCTAGAATATACAATGAATTACCAGCTGAGCTGAAACAAATTAAAACAAATAGTCTTTTCAAAAAAAAAATTAAACATTTGTTATTAAATATCTCAAATCTTATCGTATGCAATTGGATTGATAATAAAAATATTTAAACATAAATTGATTAATTATGAAATATAATATATATTTACCTAGGTGGGTACCTATAGGTGAAAAGTCGACTTGTATTGCAATGATACACCATCATATTGTTAATTTTTCATATATATAAGTCCATCGTTTTTGTGCACTTCATCTACTATAAGTAACTAGTAAAGTTTGTATTATGTTCCAGTGTATGTGGGTATATTGTATGTGTATGTGTATGTTAATATCTAAATAATTGAATATGTTAAAATGTACACAAATTCAATGTCATTTTCAAGTTCTTATTGTAACTATGCATTTTAATAAATTACTATTTATGGGCTCACTTCATTTCTCACAAACATGAGGAATTAATTCTTATGATTTTGTCTTAATGTAGAGGAGACAAACGAGCATCTCACGCACAAGGATTATCAATCCTTTTGTGAGTTCTTCTTGTTTATTTATCTCTCGCTTATTCTTGTATGTTTAATAAAATGTTCTGTAATATTATTATGCTGATGATAAATAAAAAATTACAAATTACAAATTACAAATTATATCTCGTTACATCCTTCATGAAATATCGATATACTTTGATGACGGAAATTATATTAAGATACCATGAAGAATTTTTTGTAACTCGTACAACTTTGGAACACTGGTTGTTGTGGCGAAAGTAGGCAGCCTTGACAGTAACTTTCAATTTTATTACACAACTACGTAAATTAATACTTTATCCAGTACCTTGATCACTTTACGCACTAGTGTGAAAATTAAATGAACTTACAAACGCATTGTCTTAGCTGTCATTCACACATGGAGCCAATGGAAACATCATTTAATATTTCTTTCAAATTAAGTTTTATGCCAGAATATTCACATTCTATGACTTTTTTGTTTTGTGCTTAACAACGACGAGACTGAAAAAAAACATTACTTGCGTAAATAAAAAGTCGAAAAAGAGTGTTATTTTTAATTCAAATGATGGATAAATCAGAATTTCAGTTAATGCAGATGTGCTGGACTAGGCAAGAGTTAAGCACTACTATCAATTTATTGCCAGATAAATTGAAAGCAAAAAAAAACGTTTATATAATAAATTTATGAAATGCAAAGTACAGAAGAAAACCATATCCTTCTTAGAAAATGTACTATTAGCTTATTCCAATGAAAAATCCTCATTGAAGAATTATAATTATTTCTAAGGTAGGTGTTACAGACGAAGGACGAAACTGGAACATTCTTAATAATAGTCTGGAGACTTCCATGGTGGGGGTATTTCCCTTTCTAATGTCAAAACTCATAAATAATCTGGAGCCTTCCATGGTGGGGGTATTTCACTTTTTAATGTCAAAACTCATAAATAGTTTGGAGACTTCCGTGGTGGGGGTATTTCCCTTTTTAATGTCAAAACTCATGGTTCATCACACTGTCGCTAGTCTTCGCAGTCATTGGGTTTCACTGATAAACCTAACCTCGAAATTCACATAGACATCAGTCTGACGGTATTTTTGACATAGAACAAATTTAAACCTTATATCAAATGACATTGCCAAAGTTAATTTCACTATCCACGACTATATCACAGCGACATCTGTTCTTTTTTTCTGTCAACCAAAAAGGAAGTCTCCACTTGCACTCAAATTTCGACGAGTTGGTGGACCTATATGTTCGGCCGGGGATTAAATCAACAGAAACGAAAAAAGATTTCAAAATATCACATTTCATATTAAAATTTTTTCGCTTTTTAATACTAAGGGCCAATTTCATAACGAATCTCTAATGAGAGATTAGTAAATTCTTCAATTGGTTTAACTCATATCTTGATGACGAAATAAAAATAGTGCATTTTTCAAAAACTTTTACAAAGCCAGTCATCTTATCATTCGTTCTTTCAAAGTAACATTGAATTATATGTCCAATCAAAAAAAATAAGAAATTTTTGATGTGGGATTAAAATTAATGGGAGATTAAATTTGATTATGAAATCGGCCCTAAGTTAAATTAGTAAATACCGGATACATTGACAAGAAAGAATCTCAGTCTTATTCACAATCAAAACCCAAATACTTGATAAATTTAGAATATGGTTATATTGTTTTAAGACTATAGGAAATTTCAATTAAAAAAGTTAACCTGAAAAATATCGATTTCAAAGGCATAACCAAGAAATAAAAAGCCTCTATGAGTATTATAAGGCTGGCAATGTATCCTTAAAAGATGAAATCATTTGGTTGGTTCTATGTCAGTATTCAGATTGTAAATACAGCTGAAAACAAAATCGGATTTTTTTCGATAACTCTTGAGTTTAGGTATAGGACATGGTACATGTAACAAACTTACAATTTGGAGCAAGTTTCAAAAAATAAATAAAAAATAGATATTTTCATTCGAAAAAATAGATTGGTAGTCTTGAATACATTTTGAGCAAGGAATTTCCCATCATAAAAACAGCATTAAGAAATAAAAGACGGTTTTTATTTCTTGTAAAAAGGTTGAATTTTAAATTAGTTTAGACATTATTTCAGAAACGCCCTGTATAATATAATACCTTAGAGAATACTATTATATTGTGATCGCAATCTTCTAGGATAAGAGCTATGTTGGCATTGTTCTACCACCAGGTATCAACCTATTTCTGGAAATGTATTTTCAGGGAAATACGTTAGGTACAGCGCAACCGTCTGCACCAGTTGTAAATCTTGGGAAAATATATGGGTAGCTTATGTGACAAAGGTGTTAGGAGCGATGACTGTCGCATTATACCAGAAATCCGGATCAATCCCACAACGTGAAGATGGTGATTTAGATTTCCGGTTTTCCTGAGCTGCAGCTCATTTCTTTCACACTAGAATATCAATTCAATTCAAAAAGATCAACCATAAGCAACGTGCGAGCATCAATTTATCGTTTTTACGTGCAACTATGACCTATACATAATCAAATGAATTAGTCCATTCAAGACCTAGGTGGTAGAACAATTAACCCTCAAATCATATGATAGCCTGATAAAGTAGCCATGTTAGGAATTTCCCAAGACGAATTAGCATTATTTACGGTATTATTCATCTGTAGGTACTTTGAGAGTTTCTGCTGTATTTTTTCCAGTTTACATGAATGCAAATTTTCTTTTGAATTTAAAATTATTGTGACATATGAAAGTTAGCTGTGAATGTAAGGAGTGTCCAACTTTTGAAAAGTTTATAGGTAAATGGTGGTATCAAAGAAATATTCGAGCTCACTTAAGTTGGGCAAAATTAAAGGAAGTTAGTTATTGATTTAACCTTATAAACGCTGTGTATTTGTGATATATATAAAAACCAAAGAGCTACCAGAGACACCAATTTTTATTTTTTTTAGATAGTATAGTCTGAGCTTCTAGCATTTCTAAGTGCATTAGCGCATGACACACCATGTAACGTTCGATTTATACTTTAAACCAAAGTAGTCTATTTTTTATGAAAAGAGATTTAAGATATGAGATACATTTGAAGAGCATGAACTGATATCCGTTCACAGTGAAAATAAAAAATGCTTGACATACAAATTAAATCTCAATACAGATATTGCAAAACGTTCTAAGCATTAGTGCCCATTTATAATGGACGTAAGACGTAGGGCTACATAACGCATAAGATAGACGTAACATTTTTCTATTTATAAAGAACGTAAAAACTTAGTTGCTACGCATGCGTGAAATAATTTGTCGGCTATAGTTCATCTGGGCGTTTTCTCTGGAGTAGGTGTACTAACTTTAAGGCCATAAAATTGGAAAAACAGTTAGTGGTTTTGTTATTATCAATGCGTAGAGTACAAGGAAGATATTGTGTAAACAAAATTTAGGCGATGGATTGTGCGTCCAGTAAGCAGGGATCAAGAAAATAAAGGTGAATACCGACGTTTAAAACTAGAACTAAAAGTTCATGATGAAGAATGATTCTTTAAATATACAAGAATGCGAACCGATACTTATCAACCGACGAATAATTCAACCCAAAAAATCCAAATCCCCCAAAAATGTTCCTAAATTTTCCATAAGCCGCACGTAAAGTTGAACATTGTCCAACTTTATGTCCGCCTAACGTTCGGCCGTAAGATCTTAAGGTCTACCGTAACACATAAGTGTTACGTTCGCTTATTGTGAATGATCCCACTTATTTTCCAGTGTTCAACTTTATCTATTACGCATATCTTACGCCTTACGTCCATTATAAATGAGCACTTATGCTTTTATTTCATTCGCAATACATAGGTAACAGTATTCGATATTTATCTACTATGGATCAAAGTAATTAATATTTTAACATATTTCCACCACCAACTCATAGGTGGCGCTTGAAGCGGTAGCCCGTTAGCTTTCAGTCGGTCTAGTATCGACTTCTCAACGATGCATTGACTTTTTCAAACACATCCGATAAGAGCAAAATCGGTGATCATACACTTGATTCAACTGTGATGTTTACTGAATGAAATTAAACAACCATTTAGATGCGGTATCCAGAATAAATACCTATTCACACAAAAGAATTTATATTAAAATAAGTTTATGTAATAAATTCACATTTTACGCTAACATTTCTAGAGATTTTGCTGCTACCAACAGGTAGACAAATTCTGGATATTATAAATACACTTCTGAAAATACGAATAATAAATAGGATTTCGTAGAACTGAATGATTATGATTATGATGATATTACACTCATTACTCGCATAACCATAATAATATTAACTATTCTCTTCAGTAACTTCTTCCTAATGGAAATATGATATGAAATGAATAAAATTAATTTGAAGAATTCCGTTTTCCAAATAAAGGTAATGCAAATTGAAATAATTGGCACTTTAATAAAAGCAATTTCTTATTCTCACTCAACAAGTACATCGTTTCTCACTTTTGTAATAAATTAGCTACATAAAGCAGATGTAAATGAGAACGACTTATGATGTCTCGCATTTCATCCGCAAAAACCGTGAGGACAGTTTTTTAAATACCCTTAAATTCACAATCAAGTTGAATAAATTGCATACTTGAGATTTATTAGCTGAAATCTAGATTCTATACTAAAAGAAAACAGTTTTATCTTAATCTATTTTTGTGCTTTTGTGTGCCATATTACTTTTTGACCGATTTGCCAACATTTTCTTATGTCTGTTCGCACCTTTTGCATAGTAAACATACTTCACTTTTCATTTTTGACCGACGAAACGGAGGAAATATACACTGTGGTATGTATGCATGTTTTTGAAGTTATACTTCTTTGGGCTCGTTGGGATGGTGTGTTGGTCGAGAAACCACGTCACGCTAAAAGTGAGAAAAATTGTCGATTATATGTTTTCGTATACTTTTTTGTACGTTCTAGATTTTAGAGAAATTTTTAATAATTAAATTAGAGGTAGTTATTGTTTCGATCATCCTGTCTGTCTGTCAACATGATATCTCGGAAAATACTTAACCGATCGACACCAGACTGTCTTTGTGTGATTACAAGATTGAGAAGAAATTACTGATAATGATACTAATATATAGGTTTATTGTATAATAATGAAGTCACTCATAATAATATATTGAAGAGAAATATATTGAATAACAGGAGAAATGTCTTATATTTCATTTATATATCCTGTCTGTGTGTGTGAGTGGGTGTGTACGAATAGCCAAAGAAGTATAACTTCCACCGTCTGGTCCGACGCAGACCCAGTTTTTTTTATCTTGCTTCGCGACTTTTGCATAGTAAACGTGCTAAGATTTTTTTTTTCATTTGAGAGAGGCATATTGAGTTCAATTTTAGACACGCGCTTCCTCTCAAAAACATCCCCCAAAGCAGGTGGTGGCAAATTTTTCAGAAAATTTAAAATCCGAACTAGCAGAATTTAAGTAAATTCCATATCCGGAGACGTTTGAATTGGACATTTTTTTAAATAATCACAGGTTTCCGCGTTACAGTCTGAAATATGTGTTTCAGCTATGTGAAAGGGGAAAATATTTCCGAGAATCGAAATTTCGAGATTTGAATGTGAGAGACGGGGCCATATCCCGAAATTAAACATTTTTTTAAAAGAGTTACGGTTTTCGAGTTACAGGAATGGGAAAGTCTGAAATATGTGATAGGTGTATTACTGCCGTGTGGAAGGGGATTTTTTTTAAGTTGAAAATAAAAGACAGCCCAATTAAAGAAGAGATGTAGTTGTCAAGATTTGAAATGAACATGTTTTCAAAAGAGTTACGGTTTTAGAGTTAAATCAGAAAAGTTGGAAATATGTACATCTGCGTCGCGATGTTTTGAGATCTCTGTATAATAACAAGTAACAAGTAGGCCTTATACATGGTAATACTATATCTACCTACTATCTTCTTTGGTATTAGTGAACACTAATGTTACACTCAAAATTGTGAAATTAATATTTTTTTGCAAAAAGGTTATTAGTTGGTGCACTGAAAACACTTGTGAAGTTGGTGCCAAAAGTTTTCAATCTAACTGCCATAACTTCAAAAGTACCAACACCATTAAAATTAGATAATATTATTTTGTATTTTTCTCAGTGCACCACCTAATAACATCGGTCCAATTTTTTGTGAAAAATATTTATATAGATGATTATTGTAAGTTCCATTGGAAACAAATTCCACATTCATTTGAGAATTTCTGATTATTAGACATTCCATGAGTTGATTTATTTAGTAAATACAAAAGACTACAACAACCGCCGTATTCATTCAAAACTTAGTAGCAGCTAAATTTAGCATAATGTTTATTAGTAACAATAACGATAACAGTGGAACAGTTTAAGTTAAATTCGTCAATTGTAGACATAGACCAATTGATTTCATATTTTTTATCACTTTGATGTCTTTCTTAGTTACAAAATACTATCTGTATGGTGCATATAAATCCTTTATGCGATTTTCATTAGAAAACGTACACAATGACATCTTAGAAGTGAACTACTTAACAATTTGAAGGTATATTTTGATATCTTCGTTACTATTGTAATTAATGGAAATAACAGGGACCGAAAATAATTTTATCTCTGAATATCTTGAATTTTCACCTAGCTTGCAACATTTTCTTCTATCTGGTATTGTTCCCGTTTTCCGTTGTTAAGACATTGTCTATCCATACAATTTAAAAATCATTTGGTATGTAAGAAACACTGCTCTGGCAGACACCATAAAATAACATCTGCGTTAATAGAAACTGTTAAGCAATATATTCAATAAGACTCAAATACACCAATTACCTTCTCAAAACTGTTTTCAGAAGATCCAAGTAATTTAAATATTAAAATAATGTTCATTCATTCAATTCAATAGAATAAAATAATTCAGCTGATTTCAAAAGCTAAACCTTTGTGTTTTGTATTTTATATCTATGATCAGGTAAATATTCAGTGTCGACACTTCCGAGACAACATCGATATTTTCATTTCACCAAAATCCGGTATTTACAATTGGACAGTAAGAAATCATTGAAGCGCAGCAAAAGAAAGAAGCCCGCTAAAACTTACTGAACGTGAACAGGGACCTGATACCCTTCTAACTTCCGTTACCAGCCCTATACAAAATTCAACAATGGCAAACGGAAACTAAAAGTCCTTGACGGTCGATATCAAATAACGGAAATACCTATTTGACAGAAGGACGAGGCAATTTTACACAGCCTGTGGCTACGTTTGCTATCAAATCATATTTCCTCTTTCTCACTTGGGGACATCCTATATCCATACATACGATTGAAATGGCATGCAAAAGATTACAATATTCTCTAAGCTGGAAATCACATATCATATAGTATGAAATAGAATTGTGATATTATAATATCTGCAGGGCATAATCACGAAGGTACGCATATACCTATATATTTTCTTCCATATACTGAGCTCGTATTGAATGGAATATTTCATTCATCTTTTGGTAAAGTCGATTCAAGCAATCGAGTGCAAACCAAAAATGTCCATAGTTGATTTCCATGATATGATTTACTACAAGATTCAGCAGACATATCGTGCCGTGTCAAGAATAATTCATACAATCAATATTTTATACAAAAAATGGGACTGATTGGTGCAATGAAAAATACAAAATAATATTAATTCTATTGATGCTGATACTTGTGAAGTTGGCGCGGAAAATTTTCAATATAACTGCAACTGCACAACTTCAAAAGTACCAGCACCAATAGAATTAATATTATTTCGTATTTTTCAGAGCACCAGCTAATAACTTCAGTCCATTTTGTTGTAAAAAAATATTTAATCAGAGATCTCAAAACATCAAAACTTTACTGCTGTAACTCAAAAATTGTCTTTTAAAAAAATGTTCAATTTAAATGTTACTGCTTACATATAATCTCTTCTTACAGTCGAATTGTATACCTCCGATTGAGTTCGTATAAATAAATATATACAGGGTGGTTCTTTGGTAGGCTTCTGAGGCTTTCCCCGAAAGCCCATTAGATCCGATTAGATTCTATTTGTCACTAATCAATTCAAATTTCAGACTCGTCAAAAGACACAACTTTAGCTTTATTATTTTAAATTTTACTTTATAATATAATGATACAATACGATCTTAAATCAGAAGAATTAACCTGATTTCTATTTTTTAGCACACCAACTAATAAAATTGGTCCAATTTTTTGTATAAAATAGATAAAGTAATCCTCACAGTTAAACTGTATTATTTAACGACAATCTAATATAATAGATTGTGTTGGTTTTATATACATAAAAAGAAACTAATAGGGTAAAGCAGATAAAATAATTTGAATAGAATATCATCACGACTACGATCGTACACAATCGGAATGGAAACTCAAGAGAGAATTAAAATGCCGAGATGTCGGGATCGGGTTATCGTCATATATATCAGGCCAGGAGAGCTGTAAGAAGTTTCATTTCAAAAATATTCTTATACAATATACAAACACTGTAATAGTACTCCATAGTGCAAGTTTTCGAGTGCTCTCTTTCTAAGAAATAGAAACTTTTTGAAATATTTTGATAGCTTCCATTGTAATAAAATTTAGCTATGCAGTATTTCTATACGTAAGAAATAATTCAATCATTCGATTCTACTACGACTATATTCATATATATATATTCATAGTCTAACAAAAGCCTAGGCCAAACTACAACATCTGCACATAATATAAGACAAATCGCTTATTTGAAACAGAGCACGGTGAAATTTTTGCGTAAATGGACTAAATCCAAAGATTATTAGTGATTATTATTACTTCTTGTTAGAGCGTAGTGAATGACATATTCCTATTTTTTCATTCATTAGCTGTATTGTTCTTGTTAAAGCATAGAATTCATAACTTTATATTCAGAACACTCCAAAATTCGCACCCTGAAAACATTGCATATCGAAATCTTATCTAGTAATACTGAATATAACCAAGAGGACCCAACTAAATCTAGTACGCTAAATTCAAATACATATAAGAGAACAAAACTGAAAAGCTTAGATTATAGGAAGTGTTTATTTGGCTCGAATTAATTTTACATTAGGATGTCTTGAAAATCGGAGATTTTCAATTTTTTCCGATCTTTTTTGGAGAAAAATTATTCTACTATATCGTTTATGGTCTTTTCTTATTTCTTACACAATTTCTATTCTATTACTTAATTGAAATCAACGGGTTCAAACCTATAATTAGGTAAATGAACGGATAGGTACGGAAAGCGGCAATGTTCAGTCCTTGATAAGTTTTTCAGTTGATATAAATGTTGAAGAAATCTTGTGATCGCTTTATCCAAGACATTTCAACCGACGACCAATGTTTATAGCAAACAGACATTTTCACGTCAAAAAACAGATTATTTGTAGGTATCTCAAATCAATCCTTGGGCCTTACTGACTCTGGCGGTAACTGTAGAAGTGCCACGACTACTTGCCTTTCATTATGAAGAGAGAGAAATAAAACATTTTCATCCCGAGCATTTTGCGCGGCCATTTTGCAAATTAATTTCCGAACTGTCGATGCCAACTTAGCAGGGCGTTATTTGTTTTATAATAACATTTACCAGATGGAAAGGGTCGCTAAAAGAGCCACTGTGAAAGTCGAGTCACAATAAAATTTGCAAGCAAGCATTCGTGATGGGATGTTACGATAGAACAGTATCTAACGACAAAAACCAAAATGAGTTTTTGATTTTAACGTTGATTCTTTATGTAAAATATATCATATCTCATCTAACGCTGCACTACGTGATTAACAGTTTAGTAGATATAACGGGAAAACAGCAAAAATTGGTCAATTTTGTAAACTCTATATTTCACATCAACGTTTCGACATAATACATGTCTTCATCAGGATGAAAAACTGTGAGGGTATTAAAATTTACAAATTTAGAAAAACATCAGGATATACATATCAATAATAATATTTGGACTGCTTGTTTATAAATTATATGTTAAAGATCTTCATTTCAATAGCAGCTACGAAATAATTTTGAAATATTCTGTCAAAGGACTAATTATTTAGTCCTTTGACATAATAAACTTCAATTTATACTGCAATACCTACGAATTCAGATAGTCTAGTCTGTGTACGGGTATATATTTATTTATATTATGTGTTTCTAAGTCTGTTATAAATGTTTTTTTTTATTAACTGAATAATATTTTTTTCTTTCTACTAAACTTATATCTGCCTCAATATTTTCAAGTTTAATGTGTGACTTGTTCAAAAAGAGCGACAAACACAAAGATAACTCCTATAAGATTTTGTCTAAGAAAACTTGAATCTAGACACTTTCAACTCTAGATATGCCGTTACCATGACATTTATAAATAATTAATGACATTTCTGATTGATGGCTATGAAATCTTTCCTGTTTATGGTTAATTTTATCTACATTCACGAATGTAAGTACTGTAATTAAGAATTTATTATGTGGTTAAGAAAATTTGTAACGATTTTTAGTTTGGCCCGACGAAGAGAATAAACATTCTCGAAAGCTTGTTCGCTTATTCGCTTTTCTCTTATTTTTTGTCGACTGATTCTTATTAAGCCGACGGGGATGGACACGGTAAGATTGGGGTCCTTCGCTCAAAAATTTCGTACTGAAAACAGTTTCCCGAGCTACTTCACCCAATGTAATTAAAAGTCCACAAAGCCCAAAATGGACACTTCGCACAAATTATTTATTTATTTTGATCGAAGTCTGTTCGGGACCTTAGTAATAAGTTAATAGTATAACTGTTTCAATTATTACTGTTTTTTTTAAATAACATCTTCCTTAATGTACGGGCTGCAAATAAACAATATATAAATTTATAGAGCTTAATTAATTCATGTTTGGGAACTATGTACTAATTAATATAATTTTGTTTAAAACTAAAGTGAAGTCGCTGCTAATTTTATATAATAATATATTTATATACATTTATTTATTATATATTTATAATAATCAAATGAACTTCTATATTAATTTCTCGATGACTTTTCCTTAATTAATGTAAAGTAGAATTACAATACTATTTTGTGCTGGTCTACTTTTCTAATAAAACTTAAACAGTTATAACATTAACTTATTACTAATATCCTGAATAGAGTTCTATCAAAATAAATGAATAATTTATGCTAAGTGGCCATTTTGGGCTTTGTGGACCTTCAGTTAGTTTGGGCGAAGTGGACATTTTGGGCGAAGTGTCCACCAACGAATTTTGGTCGAAGTGGGCATTTTGGGCGATGTGTCCACCAACGAGTTTTGGGCGAAGTGTCCAATTTGGGCTTTTTGGACTTTTAATAACATTGGATAAAGTGGCTCTGGAAACTGTTTTCAGTACGAAATTTGGGGCGAAACGTCTATTGGGCAAAGTGTCCAGGTCCCTAAGATTGCTAATAGTGGGAACAAATAATTAATTATGTAGCCCTCAAAAGCAGTCTTTGGTTGTTAATATCAATAATTTTGACTTCAAAATAAATATTTTTACTAGAAATAGGACCAATTTTATTATTTGATGTAATAAGACCATCAAAATAAGGTTAATTATATTGGTGCTGGTAATTTTGAAGTTGCACATTTGTAATTAGAAATCTCCTGACACCAACTTCAAGAGTACCCAACAACTACCACCACTAGAAATAACTTAATTTGATTTTTTTAATGCATCAACTAATAAAGCATTAATGTTTTTTGTTAAATCGATTTGGTTACATTTTTAAGCATTTCAGTAGTAATGAGAATTGTTGAACGATCACTGTGTCTGTGATTTCAAAATATAGCGGTAAAAATATTGCACTTCCCTAGTGCTGTAACTAAAAAACCTTTGATTTTTTGAAGAATTTCTAATTCTATTAAAATGGATAATTAAGGTTTTTTTGTGATTTTCTTCACTAAAAAAATCATTAACCGTTCATAATAAGTAGTACTGACAAATATAAATTTAGCGTTTATCCTTGTGCTGAACGGTGAGGGGGTTCACTTGTGTAGAACACTCGACAGTTTGCAGTTAGCCTTCAACTTTTATTTTCTTCAACACTTTGTGCACAAGTTTACGTCGTACTACTTTTTGTCACAAGTTGTCACTTTGACTGAACTGCTATTGACTTATCACTTCGACTCACTGAGTCCATAGAGTGACCGTGACCCATGATCCTACGAAGGGAAAATATGAGAACGTACATCTCCACGACTGACTGATTTACTGAAATCTACAATAACAAATTTATTCTACTATAAGTACCTATAGTAACTATAGTTAGTATCTACTAGTGATGATACAGGAGTCTTTTATTTATAACTGTAAATTCTATCACTTGAAGTTTATCACAACTTCAGAATTACAAATAGCGGTAAAATAAATATATATTTCATTTTTGATTGCATCATCTAATCATGCTGGTCCTAGTTTATCCAAAAAGCCAATTATACTAAGAGAAAAAGTTCCCTTTGTCTCAACAGATTCTAATATATTTAGCAATAAAATAGAATCCGTGTTGACCTTATTGAATACGTCCTATGTTGAAGAGGGGTAGATTTTGTAAAAAAATAGGTGATAGAATGTAAGCGGTGATTTTACCAAACGACTAACACTGAATATCGGTGTTTATCGAGTATATCGTATGGGCCTAACACGTGAGCTGATTTTAGAGAAGTTCTGCTATTTTCAAGATCGTAATAATAGATAGAATAGAGTCCGTTCAACGAGTATGAGAATGCCATAATTTTATTTCATGAAACAAAAGCTCATGATTTTCTGAAATAAAAATATGATACATTGGTTAAGATTTAGACATAATTAATTGATTCATCTAACACTAGAAATAACAAATATCTCAACAAAATGAACAAAAACATAGTAACAACGATATTCAAGGCGGGCAACATTTTTGACCGACTTTCAAAAAAAGGACGAATACAATTCGGTTGTATATTTGTTTTTTCATGGGTAATAGGATATTAGGTATTAGTGAGTTAGTCGGTCCATTTTTTTTGTAAAAAATATTTATTTTTTAATTCCTCTTCAAATGCTTTAGTCATATTTTACTGTTGGCGACTCATCTACCTTGAAGTGTTACCACAGACAATAAAATTTACATTTAAATGTGAACTCTGAACCATCTATATTTCCTGAGAAAAGCAAATGTTAGAAACTTAATGCATACCCTCCCACAGAAGCTGTACTAGGAAAATATACTCTCGCTGGTTTTCCATTGCCTTGGAAGAAGTATACAAAGCCAAAATTATAAATCAGTCATTCACCTTACGAATTAGACTAATAATGACATATTATGTCAACCAAAATATCGCATGCCAAGAGCTACATTTCACATGCAGTTGACGCAATTCGTTATACATATTGACAAGATTATATTTTTGAACCAAAAAATTATCAACTTTTCATCTATGATAAAAAATTATGGCCTTTCCATTTAAATACATTACCGATGACCTCGTAGCTTGGACTGTGGAAGGGTAAGATCATGATATTGACATGAAAAAGTAGATAAATAAAAATTGACCTGTTAGAGCCTTTTCATGCGTATTTCAGAAATTATTGAAGCTTTTCCGTACTTAATAAACGCACTACATATTCTACAATTCAATAGTTAAATTAGGTATAAAAATTTGTGGTGTAGGTAAATGTTGGACTGTTGTAATGTTTGAAATAACTAAGCCACCCACATGTTGACCGTTGTCGAGTACTAATGTTGCAAGAATAATTTATTATACTGAGTGACTTCTAACATCTAAGCAATGTGTATAGTAAGTAATAATCAATCGTCAATAATCTAAATTTCATGCAAATGACAGATATACAAATTCATTTTTCAATTCAATTCAATTATTCAACCGTATTCTGATCGAATTCGGTTGAAATTTTGGTGTTCAATCGCTATAGAAAATGCGCTTTAGGTACCTATATGTAGTTCTTTTTTAAATAAAGCGTTATTATTTATATTACAAATCACATATCTATCTTCTAAAAAATAGAGTCGATTATGGAAGGAGCCTGCGATGTAGAGAATGAGAAATAAAGTAATTATAATAAGAGCTATATGGAGCTATTATGTAAGCAGTTCATTTTTAAGGCCCGTTAAAAAATAACACACCTCAAATCTATTCTGTAACCTGTATCAGATAATTTTAAAGCTTGACTTCAATCCATAAAATTAATTGGTATTCTATAAACCAAAACCAGGTATTAAATTTAAGCACAGTCATTAATTTTATCATATTGAGAAACATTGTTAAGGCTTGCATAATTTTTGGTCTTAAAATTATCTAGGGGCATTTAGATATAGTTTTCTGCGCAATAGAACACAAATTATGTTGTTAGATGAATGTTAGTGATCTTTGTATATGAAACTATTATTACGAACTTGACAAATGGTTGAAAAATTATCTTAATCACCCATTTAGCAAAAAGTTCTGATAACAGCTTTGCATCTCTCTGATTAGCATGTATATATTGCTGGAGTGTCCTACAAAATTGCTCAAAATATTCTCAAAGTAAGCGTATGATATAGGTACCTACGTAGTAATAAATTAAAATTAGAAAAGAATAGAGTAGAAAGACAAGAAATCAGTACGATTTTTTTCTCCAAATAAATAAAGGTATTCATTCTTTTCCATAATCTCGTTTGATTGTTTATTTTATTAACCAGCAGCAACCATATATCAAAAGAAAATAGTTGAGACTTCTAAAATTCTACATTCAAGTCTTATTACAATACCAGCCTAAGATCAATCTACAAAATATTCTTACTCATTTCTGTCATCACCTCAGATTATTCATCTAATGAAGCAGTAACAGATGAAAAACTTCTAAAAAGAAATAATTCAAACTTCTATGATTCTCAAGGTTCATTATATATATTTTCCATTGATTATCAAATATATGATGATATAATATGATGAATATAGTAGGTCGTAACCACAGATTAATTCTACATAACCTTTACATCAACACAAGACCCGAATATCCAACGACCTATCAAAGAACAAGAAAATCAATAGGAAAGAGGTCTTAGATCTGACGTTGAGCACCAGTAGAATAGGTGATAATATTGTAGCGTGGCGGGTATAGCAGGAACCATCCTGTTCCGACCATAGGCATATAAGATTTGACGTCAGTACACCAGCCCTAGTAGTTAAAAATTTCAGAAACCCTAGAGAAACAAACTGGGAAGTATACCTGACATCCCTCAGAGAGTCGCTCAAGGACAGAACAGTCAATATAACGGGCAAAGAAACCCTTGAAATGGCAGTGGACCAGATTAACGAGACAATACTAAGTGCCTATCAGGGAAATTGTACGGAAAGAATAAGGCAGCACAAAAGGAACACAGTCTGGTGGAACAATCACCTCGAGGCTTTAAGAACCGAGGTGAGAAGGCTATTCAACAGAGCTAGATCCAACGGGAACTGGAACCTATATAGGAGTATACCAACTCACTACAATAAGGAGCTCCGGAAGGCAAAAAGGGACTCATGGATAAGGTTCTGCGAAGAGATCCAGGAGACCTCAGCAGGTGCCCGTATCCACAAGGTCCTAGCTAAACACGACTTACTAACAAAGTAAGTTTCCTGAAAAATGCTGAAGGGAACTAAGCAGAAAAGGCCGAGGACAGCTTGGAGATGCTGACAAAAGCACACTTCCCGGGGGCAAAAATACACCAAGGTCGAGCGGTGGCAATTGCCAAGTTAGAGGAGGCAAGAAGACACAAGCCAGAGGACTGGCAAGTTGCCACCGCCATCGCAAGGCCAGATAGGATAAAATGGGTTATAGAGGAGTTCCAACCTCTTAAATCACCAGGGGAGGATGGAATCTACCCAGCGCTACTACAGAAGGATAAAGAGGTACTAGTACCACACCTAATCAAAATCTTCAAAGCCTGCCTAGCTTGGAAACACACCCCAGCTGTATGGAGGAGGGTGAAGGTCATTTACCTACCGAAGGTTAGGAAAATTATAGACCATACGACCAAATCCTACAGACAAATCAGCCTTATGTCCTCTGTACTTAAGACTCTGGAAAGACTTGTACACAGGTTCATAAGAGACAATGCTCTGAAAGCTCGCCCCTTAAGCGAGAGTCAGTGTGCGTATCAACAGGGCAGGTCCACAGAACTAGCCCTGGATGTCCTCAAGGTGGCATAGTTTCGCCCTTTTTGTGGGCAGTCCTAGTAGAAACTCTTCTGGTCAGATTGTATGATCATCATAGGAGGAATTTCCAATACACTCTTAGAACGTACCCAACGGGCACTAAATATAGTAAGCGAATTGTGTAGGGAAGTGGAACTCTCAGTTAATCCTCAGAAAACCACACTGATTGCCTTTACAAAACAAACGGAATCTGAAAGGTCTACAAAAACCGCAGATTAACGGGGTAGAGATTCCATTTGCGGAAGAAGTCAAACACCTAGGCGTAACTTCAGAATCTAAAATGGAGCTCACATATTGAGAAAAACATACACAAGTCCAGAATCGCCCTAGGAAGATGCAGACAGATGTGTGGTAAAAACTGGGGGTTAAACCCCCAAATGACCAAATGGTTATAAACACAGTTGTTGAGGCCAATAATAACCTACGGGTCAATAGTGTGGTGACCTAGGACACGGCAAAAAGGAACTCAGAGGCAGCTCAGTGGTATTCAGAGGCAGGCCTGCCTAAATATTACCGGTGCTATGAGAACTACGCCAACTGCCGCCATGGAGGTAATTTTAAACTTACCTTACATATCATAGTTCAAGGGAACGCCATATCTGTCAGTCACAGATTACAACAAGGACCTATACCGATAAGCCAAAAGCACGGTAAGGTCTACGAAGAGTTAATTAAGGAAATCAAGGCCGATCCAATATTGGGAATGCCAACGAATAAAATGGCCCCACTATATAACTTCAAAATAGAATACGCAGTAGTCGTACCTGATAGGAAAGACTGGATAGCAGGACGGCGCTTGAAGGCAAGTCTCAACTGGTACACTGACGGCTCTAAAACCCATTCAGGATCAGGAGCTGGTATATACGGGGTTACAAGAGAGGAACAAGACCTCTCTGAGCCTAGGGATTCACGCCACAGTCTTTCAGGCAGGGATCATGGCGATACAATGTGCAATAGAACTGGTAAGACGGAGGGTGGAAAACCCTGGCACTAAAAGCCCTGAACAGGCTAGGTAGTCTCAACTGGCTGACCCTAGCCTGGGTCCCAGGGCACCAAGGCATTGACGGCAACATCAAGGCCGACCAACTAGCCAGGTAAGGAGCGGAACAGGCCATGATCGGAACAGAGCCCTCCTGCGGAATCGCTAAATGCCTTATTAAAGGCAATATCCAACAATGGGACAAGGACCAGGCTCTGCTGGTGTGGCAAGAAACCACAGGGCAGAGATAAGCCAAATTATTCCTAAAAAGCCCCTCAGACAAAATGTCCCGTGAAATACTGAATCAAAGTCGGAAAACGACAAGATTATTGGTAAGGATGCTGACAGGACACTGTAGGCTTGGGAAGCATATGAACAACATGGGCCTGGACGAGGACGGCCTATGTTCTGCCAGGAAGAGGAGGAAACTGCATTTCACATACTATGCGAATGTGAAGCCTTGGTAGGAGTGCGGTTTCAATTATTCGGGGAAGAGAAACCGAAGGCAGAGAGCTACGTGAAGGACTCGATATCTAGACTGCTAACTCTGTTAAAAAGGATAAACCTAGATACTGAACTCTAAAGCATTGGAGAACCACAGTAGACCAAAACTGGTCGCGGTGGGATAGGTCGTGCAGCCACTCCAACAACCAATCTAATGTTATGTTGAAGATTTTCTCTTTTGTATTGGTTATATTTAAAAAAAGTACTTGTAATAGTAGGAGTAGTAAAAGTAAAAATAATACCTACAAAAAATAGGAAATATTCACATTTATTATCATAGAACAGAGACGTTTAAGTTCTCTGGTATTGTTTAAGACATTGAATCTTCAAGTATATGTATCTAATGAATAAAATGTACAAGTTAAAACATGTGTAAGTATGTTATTCTATTTTATATTGATAATCATGATCTTAGTTTAACGTAAAACGTCTCGATTTTCTTTCCATAACTTTTTCAAACAAGACCTCTGCATGTTAAGTCTTGCGATGACACTTAAGATTTATTTAAACACTAAATACTATTTGAAAAAACGTCAAAAGATAGAACAAAAACGAGAAAACTTCCCGAACGCGATACTGAGCAATACAAAACAATAGGAATTTATAACTTTGTTCACCAACCAGACGCCATTTTGACAGTTTGAAAGTCACGTGGTTTTCATCCCTGATTGTGATCACTTTCCACACAAAAAAGCGTGTACCGTGGCACCAAGAGTTTGTATCGAACGTCTTAAAATAGTAAATTTTATCGGTTGCCTTAAATGTTAAGCTTACAGAATAGCAATTTACCTACGATAAAACTTAAAATATTAACGTCCAATATTTTTTAACAGTTGTGTTAGACAATATACCCAAAAGTCAGGTGATTACATTCTACAGTAGGTAACTCTCAATTTATAATATCACTAGGTTAACCGTACGAATATTTCACACAATAACATGGTCACTATAATAATGTGGAAAATGTATCCGTCTATCAAAGGTATTTTTTAAAAAAAGAAGTAGTACCCAAATCTTTTTGTAAAAAGACTTTATAACATTATAGGTACAATTCTCAATTGTCAAATTTTTATGAGTTAAAGTTAAAAATAGATATCCGATAAATGCGGGTTGCTTTGGCCGTAAAATTTCACGTCCCGATAAATCAGTGTTTTTTTATCACTGTCTTTATTTCAAACACCTTTTAATACCTTAAATCCCCCTCCATTATGGATAGTCCCGATAATTTTTAATAAACTTTTGGATATTTTTTGTTCTTATATAGATTTATTTTTTAAATTTCAAGTCGGTCTAATATAAATCAAAATTACATTGCTGGTTATTCCTCTATAATTGGGTACTTGACATTAATGGAAATTAAATGAAATTGATGTTCAGACAATATTAGGTAGTCCTAACATACCAAAAATCACATCATGCAGGTTTAATTGCTATTGGAATTCAAGATATAGTCAATTTAAACATCTAGTTGTAATTTCAAACCCATTATCACGTGACTGCGAACGCCTATCAAAATCGACCAAAACAGTGACGGAGGCGACTCAGGGTGTTATTCCTCACTAAACTGCAAAGTCATATATAAGTTTTCAGTGCGCCTGCGCGTCCATCATCTGAAAGTAAGCAAGTTGATAAACAAGTCTTCCTCAGAGACAACATATTATATTGTATCTTCTCTCTGGTCAGAAAGTATTATTTGCTCTATTCCTACTTTAACAAACATTACCTGGAAATCCGGAGAGTTTGAGTTAGACTTCCTCTTCCACTTCGGGTTGGAAGGAATTTGGAATAATTTTCGTACGGGCAGTACACTTGGTACGTAGAAGACTCGAGTACTGGGCTCCCGAGGTGGATAGGGAAGTCGCGGCTGTGATATTCAAGCGTGGTTCTGGGTTTGCTTAAGAGAAGAAGTCGATTCCTAAAAAGTCTTTGTAGGTTAGAAGCACGTGGTAGTGTGGTTTGGCAGAGACAGGACGAACACCTCGCGGATAACCTCAAGGGCGTGACAGTGACGGTTATATTCCGATCAGAGCAAATTCCTGGCCATTTCATGACACGTGCATTGCATAGAACTTTATAAAAATACATTTTAAGTAATTAGTGATAGTGTAATGGTCTAGAGCCAGACAAGCCACTGTCATCCTTAAAGAGCTGTCCAACTTCCAGTTAAAAAAGGGCCATTTTAACAGAAAGAAGAAGAAGAAGAGTTTGAGTTAAATACAAATTTGTCTTTGTTTCTGGTTATATACATCAACAATCAAGTAAAATCAAATAAATACTATTTTCTTATGTAGCAACATGCAAAACCAAACACTTTAAGAGATTTGACTTAAGTAGATAAACAATAAAACAATCATATCAATGACTGACATTGACATTGTTATTTGACACAGACAACAATAACATCAGAGAGTAACATTCGCTGTTACAAAAATACTGTGGAACAGTAACTAAGGGAGACTGTAACGTTGCAGCCGTTTTCAGAATTCAATTTTTAAATATATTTTCTTTTATTTTCAAAATAGACTCGTATTTTTTTGTATTTTTTTGTTGATTTGAATGTCTACCTACAAAAAAAATATTCAAAAAATTAGTCCCCGTTTGTAATGATTAATTCAAGGTTTGAGTATTATTTTTTGTTAAAGGAACCATCAATATAGGTATTATGATGACAGAAATCATACCAAATTAGCAGCTAGGTTTAAGTTTTTAAGGATGTCAGTAAATAAGAAATATCTAAACTTGTTTCAACACAGCATATTCCAAATTGATTGGAGGACTTATTAGAAAATAATCTGAAGGAAAATCAGCTCCACATTATGCTGAAATTTGCAGTTTTGTATTTTCAAGAATATTCTAAATAGAAGAACAATCTTGAAAGCTTCTTAAAATATCCTCCACTACAATACTGTTAAGAAACAGAGGAAAGTATATCCTGTTATGAAGCTCTCACGTTTCATAGACAATACACGTTTATAAGCTTCACCTATCTACTGGAAAGATCGATTATACAGGCAACTTCCGAATATTTCATTTAAAACTTCTTTCCCTTTTAATATAACTAAATAACTACCAAGCCGAAAAAATTATAATTCAAAATCTCATTGAATAGCGGAGACGAAGCGTAGGTACGTTTGGAAAATAGAGCAAATCATGCGGCACTATTAATTATAATTACGGGCTTATTCTGTCAAGACTTCAAAGTATCCTTATAATTCATAACATTCTGAATTCGAAATAGTATCAATTGGAATTACTCATTCGTATACATAGCTATGTAATCTTAGATTTTATTATATTTTCTATTTTTACAGTCAAAAACGATGCATTTTCAAATGAACGACGATTCTTGAAAACGTCAAATATATAAGCTCACAGTCTCATAACCAAACGCAAAATCAACATTCTAAACATTCAAGATATAAAATCTCCTACCGACTTCAAAACGGAGGAGATACACATTTCCATTTGTTTGCTTCTTATTATCCAACCGCTTATTCCAAGTAGTTTTGCAGGGAAAGTAATGCAATCGTGTAATTTTTTTGTGTCCGATTCTCAACAGATATGTACATTTTAGAGGTTCCTGAATTAAAAAAAAACATGTTTTCAGCCATTGGTCTGTCTTTGTCTGTGTCCAGACTATCTCGGCAATGGATAAAACAATTTTATTGCTTTCTTTTTGTTTTATGTAGTATTGATACCGATGAAACATGTCCAAAGTATGGCACGCCGTTTTGCTATTTAATGACATAAAAAAAATTAATAATCAAAAATTGTTTTTACAAAAAATTGGACCGACGTTATTAGTTGGTCGACTGAAAAATACAAAATAATATTAATTCTATTGGTGCTGTTACTTTTGAACTTGTGCAGTTGCATTTAAATTGATAACTTTTGGTACCAACTTCACAAGTACCAGCCCCAATAGAATTAATATTATTTTGTATTTTTCAGGGCACCAACTAATATCGTCGGTCCAATTTTTTTTTAAATATTTATTTCACACTTTTGAGTGCAACATTAGTCACGAAAATCGTTGAACGTTCACTACTACCTTTTACCCAAGTATATTCTTTATTTGTACTTGTTATTATGTAGAGATCTCAGAACATCGCATAAGTATTTTAGATTTAACCAGTTTACCACCGCTTAACTCAAAAACCGTAACTCTAAAGTGGGTGATCGACCTAAGAACCATAAGACCGCGGTCTACTTTTCACGGTTTATGCTCGTCGTCGTTGGTGCTGATCGACGGGCGAGCAAAACAGTCTAGTCCTAAATCTCTAGCAATGAGGTAGGAGCAGTGTGTGATTCTGAATCCTAGGCTTGGTCCTATTTAGCAATTGCATATTATTTGGTTACTAAAAAGAAGAGAAAACGTCCGAGACTTTGGATGAAGGATTGATTGGTAATACCACAATTTAGGGTGGTATACTTCTTCTACTCGCTGCAACTTTCTTTCGTTCTTTTTGATAGCATGCACAAGCATAAGATTTTTATTTTATAGTCTTTTGACTTTGTGCTCCAGAGGCATGCATTATCTCGGAAACAATAAATAAATTCCAAAACGTATTCACGATGATTATAGTTTCGTAAATCCATTTCACTCTTTCGTCTAAGCTCCAGCGTATCATTCCATTGTTGTTGAGAGACTGGACGTTTCGACTCGCTTTCGGCGATCGTCGTACATAATCGTACCTGACTCGCCAAGAAAATTTCAAACAATCTTGAAGAGCCACGAGCTCCTCGCATCGGTGTATAAAACAGCAGTTTTAGCCTGATCAACAAGCGAGCTTCACCGGCGCGCCATAAAACTGCGGTTTTACTCAGGGCCTTAAGGAAAAAATGTTCATTATAAATGCTGCTACAAATATTATTGTCTTTTATGTAGTAAGAGGTTTTCAGTTTTCGAAAGAAATCGCCCCTTCCACATAGCAAAAATACCCATATGTGAGATTTTAAAATGAATGTAGCTCGAAAACCGTAACTCTTTTGAAAAAAATCTTCTCAATATAAACGTTTTCGGATATTGTCCTATCTTTAATTCTGGCATCTCGAATTTTCACTTTTCGAGAAAATTTGCCCCCTCCACCCCCTTTGGGAGCGGTTTTAGGAGGAAAGGAGATATCGGATTTGACTTTTTACGAATATCGAACCATTTCTCAAATCTCAAATTGTATAGGTATACAATATTAATTTCCGAATTTTAATTCTTGAATTAAAACTATCTACATAATCTTAATTCTTAAATTGCTATTCTTATATTAGAATAATATATATGTATATATATATATATATATATATATATATATATATATATATATATATATATATTGATTTTGTATTCTTGACTGTTTCTATATTAAATAAAAAGATGTTCTTGGGTATGCAGTCATGTAATGAATAAAATTCTTTGAATTAAGCCGAGCTGTCGAGAATGTTTATTCTCTTCTTCAGGGTAAACTACAAATCGTTACAAAATTATTTCAACAACTTAACAGTATTACAATAATACTTACAGTCGTGAATTTAGAATAAATCAGCTAAAAACAGGAAAGGTTTCATAGTCATCAATTACAAATGTCATTTTTTATATTTGTCATTTGTCATGTCAAAATTTCTATATAAGTGTATAATCATATTCTCTCACAATACGACATACATAAGTTAAACATGATTATTCTGAGAACTGAATTGATACTCATTCATTCAAAACAGGCCGATTTCTCTCACTAATCAACCTCTAAATTTTTAGGTGATATAGTTGTTCGTGAATATTGCCGCGATTTTTCAACATTATTAATTTCTTTATATTCAAGTTTATCAATTGTTATAAAAATGAGTACAGACAGTGACATTTAAATACAATTTGGTAATACATTTGGCAGTACATTTCGATTTTCCTCAAGAAATAGAGAGCATTAAACGAATCCATTACTATTTTTCCCTTTCACAAAAAGATAGATTAAGTTAGAAAAAGAGTACCACTATGCGGTCTATTTGAGGTACAAAGCAAAAAATCATCTCAATCATTCAGAAAATATTTGTCTCAAAAGAAATTCAAAAATATAAATTGTGAAAATTTGTGTTGCTTTCTAGTTTTTGTAGATGTATCAAACAGAGCGATAGTACGCATTAGGTAATACATATATATAATATACCAGTACGCCGGGATCTAGTATACCGACCGCTAAACGGAATGTTGTCGAATTAAAATTATGTCGATATTGTTAAGTCAAGAATAAAAATTCCGAAATTAATATTAAATACATAATTTGAATTCAGGAATGAGAAGATTCTAATTTTAATTTTGAAATTAATATTATGTACATAATTTCAATTTAAGAATAAAAATTATGCCAAAAAACTAAATTCAAAGAGTTAAATTAGGAAATTAATATTGTGTACTTAAAAACAGTTTATGAATCAAAGCTCTTTACTCAATGAAGATATTATTTTAAGTAGGTACCAAAGTATAATCGGTCCTCTTATTTGATTATTCTATGAGACAATAATAATTCATTTCTGTAAATAAAATTCACATGTTAAAATTGTAATTAAACGATTTGATTGAATATGCAATAATAATAAGAATATAGCACCATAATAATAGATACAATTCTTTAAATGTTAAACAGGCTTCAAATTAATTGGGTAATTTCAATAAACTAATATTTTTTATTCCATTGCAGCATAATTATAATCATAGAATATAAAATTTTAACTTATCAAAATCTAAATAAATGGAGTTATTATTTTGACATGATGTAAAAATATCAGAAACCATACCGCAAGTATAAAGAATATGATAAATGTTGGGTGTATATAATAATAATAATTCGAGATTTTCTCCATTTGCTCCTATAGACTCGGAATACATTTTATGATAAGAGATAATAATATTTTTTTTATTATATTAACGCACAATAAGAATTTGAGGACATTTCTTTTTTGAATTTTAAATAGATAATTTTTTCTGTGACGGGAGAAAAGTTTGACATTTTATCTCTGTTGACAGGTGACAAAATACCTCTTTTTTACCACGGGAAAAAAGTGAGTACCTTTTTCCTGGGTAAATAAATATCAATCAAAACACAGAATTAAACTGACAGATATTTGATTACTTTAAAGGTTTCCTTAGCAACGCATGTCTAATTGACGCCTACCACTTTAAAACTTCAAATCTGACTTCGATAATCTTGACTTTAATATATTGTAATATTTTCTTAATTTTAAATCATTGTTTTTCCCGTCACAGAAAATATAGTGTATTATACACGGGAAAAATATTAGATTTTAGATCTCGATTTTCTCGAACTGAAATCTAGTACTTTTTTCCCTTGTAGGTATAATAAATAACCAATATTTTTTTTTAAATAGCAAAACGGCGTGCCTACCATACCCAAGCATATTGCTTAAAGCCCATTACCATCTGCTATAGTGCTTATCTCATATATTTTAGGTAAAACTTTATATTTATATAAAAATCCCTTGTCACGATGTTTGTTCACGCTAATATCCGAAAATGCTCAAGCGATTCTAATCAAATTTTATGAATATGTATTGCTAGGAACTTGAGATATAGAATAGTTTTTATCCCGATAAATGACCCACCCTTGTGCCAGTTTCTTAGATATCTTGATTATTTAGAAATTTTCTTAAGATTTAGCAATATTTTCATGATTTATTGCATACAGGATGTCCAAAATTTGATAACGAGTTACATCATTTTCAAAGTTGAAAATGTTGTTTTGCCGATTTTTGTATCTCTTCGCACGTTTCGCATAGTAAACGTGTTCCGATTTTGAGAATTATTTTTTCATTAACTAAGATTTGAATTATTTCCGAGTTACAGTAGAATGTGCAAGATTGCTGACGCGAAATAGTTGTATGAAAATTAATATCGACATTTATTGGTTGGTATTCGGAAAAATATTAAATATTAATTCTATTGAAGCTTGTACTTTATTAGCTGGTGCCAAAAGTCTTCTGTCTACCTACAATTGCTTGACTTTAAAATTATCAGTACCAATATAATTAGGTATTATTATTATTTATTCTTTTATTGGCCAAATAATAAAAGTCGGTCCTAATTTTTGAAAAATAATTATTGGCTTTCGTATGTTTGTACAACCATAGTGTTAAATCATATCTAGTTACTTATGTAGTTAGAAGTTACAAGTTATTAATCAATTTCAATCGCTATAAAACTATGTACATAAATGAAGAAGTCATATGGCTATTCTGGTATATTCCTGAAAGTTGAAAACTTTTTCTATATATGTATATTTTCATGTTATCATTAGAACAGCTGGATCTATATATAGAAAAATGTTGCAATACCGTAGCTAGAGGCGGAATAATGAAATTGTAAATACGTCACTCCACAAGTGCATCTAAATAATTTTGGATTAATTATTATCTGAAGATCAATATCGGTAATTTAGTTTTGACGTATTTCCGCTTCGTGACACAGAATTTTCTCATCAGAAAAGGCCTAAACCAACGCAAATGAAACACAGATATTATTATTTCTATTTTTATTCACCATTATCCAATCATTTGTAAATTGCTAATTTTGTCGACAAGACTGCTGTTGTCAACTTTTCGTCATCTGAGATTTCCGATAACAAAACGAAACCCTTATAAGAGCACGTCCGTCTGTCACAGCCTACCTATTTTGTCCGAACCTGCTGAAGAAAAGAAAAAACAAATTGGTTATTTGTACGTACAGGTTTAGTTGACCGAATCAAGTACGTATAGCGTAAATATCTCAGTAAATTCTTAGTCTGGGGGATAATTTTGTAGTGCGAATTAGATAATTGAAAAAGAATTTTTCAATTGCATCATGTGATATGACATTTCATATGAAAAGGCTCGTTATGGCTCAAAGATATTTTTGTAAAGATTCAAAACTATACAGCTTAGAAGTTATTACAGGGAGAAGACCGATCCCCTCCTTATTTCCGAAATTACTGAGCCTAGAATTCTAGAAAAAAAAATAAAGCAGACAGTCGAATTGTATACCTCCTCCATTCGGGGTTCGTCGGTCAAAAAATACGGAATAGAGGGTTTCACGCAACGTTGTCAGAAAACCAAAGCAAAAAGGTCACCTTTTTACGTAAGCTCGACCCGCACTTGATCATTTCTTTATTTATTCATGATGCTCTAAGTCTTCCTGTCCACACTGATTCAGGGTGTAATTATGAATCGAAAAGTCGATTTTTTATTATTTTCTAGGTCTGTCACTTCTTTCATATTAACTGTATTAGTAAGATGATCATTCAATAAGTAAAGAGACAAATGTTCTTATTTAAAAACTATCCAATGAATCTTTACTATATCACCAAAAGTGTCAGTTGGCAACCTTGAGATCAGATCTGGTCGACTAAACGATTTATCTATTTCAACATAACTAGAAGATTGCAACTTAAAAGAGCAGGGATTTGTCATTAGATTTCGAGTAGCAGAAGGTGTAATACCAAGTAATTTTTCTCTAGAATGTTGATACTGTAACGGGGATTTATATTAAAACTGGGTTCGATTTATTTTCACTTATTTATTTACACCAATAACTACACGACTATATACATATTTATATTCACACTTATTTCACTGACTATATACGACTTTCTACTGTCTATGATCTATGACCGACTATATATCACTAACTGTGCCATGTCATTGTCATTATATATCTAACCTAAAAAGCTCTAGATGATTCCAGTGTTGTTTTCGTTGTTTCTGGAGGTTATTTCTCAGTATATGGCTTCGAGAGTAGACCAGGACTTATTCTCGTTGCCTCCGATGTCTCCCGTGTTTTCTGGAATGTGCATTGTGTGTGTAGTTCATTATTCAGGTAAGTCTTCACGTTACAATAAGATACGTCACTACGATCTTGAGACCAAAGACAGGCGAAGTTAAAACAGACCAGCTCTTCCGTTCGCAAAATAATAAAGGTCCAACTGTTGTTGTGTAAAGTGATGCTGACCATCTGTGATTTCTTTGAACATCAGTGAACTATTAATAGTCAATACTACTTTGAGATGTACTATATCACGAAAACGCACGCCTTCATACTGCCCAGCTGACCCGTACTCTCTTTCAGGAATTAGGGAGTTACAAGAAAGATGGGACGAGTGCATAAATGGAGGTAATTACGTTGAAAAATAGCCCAAATTTTGTAAGAATTGAATAAGCCATTTTTGAGCTATAGTCCTGTGTCTCTTTACTCATTGAATGACCCTCTTATTTTCGTATCAGTCTCAGCAGTCTGGCCAAGTCATTCATAATATTGTTTGATATTTATAATTATTATTAATATTATAATTGTCTTAGACAATGATATTGAAAGTATATTATGTATTTCATATCATAAATAGTAACTAATAGGAACGACGTGCCAATCATGAAAAATATACGTCGTGAATGATATACTCAGTTGATATTTGTTTTATGTTTCCTCTTCCAAAAGTCATGTGCAACTCCAGAACATAGTTTCTCTTGAATAAATAATGTATGTACATCTATAATAGGTAATATAAATCAATAGATACTATAGCGAGAGCTATAGGAGCTCTTATTCAAAGTATACTTTCTGCAGTTTTATGGATATATACCTACCTAAATAAGATTTGGTTGGCGTGAATACTATAAAATCTAATTCTTGGTAGCTCTGGATCTTTTTATTACTTTCAAATAAAATATCATACTTATAAATGCAGTGTAAGTATTTATTTGATGATTTTGAGCAATATTTAGTCTATCTCTAGCTGGCCCTGGCCCTTAAACAAACATTACAAATATATACAAACAGTCAGTTGTGACCAATATTAGTGGATAACTTCATAGAATACAGACCTTTCAAGTGCTGTCGTCTTCTTTCCAAACAAAACAAACAAGCAGAAGTTTTGATTGTATCGTATATATGACATACCTAATATCATATTTGAATCAATCTAAACTTTTACGTTGTTTGAAGTAGTGAAGTGTAAGTGGTTTATTGATTATTCTGTAAACGTTTGTGTATTTCTAGTTTTTTGCAGCATATTAATCCTCCTGTGATGTGAAATCATCGCTTGTAATACTAATCCCTATCTGAGACATGAGACTAAATCTAATAGGCACCTATATAGATTAAACACTAACCTCGTTATTGAGATATTCATTTAAGAATTTAATTATAGAACATTTTGAGAGAAATAATACGTAAATAATTAAAAAGAAAAACACCAAGTCAGTCATTAGATAACGCACTGAAAATAGGTAGATAGAATTCTCTTGGCACCAACTTCAAAATATTTCTGCTACTTACTAATTATTTTCGGTGCATTTGTCTAATGGAGTGGGTTTCTTGGAGTGATACTGGTTAATAACTTACAAGAAAGAATCTTGCTTGAAAATAAAGAGGCGCCTCTTGGGCAGAATGGAAACGAGTTCCACCAGACATTAATTATATTACACAGGAAAACACTAATGAATATTGAAAAAAATTATACACATGAGTATTCGTAGAGAATTGTTTATATCCTCCTATTATCAATAGACTAACTCAAATACAAAATTATTATTTTCTTAATAATTCTGCTACCTTCAAGAAATGTGTTTTTATGTGTACCTAATGTTTTTATTTGTAAGACTAGAATTAAACAAAATGGGAAAATAGTGATTTCGTTGCGTGACCAACTTGTGAAATAAATAACTTGAAATTTTTTTTACAAGAAATTGTACAGACTTTTAGTAGATGCACTGAAAAATACAAAATAATATTAATTCTATTGGTACTGGTAATTTTGAATTTTTGCAATTGTAGTTAAATAGAAGACTCTTGGCACCAACTTGGCAAGTACCAGCCCCAGAAAAGTTTATATTGTTTTCTATTTTTCCGTGCATCAAGTAATAGAGTCGGTCAATTTTTTTGTAAGAAATATTTATTGCACATTTCTGAGTGTAACATTATTGACCAGAGGATGCCCACAGGACGGACTACTATCTCCTTTCCTATGGAATCTGGTAATGGACGAACTCCTCATCGAGGAGGAACTGAAAACTCTGGCGAATCGGAATCACTTAAAACTGATCTTGACGTCAAGATATCAGGGCACGGCAGGCAACAAAAAAGCCGACGAACTTGCGAGAAGAGTGACAGACAACAACCAAAACCAAAGAATGATACTAGGAGTGCCTAAACGCGCTGTACGTGTATCAATCAAACAACAGGTAACAGACACGGGAAAGAATACATTCTAAGCCCATGTTAAAAGAAAACAAGGGAAATGGTGATGTTAAACAGAAACCAGCTTAAAACGGGTGCACCTCAACAAAATGACTTTGTACAACGGGGACTTAATATGCAGACTATGCGGTAAGGAGCCGAAAACAGTTTCTCACATACTTTGCGATTACCGATATCTAGACCGCCAAAGACAACAAATATTTGGGTTACCAAAAGGTGATCCAGAATCTTTAAGGTCACACCCAGCAACGGAATTGTACAGGCTTGTCCAAGATACAGTTATTCTGGATTGGTTACTTCAAATATCACATTCTGAGGTACAGGACTCGGTTAAAATCTTTGCTGCGAAGAAGATGATTAAATACAATCGGCGAACTGGCCTCAATGTCTCTGTTAGGTTTTAGTGAGTATACAAGGCTATGGACTGGAGAGCCTCGCGCCACCAAGTGGGTAGGGTCCATTCGATGTCCATAAGGAGGATTTCCTCCACCTCGCACAAACAAAAAATCTTTATTCACGAAAATGGTTGAAGCTTCACTTATACCAAAGATATGACTTCCATTATCTTTGCTTAAACCAAAGAAGAAATCATAATGTATATTCTTTGCTTGTTCTTGTTACGAGTATTATTTGGAGATCTCAAAAGATCGTGGCGCAAATACTTATGTACTCATATTTCAGACTTTACCACTGCTGTAACTCGAAAACCGTAACTCTATGGAAAAAATGTTCAATATAAATGTTGTTACAAAAAAATCTGGTCTATAGATAGATAGATAGTTTATTGACCAATACATATTATAATACATGTTTACAGTCCGAATTTGGCATTGGCTTAGATTTTCAATCTTCTAAAGAAATTACCACTTCCACATAGCGAAAATGCACATATTCCAAATTTAAACTATATTAAAACTCGATAACTCAAACTCTAAAAAAACAATTTAAACGTTTCCGGATATTGTCCTCTCTTTAATTCTGCTACCCCAGATTTTCAAATTCCGAGAAAAATTTCTCCCATTACCCCCTTCGGAGGTGTTTTTGAAGGAAAGGAAATTTCGGATTTGAATTTTTACGAATATGGGACCATTTCTCAAGTCTCCTCTTTGAAACGAAAAACAAATCATCAAAATCGGAGTACGTTTACTTACTATATACAACGCGCGCACGAACCAAAAAAAAACAGACAGTTGAATTGTATACCTCCTCCGATTGGGTTCATCGGTCAGAAAATATGGAATTACATGTAAGAATTATAAAAGTTTTAAAGAGATGATGTATCAGCTGCAGAAGACCAACTTTTTGAACGACGAACCCCGAACAGAGGAGGTATACAATTCGACAGGTCCATTAAGCTAGCACAACAAATGTGGCACACATCAATAAAATTAGTGTATTAAATTAAAGTATATTTAGTGCTCATTTAGTACGCAAAAATAAAATTTATAACTTTTTAATTTTTGATGTTACAGGCAATACTGCTAGCTTAATATTAAGTGAGCACACTTAAACAGAATATTATTGAATTTGAGAAAATCTGCCTTAAATAATTTAGTGCTAATTTAATACACTTAGAAAAATTATAACTCTTCATTTTTTAAATATATAGGCAAGTGTGCTAGTTTAATATTATAGGCAAGTGTGCTAGTTTGATATCAAGTCAGCACACTTAGATGATAGAATAATATAGTGCTAATTTAGTTCACAAGAATAACAATTATAACTCTTATTTAAAAGAAATTATGAGCAAGTTTGTTTGTCATTTAGCTCTTCTGTAATGTCTTGACAGACACCTGGGAATTTCGTAGCCATGGAATGAAGATGTAGCTAGTGAGAGATAGATGGAGGTATCTCTTCTCATTAGGTTGCGTAAACAACATTTTGTCATACTTACTGATATTTTATAAGAAAATATATAACATTTTAAATAAATGTATATGTAGCATCATTGAGATATTTCAACAAGGACACTTATAAAATATAAAATATAGTGTTATTAGTTATTAGTCGTAATATTATATGGTCTATTAAGCCCCTAGGTATAATTTATTTAAATTTTCCTTATTGTCAGAACTGAAAATTTCGCTAACCTTCTAATGAAAGTAAGTGTGGCAGGTATAGTCCATTTGACTTATACATACTGCTAAACTTCTAACAGGTTATCTAGGTTAATTGTAATTTCTAAACAGCGGTTGATAGCACAGAGATTTCAATTTTTCTTTGGAAGGAATTATCGGTACAATTGGCTTTAAATTTTTTGAATTTTATTTATACTTAAGGTTTATTTTATTAATTGCTATATTAATGATATAGGGGGGTCAATACAAGTCATAATGAGAACGCTTTTGTGTAGTAATAGAGATATTTTAAAGTTTTTGCTAAATAGTTGCAGATATGTGAATAAAAATCAAACAGATAGAAAATAGTACCATATATTTAATATCTGAGCGTAAGTTGACAAAACCAGAATAGGACTCTACACTTTTACATTAAATAAGCATCTGTGTGGTACATCTAAAAATATTGTGCAAAATATAGATTTGAAGGCCATATAGTGACAATCATATTTTCTTGGAGAATGGCAGTCATACATTTAGATATAACGAGAGGTGGAGAACCAGCAGTGAATTGGATTTTCTAGATAACTTCTGCCGTTTGATTGATATCATCATATTCAATAAACTGGATAAACTTATTAATTACTTAAATACAATATTAATTTTCACAACTAACATAAAATAAATATAGCAAATATTTTACAATTATCGACTGTAAAGCAAAGTCTATCTAAGGATAGACTTTGCTGTGAAGTAGTTAAATATATGTCTAACTAAAAAAAGATAGAAGCTCAGGGCCTCTCTATATGAATGTCTATAAATTTTACTTTAAAGACTTTTATTTCTATAAACAGTAATAACCATGAACCGTAAAAAAATAATTTTGCTTTTTTCTTCAAAATTCACTTGATTTTAGTAATACAAAACAGAATTTTTATGTTTTATCATAAATAATATGTTGTTTACGCAACCTAATGAGAAAAGACACCTCCTTGGCTACGGAATTCCCACTTCATACTGAAATGGTCACAGGCGATGTATAGTGTCTGTCAAGACGTAACAGATTAGCTAAATGACCAACAAACTTGTTCATAATTTCTTTAAAATGAGAGTTATAATTGTTATTCTTGTGTACTAAATTAGCACTAAATTATTCCTACCGGATAGTTTTGGATTTTCTCCATATTTCATTTGAGTGTGCTGACTTAATATTAAGCTAGCACACTTGGCTATAAATTTTCGTACTCCGATTTTAATGATTTTTGAATTATTTGAAAGAGGGGACTTGAGATAAATGGTCCTACATTCGTAAACACTCAAATCCGAAATCTCCTTCCCTCTGAAAACCGCCGCCGAATGGGGTGGAGGGGGCAAATTTTCTCGAGAATTCGAGATGCCAGAACTAAAGATAGGACAATATCCGGAGAATCTAAATTGAACATTTTCTCAAAAGAGTTACGGTTTTCGAGTTACGTTCATGTTAAAATCTTACATATGTGTATTTTCGCTATGTAGAGGGGGCGATTTCTTTCGAAAACTTAAAATCTCTGGGTACCACATAAAAGACAATAATATTTGCAGCAACATTTATACTGAAAATTTTTTCCATAGAGTTTTTGAGTTAAGCGGTGATAAAATGATTATGATCTAAAATATTTATGCGTATTTCCTCAGCGATATTTTGATATCTCTTCATAAAAACTAATGACAAGTACAAGCAAAAAATATACTTGGGTTATAGGATAAGTACTATCTTCTTTAGCATAAGTGAACGTTCAACGATTTTCGTGACTAATGTTATCTACACTCAAAAGTGTGAAATAAATAATATTAATTCTATTGGTGCTGGCACTTGTGAAGTTGATTCCAAAAGTTATCAATCTAACTGCAACTGCACACCTTCAAAACTAAGAGCACCAATAGAATTAATATTATCTCGTATTTTTCAGTGCACCAACTAATAACGTGGGTCCAATTTTTTGTAAAAAATATTCATATGTTTCCTGTATTAAGTATTGTTATTTATTACTTTTTAGTGCTCTATCTAATGAGGTCGGTGCTTGTTTTGCTTTAGTTATTTATTTCAAAATTTTTAGTGATCGTGATTAATAAGTAACAAAGAAGTATTTTTTAAGCTATTCATCAATAAACGCACTACTTAAATACCTAATTATTATTTTCTTAGTTATCCTGCCAGTGAGAATATTTTATTAGTTATGATATTATTATACACTCTAGAACATAGAAAAGAAAGAAATAAGTGATTTCGATGAAAAAAGGAGGTACCTCCAACGGGGAGTCAATCCACGGATCTTGCTTTCTAGATCATTTCGCGAAACACCTTTTGACTCAAAGAGAAGGTTACACACACAGAAGTTTTAATTATACAAAACGGTTGGTAATTCATAAGTCAATGCAATTATGCGAAAGCATTTACTTCAGATTTATAGTTGTATATTGATACGCAAAATTATTGTGTAAATATAGATACCGAATTATAGCCACGTGCCGAAATAAGCATTTTTGCAAACAAAGACTTTTTTTAGCATTCGAAGGGTTTTTTCGAAGGAATTAGCATTATCACACGCTAGAAATTTGAATATGGGACCATCTCTCAGCCATCCTCTTTCAACTGAAAAATAGACTCATCAGAATCGGTGCACGATTTTATGATAGACGAGTAAAAAAACATACAGTCGAGTTGTATACCTAACTTCTTCTGTTGGTACGTCAAAAAACGCACCCAATAAGACTCAGACTCCGACCTCTTGACAAGTTATGATCGCTCTGAATCGAAATGTATATTTAATTTTTTTACTGAAATTGACACATGAGTTTTTATACTTCAATGTCAGAGTTATTGAATTTTCACATAACTTTATAGCAGAAATTATTTTGTCGAATTATAGGTAGCTGTCTCTGAAATGAGAAAGAAAAACTTCGACCTTCGTAGAGCTATGACTAGAAAAAACACATATTTATCAAGAAATCTGCAAATAAGAATGTTCCAAGAAATTATATTTTATATAAACTTGAGATAAGTGTAAGATAAGGAAAATTAAGTTAAATAAAAATAAATTCTATAACTTTTGAATGGCGTTTTCTAGAGGATATGGTTGATCATACATCACTGAAAATTTTAATTGCTTCCAAATTAAAAAGAATCATTTAATAATATTTCTCCCTAATTACATATATTCGGTTCACTCGATATTCCTATGTGATTGTAGTACAAAATAGAATAAAGTAATACTGTGTATTTTTCAGAGCATCATCTTAACCTTGCTTTTTTAAAGTTATTCTTTTCGCATTGGTGGAAGCAAAATCACATAATACTCTCAACAAATGTGTACAGTAATTTACAAAGTTTTCGAAAACTCCTCAATCCGAGGGCCCTAAGTTGAAAGCCGTTGAAGTTTTATCATTGAAAGTCTGTTTTGTTTGCTATATATTTTCTAAACAAATCCACCCTCAACCACTTTGGAGGATATATCTCGGAATAAATAAATATTGAACTTGCTATTTTTTTGTTACAAGACCATTTTTCAACATTCCTCTCTCAAATGAAGAATCATCAAAATCGGAGCCCGTTCAATATGCAAAACGGCATACTTAAAAATACTTAAACGGAAAATGCAACTTCCTCCTTTATAGGAATTGATAAAGAAGTCACCTATCATAACCATTGTTGTGAATATTAGAATATCTAATAAATGATTCGAAACAATTCATACACAACTTGATACCTGACAGGCTTGATTTAACATAGATTTCAAGGACGACTTTGTGAGGCCATTACCAGAACTTAACATATTTTCCTTTGACAAAAACTTGTAGCATGCTATATAACAATGAATATCACATAAATCATGGGTAGCAATTAACGTATCTCAAAGTCAAAGCAACTCAAAGCATTATAGGAAAATGGAAAGTGTAATTAAATCTCTAATAAAGCAAGTGATTAGCAACTGAATATCAATAAATTACTAAACAGACCTCTTTCAAAGTCAGAACATCATATCCAATAGGACTTCTGCTATCTTTTCTACGCCTTAGTTATAAATCAAGAGTTTTTAACGGAAATTATAATGCCGCTGTATTTTACAGAACAGTATTTGCAGAAACTTTTTGGAGTTCATTTGGAAGAGATCGACGTCACACATTCAACCTATGAAAGTGGAGAGAAACTTGGAGCTATAAAATACAGTTTAAACGTTTTATACTCAGAACCATTTATTTTGCCCTCCTCTCCATACAGATTGTCGGTAATTTTATTTGACTTTGAAAGTTGTCCTGAGGGACAGGAACGTGCGCGCTCCTTGAGTATTTATAACGAGGCAATACTAAACTAGATCAAACAAAATGCTATTTGTTACATTCATTAATTTCTAAGGTTTCACTGCCGTATACACATTACCCTTATAATTTCGTTCTACTTGTCTGTTATAATGCGTATGTAACGTATCATCTGAATTCCAAGAAGTATAGAGATAGTTGAAGTAGAAAACATCTTAGGTTCAAGGGAACTATTACAGCCGTATTTATAATCAATCTTCAATCAATCAGTTATTATAATTATTATTATTATTATATATTATATATATATATATATTATATATATATATATATTATATATATAGTATTAATTTAGTTTCCTTGTTAGTTACTATTGTAACGGTAATATTAAACTAAATTGGTACTGAGTAAGAAAGATTATAAATATTGATGTTTAATAATTATCAACTGAACATTTTTGTGACGGAGCTGAGAAGTAAATATTGAAAATAGACAGTTCTAGATTCCGCCGTAATAAATAAGATACTAGAACTCATAATCGCTCAGACGAAAAAATGGATTTTATAAGAACTTTTGCAGACAAAAAGGATTTAAGAATTATTTCGAATGTACTGAAACTTAATTTTTTTAATAGAATTAATATTATTTTGTATTTTTCACTACCCCAACTAATAACGTCGGTCCAATTAATGTAAAAAATATTTATTTCACACTTTTGAGAGTAACATAAGTCACGAAAAGCGTTGAACGTTCACTTATACCAATAAAGATACTTCTTATCCTATTATTCTTTGCTTGTAGTTGTTATTATTGAGATCTCAAAACATCGCTGTATCTCGAAAACCGTAATTCTAAGGAAAAAATGTTCATTATAAATGTTGCTACAAATAATAGGTCTTTTATGTAGTACCCACAGATTTTCAATTTTCGAAAGAAATCGCTCTCTCCGCATAGCAAAAATACACATATTTGAGAATGTCTCTTACTCAAAAACCGTAACTCTTTTGAAAAAAAAATCAATTTAAACTTTTCCAGATATTGCCCTATCTTTAATTATACCACCTCAGATTTTAGATTTTCGAGAAAATTTGGAGGGAAGGAGACTTCAGATTTACGTTTTTATGAATATGGGACCAAATTTCAAGCCTCTTCTTTCAGATGAACCAAAAACGAATAATTGTATAGCTCCTCCGTTCGGGGTTCGTCGGCCAATAAAAACAAAAATTAATTGTTAAAATTCCAAATATTTCCGAAACTGAAACGAAACGAAATTTTCAACGAAATAATCAAATAAAGTAATTTATCTTCATTTTGTGAATCTAGTTCCCGTTTAAAATTTAAACCAGACGCAAAATGTTACCTTAATCCAGAAATGTCTGTTTTTGTGTTATTTGTAATATCGCAAAAAATAACATGTACACTATGTATCTACTATATGCCAAGGAAACAGAAAGCTTTAGAGATGCTTGAATAGATAATGAAGCCTCATAACGTACACCCGGTAAGACACTTGTGCTATATTTGTTCTTTTCGAGCAACTTGTAATGCAAATCATAAGTGAGTATGCCAGAGCAATGGCCTGAAAATCGTCCTATTATTGTACAGCGTGCAAAGTTATATATCTCGGAAGTTACTCATTGTAGAGATTTCGCTAAATATAGGTAAGAAATTGAATGCATAATGTTGCCAAGAGAAAATGCTGAAAATTATCCTCTGTTTTCCTGGATGACCCCAACGATAACCACTACGGGGCATAATCGCTACTTGAATAATTGAGAAATGTTGTTTCTCAAATTGTTATCGTATTAAGGTAAGAAAAAAGTGTATGCTTCTTAAAGCTAAGATAAATTCGTTGCTGTTTTGTAAATCACTTTGTTCCCTATTTCTAAAAATAAAGTGGTGAGGAAGTTGAAAGGTTTTTGTAAATATACATCTGTAACTTCAAAGCTGCTGGACGGATTTAAGCAAACTAGGCGTCATTGTAGAGGACTTTTCTTAGAAAAACAGATCTTCCGTACGCGTTATGATTTTACTTGGATATGTTGCCACTGAGGGCATTTTTTGATATTAGGACATGAATTGAGAAATTTGTGAGAAAAATTGAGTATGTTGACATTGGTTTCTTGCTATAATAGAATAGAAAAGTTATGTCCAAATAAGATGGCGAAAACCGCACCATGATATGTTGGACACAAGGACACAAAGCTATTTTACACATGTGATAATAATAGAGAGGAAAAGTTTAGCAGATCAAAAAAAAAAGTGGGAAGATGAATGGATCGAGAGATTAAATCGTAAGATTGGAAGTACAGTAGAGAAAATAAAATAAGTATGGAATATTGAATTCAATTACTTGAATAAATATGATTGATCAATTTTATCGATCCAAAAAACCACTAGCCCAATTTTGTCAGTTCAATCCAAAACAACCACTAAATTATCATTTTTCTGCCAAGCTCTCACCGAAACCCATCAAAAATATATTTGTGCTGATTTCCACAACAATATTTGAATGCATTTAAACTCAACTGTAATTGCTAGATTTATGGGAGTTTCAATGATGTGATACTATGATTGGGTATTCTAATGAAATACAATTACAAATTATATTGTTTCGGCTATCATTTAGAAATAGATTATATATATATTATATACATAGAAAGAAATAATGTTGATTATGGAAAATACCAGTGTAATTATATATGCTTCATTATTTTAAAGTCGATTTTTTTTCATCCTCGGAAAAGAATAAAAGTATATATATTTATAAGCTTTTGTCAGAAAATTATTTTATTATGATGAGGACAATATGGACAAAAGCAGCCATCGCGTTACCGCGTTGGTGCCCTGCTCCACTTCAAAATTCCCAGACCAATAGAATTATTTTTATTTCGTACCTTTCAGTGCACCAAGCAGTTGATCCTAGTTTTTGTAGAAACTTATGTATTTAATTTTCATTCTTATTGAAAATGTACTGTAACGTTTAACCCTGTGCTAAACGTTGTGGGGTGAGTTCACTTGCGTAATACTCAAAATTCGCAGATTGCTTCCAATGATTTATTTAGAACACACTGTACACGGCTTTCTATTTTAGTACAACTGTCACTATTTGTCACTTTGACTATCGCGTTCCAACTACTTTCGACTTATGTCTCCAGTTGACTGATACCATAAACTGACTGTGTCCCGTGATCGTCACGGCTTTATATATCTGAATCATGATATGACATTCATCGAGAATGTTCTATGATTATCTAGACGAACATAATTAATGTTCTAGATCCTTGTCAAGGTGACAATAGCACGACAAATTGTACCTCACATACAGTTTCTGGAAGGATCGAGAACAAATCTACTACAATTCCAGAACTACATAATGAAATACACAAGCAACACTACTGCAAACAAGGTAACAGAATGAATACAAGCTAAAAGAAATAATAACAGTAAGTACATGATAAACTACCCACGTAACAGTACATAAACATGAAATGAACCAATACCAATAATTATAGTGACATCGTAACGAATTTTGGACTCCCGTCTGACAGAAAATCTGTGAGACTGAAAAATAATAATTTGATATCGATTGAAAAATGGTATTTGTCTATTTTTAATACAGACTATACTTGCATCGAACATCAACGAGCAACGTATCATCAAAGAAGGCCAACAACGGTAATTCGAAAATGTAATGGATGGCTTTGTTACGGCAGGAACGTTAAAAAAGAAGGTACGTTTCCAATTATGTATTGTTCGCTGACGAACCTATTTTCCATATAAATGGAAATGTTACAAGCATAATAATTATGCATGTACCATCTCGAATTTTAAAAGAACTCGAACAAGACGACAACCGAGTACATGGAATGATAACGTGGAAACTTAGGTATGTCATTGGCTCCTATTTTCGTTTATAAGGGCAAGTAACCAGGCATTTTCTGCCAAATAAGTTGCCACGCCCGATTAACGATTTGCCAATCCTTGTGAAAGAAAGAATTTGGTATTTGCATGATCGACCTCCAGACCACCATACGTCAGTAATCAATGTGAATTCAAACAAGTTTCATCGTTAAGTTGGAGTGGACTATTTCAATAGCTGCCGCGATCTGTAGACTAAAATAAATAATAATAAATATTAGTTAAAAAAACTGAAAAGAAAATATTTTAATAGCAAACCAACAAAAAATTAGAAAATAAATAAGATATCATTTTAATGTAAAAAGAAATTATATCTTATTTATTTTATAATTTTTAATTTGGTTTGCTATTAAAGCGTGTTTTTTAGTTTTTTATACTATTACCTATTTATTTTATAATTGTTAGTACGGTTTGCTATTAAAGCAATGCACGAATGTAGGCTCCGAGAGGTATAGGTATGAAGCCCTTCATCAAAAAGTCCTACTTGCACGTACACAACTATAATTATGAAACCTTTCATCGAAAAATCCAACTCGCACGTACACAAAACCTCCCAACCCACATACAGATAGAAAGTTCCACGAAAATTCATTCGGAAATCAAAAACACCCATAAGTATGGAACCCTCCACCAAAGAGTCCCACTCGCTCTTACACACCATCACATATCGTACCAGCTCACATGCATATCAAAAATTTCACGAGAATCCATCCATAGAGCTCAGATATATAGGTATGGTACCCCCCATCAATGTGTCCCACTCGCAAATACACAACATGAAATTATTGTATTGTCATCGGTGCTTTATAAGTATACAACGTTTCAAGTCGATCCAATGTTTTTAAGTGGGTGAAAATCGTGTCCAAAGATTCCGTTACTTACATAGGTACATACATACCTACATGCAAAGCTAATAAAAGCGTGTTAAAAACGGATCTCTTTCCGAACAAAATTTCTGGATTACAGAGTTTAATTCGAGTAACACAGTTGATTAAACATTAATTGATAAATCTTTGTATGTTTCCTTTTTAACACGCTTTTATTAGCTTGGTATGTATGTATGTAACGGAATCTTTGGACACGATTTTCACACCCACAAATCGTCGGATCGACTTGAAACTTATACTTTTAAAGGACAATGACAATAATTTCATGATGTGTATGTGCGAGTGGGGCTTCTTGATGGGGGTACCATACCTATATATCTAAGCTCTACGGATGGATTCTCGTGGAATTTTCGATATGCATGTGAGCTGGTACGACATGTGATGGTGTGTAAGTGCGAGTGGGACTTAGGTGGAGGGTTCCATACCTATGGGTATTTTTGATTTCTGGATGAATTTTCGTGGAACTTTCTCTCTGTTTGTGGGTTGGGAGTTTTTTCTAATTTTTAGTTTGGTTTGCTATTAAGACGTGTTTTTTAATTTTTTACATTATTATATAATTTTGTTCAAAACATACCTCCAATCAATCGTTAATTACTTCGCTGCTTTAAGTAATTGGTAAGAAGACGAAATTTTTGTTATAGCTTTAAAAGCCCTTATTTATAAGTTCTATACTCAAAGTCTTCGAAAGTTATTGATTATATACATAAATTCATTTTTGGGCAAAAGTTGTGTTTTGACCACGCTTTTATTAGCTTGGTATGTATGTAATGTATGAATGCATGCATGTAACGAAATCTTTGGACACGATTTTCACCCACTTAAAAACATCGGATCGACTTAAAACTTTGTATACTTCTAAAGGACCGATGACAATACAATAATTTTATGTTGTGTAGGTGTGAGTGGGACTCCTTGATGATGATATCATTTTAATCGGAACATCCTTCGATTCAGATGATCAATTTTTCTTTTCATTGGAAAGGTGATTGCTGAGAGATGGACTCATTTTGAATATTCCGGAAGAGGTGGACAGTTAAATTTTCTCAAGAATGTTTCGGAAATTTCTCCAAAATAAACTCTAGCATTTCTGAGATAAAGGACTAGGAAAAAACAATATTATAACAGACATTATGTGGATTTTGCTGACTGATTATCCAATCAAAACAAATGAATGTTCGTAAAAACTATGACCAGTTTTATCAGATGGTACACTTACAGAAATACAAAATAATATTTGGTTATTCTATTGCTAGATACTGATACTTTTGAAGTTGACAAAAGTTGTCCATATATCTGCACATCTTCAATGTTACCAATACCAGTAGAATTCAATTTATTTTGTACGTTTATTTAACTGTACCATCCAATAAACTCGGCTCTCATTTTTCTTAAAAAAAACGATGAATTCATATCGGACGTCAATACTTGTATGGGTATGCTGCTTGGTCTGACAGAGTAGGTGCTGACATCAGACTTACGAGTTAAAAGCAATGAAAAATCCAACTAGTCAGGCTGAGAGTGAAGTTATTAATTATGATGGTAAATATATCTAAACTTATAGTACATATTGGCTTGAGTTTCAGCACACTTCACATCACTATCACAGTGCTTATAATCCCCTTTACCATGACCATGATACGTGGCAAGCAGTAATACATTTTCGTATTGTTCCCCAGCTTAAATGACGCAAGTGCCAATCAAAACTCCACACACCAGGATATCAGTTTGTGTCGATGAATATTCAATTAGAGTGTCGGAAAGTGTATCCAATTTAGGGCCGACGACGTTCAGCTGTTTTGATTACCTCGACATAATATTATATAATACTTGCAAACACTTTACTATACGTTGGATATGGTAATATCATCATAACACAATCCTTACGGCAAGAATATTTAATTTTGAGATGAACTCAGTCAAAAATGATTTAAGGGTGCTTTAAAATACAATGTGGAAGATTGAGTTGAAATATAAAAATGTACAATTGTGCTACGAGACATTGAGCATCACTTTTGCCTGCAACAATGTTTATTTTATATCGAGAAACTGCTCTGAACTAGTCGTCTTGTCCAAACACTTTGATAATATTGGTTGTGATTGTAGAACAGAAACTGTTACAAGTTATATAAATAATGATTTTAATATCCTTACAATTTATACAAGGTTCCAAGATGTTGTTTACATTACGTTATCTCATCTGCATGGAATAAGGACTGTTTCAAATAGAATAAAGCAACAGTTTGCCAGTAATTCACTGCCTAGATTGTATAAAATAAGTGCTGCTCTTGTGTAACACAGATATACATGTATAAGTATATATACAGGGTGGCCTCAAATTAACATTAACTTGAATCATGGTAAATTTCTCCAGATTTCTGCATCAGCAGAGTTATATTTCATGAGATAATCGTAGTATAGAAAAAAAAAGACTTTGATTCACGGACCGGTCTAGAATTGTTATGAGGCTCTAAGCAGAGTGACAGTCTCCGGCAGGGTTACCCTTATTTGGGTTCCTGGACACATCAATATCAGGGGCAGCATCATAGCTGATGACTTCGCGAAAATGGGGGAAAAAGCGCCCAGTCGGCACAGATTTCGTAATTGGGCTATGCCAAACATCGAACTGATGATTGGAACAGCAAGATGGGCTGTAGACAGTCAATCCTGCTAGTCCAAATGTCTAGGGAACATAGATTCTCAAACTGGACAGAAGGAAGAACAGGGCACTGACAAGAAACGCAAGCTTACTCCTAATCCTGAATGCAAAATCTACGATCATGACCTTTTAGAAGTAACACTATTATTGATATTCGTATACATATTGTTCTTTATTGCTTTTGAATGAATGTTGGTAGCTATTGAAAATAGAATCTATATTTTGGAAGGTTTAATTTTAAATGCAGTGCAATATTTTTGTTTTTCGTTATTTGGCCACCAAGTGGTTCAATTTCTACCATCATGGCTTCAACAAAACGATTGAAGAAATGTAGATATCTATTTGACAAAAGTCAGCAATGCCACATATAAATAACCAAAGATTTAACATGACATTCAGCTGATAATTTGAATTTCAAATAAAATAACGAAGGATATGACTATTAGTGATGCTGCGAGACTGGTCTTGGTATTACAAGACCAAGACCAAAACCGTCTATGAAAGACTAAGATCCAAGACCAATACTGCGATGCAAGAGCAATACCAAGACTGACCTGATCTTGGCCCTGGTTTTGCTGCAAAATTGTCCTCCTATATTATCGATCTTTACTTTACAGATTCTAAAAAATTGAATTAAAAATTGTTGGGTGCAAAGCGAGTTCATTTGAACCTTCTAGGATATACTGATTTGGAAAAATTCTGAAACACCCTATACAGCAATTCCAACTTCTCTAGGATTTCCTTTAACGAGCTGATTTCAAGGATTCCCGACTGCTCGTAGTCTGGGGAAGATAAACTAAACGCTTTTTTATTTTTATTATTTTATCACGAACAATGTTTTAAGCAAAAGTTGTACAAATCGTCTACAAAGGTGAAATATTTTTGATAACATTTATTTAATAGCTTTTTTGAGATTTTTTTATGTTCAGATTGCCATTATTTTGAAACTATTTTCTCGATCACACTTATAAACTAACTCAACTGGATATTCACGCGACTGATTTTTGGAATAGATAGATACTTTTATAAATGCGGGTATTAACAAATTTCTGACAAGTTATTAGTTATTATTATTATTTTTTTTTTTGGAAAGAGCCTTATACAGAAGTTGAAGATACAAACTATATCTATAAACCATAAATAGTTTTGATCGCTTTCACTCAATGGCCACTCGTAGAGATCTTTTGGTAATTGTCCAGAACAGACACTCTTGGTATTTTCAATATTTTTTTCATGAAAATGGTACAAAACCATTGTAGAATGAGTTTTGATGTCGAAGTATGATGCTCAAACGTGAAACAGGGCAAGGGAAACTATTATAAATGAAAATATGGCAATAAAGTAAAATGAGTGTTCAGGTACGACGGAAGATACCAAGAAAGGACAAGTATACAACGTCGCACTAGTAAGATACGATTCTCATGTGTGAATGGTGAATAATAATTTATAAACTTTCTTAATTCCCTCCGCACTAAATTAATTTTTCGTACCCATTTTTATTCTCAATGCTTATGGTTTGGCACCATTACAATATCAGAAGTGTTTTTGAATGACAATACAACTATATGAAATCTGTCTATGCAAGACCAAGACCCAAGACCAATACTAAAGATCTGATGCAAGACCAAGACCAATTTAAAGGATACAAGACCAAGACCAAGACCATATCGGTCTTGGTCTTGGTCTTCCTTTGTGCGTCACTAATGATTATATAGCTTGAAAGCTTTCCATTCTTAAGCTGCTTAATTCAATGTTTGCTATAAAATATATTTACCATAGACAAAGTGTAGTTGTGAGTTGTTTTAATCAAAAATTGAATCGTCTGTCTCCTACGAACGAGTTCCAGTACAGTTTAATCTATTTTTTCGGGGTATGAAAAATCTGTCTTTATGTAAAAAGAAAGGTATAAGATATATAGATATAAAATGAGTTTTAGAGACCTGGCTCTATCATGTTTGAAAGTTTTCAGAGAGGTAAATGAAAGCAGGTTTACTAAGGCTTTGCCACTAGGTATACCTACGTGTTTCTTCTCATCAAAAAAATGTGCGTGACATGGGACACACGCCAGAGGTTAAACTTCTGCTGCACGAAGGATTTTATAAAGTTATCCTACATTTTATTGAATAAATAATGTTAATCATCATTATAATCAAAATACATCCACACAACATAGTAATTGATGTCATGTATTGGTCTCATCAGCCTGCTGACAGTTATACAGGAAATATTTATATAAAGAAACAGATACTAAATCAATTAACCAAGAAAGTTTGATAGTTTGAAAATGTTGTCATCATACAGGGGTATCGTAAAGCTGTTGTGCTACTGTACTGGAATTTTAATTACATAACTTTTAGGTAAGTATAAGATGATTCTCAAATTGAGGTTACCCTCTGCAGGCGACCATCTGCATTGATCGCATTATCCATAATGTATAATTCATTTTATTGAATTGAGGGTTGATACCGGCCGACGTTCAACATCGAAGTTAAGCAACGCAGTGCCTGGCGAACAGTTTGGACGAGTGACCAGTGATACGCGCAAGACAACGGGAGACCAGCAAAAGTATGTTTCTCTAGTACATGTTCTCTGGAGCGGTGTGTCTTAAGATTCATCCTGAAACATATTGGTGGTTCACTTCAAATAGTTGATCGCCATGTCTGTGGTAATATAAATGAAGTATATAAAAACAGTTTAATAGTCTTTAAATATAAATTTGTCTTTATCCTAAATAGTATATTTTCAAATACAAAACTTTCCAAAAATGAGAGCTAATATTTTTCAAGTCTTCTCATGCGGATATGTGTTAGAAAACAAAAAAAAAATTGGACCGACGTTATTAGTTGGTGCACTGAAAAATACAAAATAATATTAATTCTATTGGTGTTGTTACTTCTGAAGTTGTGCAGTTGCAGTTAGATTGATAACTGTTGGCACCAACTTCACAAGTACCAGCACCAATAGAATGATTATTATTTTGTATTTTCCAGTGCACCAACTAATAACTTCGTCACGAAAATCGTTGAACGTTCACTAATACCAAAGAAGATAGTCAATATATACTAATACTTATCCTATTATCCACGTTTATTGTTTACTTGTAGTTGTTATTATTGAGATCTCAAAACATCGCTGCGGAAATACGCGTAAGTGTTTTAGATTTGATTTAACCATTTTACCGCCACTTCTCGAAAACCGTAACTAAGGAAAAAATGTTCATTATAAATGTTGCTACAAATAATTGGTCTTTCATGTAGAACCCACAATTTTTCATTTTTGGAAAGAAATCGCCCTTTCGAAATAGCATACATATTTGAGAATTCAACATGCGTAAACCGTAACTCTTTCGAAAAATGTTCAATTTAAACGTATCCGGATATCGTCCTATCTTTAATGATACCACCTCAGATTCTCGATTTTCGAAGAAAATTTGTCGTCTTTTGAGGGAAGCAGTTTTCGGATTTAAGTTTTGACGAATATGGGACCATTTCTCAAGTCTCCTCTTTCAAATGATTAGGAAATCATCAAAATCGGAGTACGTTTACTATATAAAACGCGACCACAAAAAAGGTACACAGTCAAATTGTATATCTCGTCCGTTCGGGGTTCGTCGGTCAAAAAACCATCAGAGGGCAATTTAAGTAGCTTAGAAAAATAATATCGTAAATTTCTTAAGCCTACCTGGTTCATATGGAGAGAACCTATTTAGAATCGACTCTCAGATCTCATAGCAGAGTCGACTTCAATGTAAGGGTTTCTCGACATAAATATGGCCTTGGCCTGTATCGGGGACCCATAGCGGTATGTCTTACACTCACGCCCATTAACGTCCACAGTCATCATCATGCTTAAGAAAAAATATCTACATCTAAATAGTGATAAAGATATCATTATGATTAAGATATGAAATTGTTAAATAAGAATACAAGACTCAAATTATTCCAGAAATTCTGAAATGTATAAATACGAGTAAATATATCTTCTTAAGATTCTAAATATGAATGAGTTTCCTAGTCGGAAGTGGTAGGGGAGTTCAAAGAATTTAAAATGATAAAGTAGTATCAAACGAAAATTGATTTATATTATTTGTTACAAATATATGTCTGGGTTAGTGTTTTACCAAGAATTTTCGGCTACAAAGCTGTGTGAGCTATGAGCTTCATTTTTGTGATAAACACTGCATTTATTTAGCTTAATCAAACTTGATTATCCTATTTTAAAATTAACGGATACTGCCACGTGGAAAAAGCACGAATATGCAGTAAAAGCCGACAATACCAAACAAAATAAAACTGTGAGAGCATCCGAAACTGGATTCTGGGGAAAACAAAAATTATTTATTTATAGTAATGATGCCGCAAGCATAATATGTCAATAAACTTGTATAATGTGTTATTTTTGCATTTCCAGCATTTCAATAGCATCAATAATATATGCTACAGACATAAATATTGGCACATATAATTCGGTTCAAGTTTATTATTTAGAACAAAAAATAATACAACCTACTCTTTCAGAATATATTAGAGGCATTCAACTTATAACAATGGAATAATTGATATACATGAAATAAGACCATACAGAAAGAAACCATATTATTAAAATGTATTGTGGAAAAATCAAAGTTGTCCAATTCTTAGGTGATTTCCCAGTAAATGAGGATACTTTTTATTTTCGACTTAAAACCTCTCTTATTCTATGTTTAATTAGTTATCTAAGAAACATACTGCTTAGTTTATCGAGTGGTTCTTATGCTGTGGAAACGCTCAAGAGCGACACCCATACTTACGGTATCAAATATTGCTCCGTAAACAGGGGTGTTCGTTTATTAGGGAATTTTCATTCCGTTTGTAAATACGGGTTAGGTGGTCTCTCAGCGCAGGTGGCTGTTAAAGGATTTTACTGAACATTATTTATCAGTGGGCTACAGAGATTTGGAATGTTATTTTAATGGATTCACTTTCAGAAAACTCTAATTTCGACAAATGTTCATGTCTTAACGCCCTACAGTTTGATGCAAGGAATTTAAGGAAAATTTTGTTTTTAATTCCAACTTGAGAATCTTGAACTTAAAATATGATGATTAATTTCCAATCGCATGGAGAAATCATGGATCATTGGTCAATGACAAGTGACAAGATGTTTTAAAATTTAAAAATGATTTTCGCGTAGTATTTTGAACTATTTTTGTTGTTTGTGCACCACTACCATACTTGGTGGCAATTGTAGTGAAACACTTGTTCAGTTTACATAATAAATAAAATAAAAACAGAGAAATACCACAGCAAACTAACATATTTTTTATTGTCACCCGACAATTGTTTCGCCAACAAAGTTGGCATCTTCAGGGGTAAACCTGTTACTAACAGGAATCTACAATACTTACCTTAATATATAGTAGTAGTAGAGAATATTGTAGATTCCTGTATATTCCTGTTAGTAACAGGTTTACCCCAGAAGATGCCAACTTTGTTGGCGAAATAATTGTCGGGTGACAATAACAAATATATTGGTGTGTTGTGGCATTTCTCTGTTTTCATTTTATTGTTGTATCTACGCCAACGGTTCCAAATCCCAAACAATATTTATAAAAGCAATCCTTCAACAAAAAATATTGACATTATATATTATTACAAATTAGAATCAAAATAGTGGAGCAGACTTATGTTTAATATCTCGAATAATAATGAATATATCGTTACTTAGAAAATGTGGGCTATTCACCAACAATTTTGCCTCGGGCTTAAGGAAGGTATTTAACAAAAACTTATTTTCAACATAAATATGGTGTATAGTACCTAAGCTTCTTGCCAAATATGAAGGTTGTACAACACATTAGTTTTGATAGAACTACTGGGAACAAATCATTTCAATTTTTTTTTAATACTTTGTTGACTCATGAGCAATGTTTTCTGCATTTTATTTGGAATCAATCTTCATATTTTCAGTCAAATATTTTCCAGAGAAAATATTCCCTATTAATAATGAAACACCCTGTATAGATATATGAACCTACGTACGGATAGGGCATTGTGGTAAATTCTTAGCTCTGGAAATAATAAGACTGATTTCATTAGATGCATAATTAGGTAAGTAGAAACGTGCTGATTAGTTCTTCGAATGGACCAAATTGTATATAAAGGGTGTCCCAAGATTTACCCAAGATTTGAAATGAATAAAAAATCTCAGTCTTCTTGCTTATAAATTGTGATTTCTTTATTGAAACATAAAATATAAATAGTCCAGGGTTTTGTATGGAATAACTTTCAGGGGATCAAGCCTCTACCCACTTTTCCACAATTTTAATTGCTACTCATAGTTGTTTTATGGACACACTATATGAATAAACTTTTTCTTGATCGATGACCATCATGTATGGGATTCTATGTTTCTCCCTCTTCTACTCGTTGGATGGCTTGTTATATCCTAAGAATGTATAAAGTTTTGAAATTTATGACCTTATCACTAAACCAATATCATGATGAAGCACTTTCATGAGCTTTTTTCTATAACCGAAATCTTCTTTTCAATAAAGAGGGCCCACTCTATACCCCACATTTATATAAGGGCTCTGGTATTGAAAGGGAGGAATGAGCGCTATATCCAGATTTCCCATAGGTCCAATATTGTTATATTCAAATGTTCAAACAATTATATCTATTACGCGCCTTTAGATCATCCAGGCTTAGTATGAGTATAACATAATATATATCTACTTGTATATACATTGTGCCCCCAAGTTGGTGATGTAGATATGTATGGTTATCTCAAACATTATGAATGATTATTAAAAGTTCATGTAAATCGAACAGGTAACTTAATGCTGTTAAGAGCATAACGAACTATTTGGATTTATTGAATATACAGCAAATCATGTATTTCTTAGAAATTCCCACAATTCTCTTATTATTGTAAATATGTTGATTAACGTTTTGGTTATCTAGACTAGCAGTTGTCATTTTTAAACTATATATTAGTGGAAATTTATTATTGTGTTTTAATTTAAATATACTATGGATTATTTCCATCAAGTTATAAATCTCTATATCAAATGAAATTCGGAATTGGAGAAAATGCGTTAGGAACTTTGTTCCTGACTTTTTCATCTCTTATAGATTCCCATATATTTACCACCTATTTAGGGGACATTGCCTGTTACGTACACATAATAATATGGGTTGGGCAAATGTTTGAAAACACCATATTTCTCTTCTTCTTAACATTTTATTAAAACAATATATATATATATATATATATATATATATATATATATATATATATATATATATATGTTTTTGTACTTTAATTGTCTCAAGTAAGGTACTAATTTTCTAAGATACCTAGTCACTTTATCGGCAATCTAAATTATATAATGTTCGTGAGTATCTGACTTGTGATTTTCTAAATGTGAAATAAAATAATAACATTGGAGAGGTAGGTACTAAATATTTATTAGTAAAAAAACAGAAAATTTCATACGAAAAATAAAAAAGAATATGGAATATTTTATTTAATATTTAAGAAATTATAATTCACATCGCCAAAACTTTATAACGAAGAAATGTCTGGAAAAGTAAATATCTGAATATGAAAAAATATACTGGGCGATCCATTAGAAAAAGTACCAATGACGTCATATCTCGAACTGTTAAAAATCAAAGTACCAAACATCACTAAGGAGAAAAGTTTATTCACGCAAACTCGAGGAGTTAATAGTGAACACAGTCAACGATCAGAATGTCATTTTTTTCTTGTCCAAGGGATGTAAATCACCAGATCTTTTCATTTTCTTGTCTCGTGAGCCATCGTAGCGCTGAAATATTTCACCAGCAGAGGGTAATAGTCTCTATGTCATCAAGGCAACAGCGCCAGAGATATACAAAAATTATTCATTCATTTTAATTTAAATCACGGTGTGTGTCCTTGAGGTTGAGATTAAGGCATAAGGAGTCTTGAGTGTAATTTATTAGATTTTTTTATGACGTTGCTGAAACATCGTGATGTGGAAGAAACTTTATTACCATTCCCTTTAACGTTTTCTTTTGTGGATCTTTGTAACGGGAAGTTTAATATTTGCATGGCAATTAAGCGTGATGACCTGTTTGGAGTTCAACTTAATTGCTGACCTGAGATTTTTCAAGTCTAATGCATTTGAACATTTTTTGAAGTATCTTTTGACGGAATAGTCTTCCCTAAAGTTTATCTATTAACTTTTACATATCTAGAAATGAAAATAAGACCGCTGAGCTAAGCTAAACAACACAGCCACCATTTCATAATAAAAGAGAACTATGCCTTTTTTCCAAACTTTTATTGTGTAGAACATGTATATGTAGAAATAGATTATTGAAGTATACGTATTGTAGTACGAAACTTTTCGCCTGTGACGTCATCTGACCTACCAAGATCGCCGTACTACGGAGTCGCGCCAGTCTCTTGCTCCGTTTGTGTTTAAGTAAAGTCGTTCGTTTATTTTTTATTTTATTTATTGGTGTAGTTTTTAGTTCAATATAATGGAAGAAGGCTACGTCAAAGGACAAAGTGATAATTTGCCTAATATTGATATTTATACAGTGATTTACTTTTTTCTTCAAATCCGTCTTATGTTCGTACTGAAATAAAAGGAGTTAAACTTTTTAAGTAAGCAAATACTTTTAAGTTCAGTTTCATCAGCCACATGGTCTAATTTACTTCTATGATTTTTATATAAAAATTGTTTCATAAACATATCGTCATGTTTATAATACATTCTTCTATTACCCGCCGTGTAAGGACAAGATATCAAATGTATTGATATCAAAGTCTATCTAAGATCCTTAGATAGACTTTGATGATATATTTTCAGGAAAGAAGCTATTGGATACGTCCAAGTGAAACGTGATGGCTCTAAAAGCACAGTTTAATACATAATTTCACCTGAACATAATGGTGGAAAGTGTTATAAATCTCATCAAATCACGGTTCATTAGTTTGCACCACTTTTTCCTTGTTATTATATTATTTGGTACACAAACAAACAATTTATTGGGATTTTTAACTGTCGTGCTTTGACACATGGGAACAATACAATATTTGTAGCAATGTTTTAAGATTTACCCATCGTGTAATAAGCAAAATACGACTTGAACGGCACAATTGATTACACAATTATAATAAATCTGTACGTACTCGGCGAATACGGGCCGCATCTTTTAGGTCAAATGACGTCACACGATAGAGCGCATCGAGTAATGAAATTATTTTTGCAAGCGCAACTTCAAAGTCCCATAACTTTTTCATTTTTAGAGATATTTTAATGATTCTTTCAAATTTTTGTTTCATTTTGCTTAAATTTATATAATCAATCAATACCGAAAATCCATAAAAAAGAAGAAACATGCAGACAAACAGTCTTCATTTGGTCCGTCAAGAATGAAGTACCTTACGCCTCTTCTCCAATTCTGAATTGGTTTGATATAGAGATCTAGTTACTGTATTGGCTGTTTCGGCACCATATGTTTTTCTCTAATATGAGTTTTAACTAAATACTAAGATGATTAGTACCTACTTAAATAATAAGGATGGTAAACATCAATCTTAATGCAAGTAAAGTTGTCACACTATGACATAACAGCACAACTGTTGTGGATTCTACACAAAAACTTTTGTTCGGATAATTTTCAATATAACGTATAGTAGGTATAGTCAGAAATCAGGTGTTTCCAAACTTTTTAGCCACCCAATAAAGAGAAAAAGAGAGCGAGCTGGCCAGAGAGAGACGCAAAAAAAATCATCGGTGCACGTTTACTATGAGAAATGAGGTTACATAATAGAAAAACAAACATACAGTCAAATTGTATACCTGCGTCACTTGGAAAGTCGCTAAAAATAAACTATAACTTGATCATTGATAGTGCAATAAGCTATCTGCAGACTCCTGCATGTACCTAGGTACCTACTATCTCCAAGTTCAGAACAAAGTTTCACGTCGCATTTTAAATAACAGCTATTGTTTAAGAACTAGAGAGGTGATGTCTAAAAACATAAATCTTCGATAAAAGAAATAAAAAAATACGGTTAGTATTCCAGTTGATAAAGTGAGATTTTGTTGCCTTATATAGGATAGTATCCCGAACGTGATCGTATTTTCAAATATGTATGTACATATAGATATATATATATATATATATATATATATATATATATATATATATATATTGTAACAAGTTCGTTAATTGTAATGTCAAAGTTATATTTTGTCGCAGTTACGATGTGCCGACCTTTCATTTCTTTGGCATTTTCCAGAGAGATGTAAGGTACATTCATTTATAATCTTAAAAATTATTAAAAAATCTTTTGCTTAATGTGTTACTTCTAACTATATTTTATTCAACTTTCGCATTGTCTGATGAAGTTGGCCCTATTTTCTTTAAAGTTACTAATCCACTTGCATATTATATTTTGTAATCTAGATATGTATTTTTCAAAGCAATATTAAGATGATACGTGGCAGAAATTATTAGTCCTCTTTAGAGTGAGAAACGTCGCGAAGAGTCATTCTAAAATATCATCTACTCTTATATCGAACAGAGTACATTTCAGACAATTCTTATTCAGTTCTATCAAATTTATTCTGATCACGCCCTAACAAATAAATAGAAAGGCTTCTGAAAATTTTACTTTCCCTTCTTTTTATTATTTTCTTTGGACTACATCAATGTAAATTTTCTATCGATTATATTTTGCATATGTTGTAAATTTTCTAAGCGCAAAATGATAGATGCAAAATAGTTGGCCCTTCTTTTATTCCATTTAGCGAAATGTTTTTGCTCTACAAACTTGGTTTGGAATCCATAACAGACAAGAATAAGAATGATTGTTATACCACAAAAACTGTTCGAATAATGGCTGGAGCTCGAATACAAATTTTTCTTTGTATATTAAGAAGCAATATCAGGATACAAGATTTGTTTGGAGATCGTTCATAATCTAAACAGAAATACATGGAATGAACTGTACAAATGTTCGGTTTATAACGTTAATTTTAATACTATGCTTGGGACCCTCTTACTACCATTTGATACAATTACATAAGCTCAATGTTTGGTGGACAGCATAAACGTAAATTAATTCTCGAAAATGTATATTCCATTGAATACAAATTAAGGGCCAAGGTTTATATGGACAAACTTGTCGATATCAAAACTTTAAAATAACTCCAGCTCTATTTACTACAGGAACAGACTAATACCGGCTACAAAACAAGTCGGATGTCAAAGTCTGCGTTCACCTTTTGCGAAAATCAAAGATCAAATTTCCTCACCGTGCTAATGGTACGCCTTGCACATGGGGCCTCGGAACTCTCATTTCCCGATCATTTATTGGAGTGCTTTGGGCTTGTTTATCGGCAGCGCTATTATTAATTATCGGTTTAATTAATTGGACCTGGCACACAGGTGTGCATGCATTAAGATTCAAAAAAATTAACAGGTGAAAGGCAAGGCATGTACATTTACGTTGATTTTACACAACAGATTTTGTCTAAAATCAATTATCGCAATAAATATGATAAACGGGATTATAACTTATCCTTGTCTACCTCATATGATAGATTGTTCCTTTTTATTGTTCTTTGTGCAGTACATAATTTGATTCTCTTATTTTCACTATTATAATGTGATTTATTTTCCGTGGAGTTTGAATGTTACATCTCTTAAGTTCTCAGTGACATAAATAAAGCAAATGCTCATCCGGGAGAGGTGGACTCAAAATCATTTTACTATCATGTACAATTAAGTTACCAGAATTTATCTAGTCTATTCAACTTCAATTCTTGCAATAAAAAGGCGAATAAACTGCTTTCTAATCATAACTGACATTCAATGAAGCTTCAAGAATAACCTCCCAAAATGGTAGATTGTGTACTAGTGAGTTATTTTAAGAATCTCTTAATATTTTTTACTACGTAGATGCACTGAAAAAATCAAAATATTATTAATTCTAGTTATGCTTGTAATTTTAAAGTAATGCAGTTAAAGGAAGATAGAAGCCTTTTAACATCAACTTCAAAAGTACCAATTCCAGTAGATTTGATGTTTTCAGTGCACAGTGCATCAAATAATAAAGTCAGTCGCAGTTAAAATATATATATATATATATATATATATATATATATATATATATATATATATATATATAAATGAGACTGCTATTCACCTTTATGCTTTTATTTAATCGGATACAGTCATCCACTAGAAGCGGATCACGTGATTTCAAGCTTATTTGCTTTCGTCAGCGCCACATAAGTGGAAGCTGTATCCGACAAAACAAAAGCAACTGAAAGATGTCATAGGTGCATGACAACTACTTCTCAGTGGGACGCAATTCCCGCCACCTAGGTATTGATAGCTAATTACGTTTAACGTAAAGTATATAATAAATATAAAGAGAACTATAATTCAGTATTACTGAGATAGATATAATATCAAAATGAGATTGCTATTCAACTTTATGCTTTTATTTCATCGGATACAGTCATCCACTAGAAGCGGATCACGTGATTTCAAGCTTATTTGCTTTCGTCAGCACCACATAAGTGGAAGCTGTATCCGATGAAATTAAAGCAACTGAAAGATGTCATAGGTGCCATGACAACTACCTCTCAGTGGGACGCAATTCGCGCCACCTAGGTATTGATAGCTAATTACGTTTAACGTAAAGTATATAATAAATATAAAAAAATAACGATAATACACCTATTCCAAATGTCGATTTTCGAGACAAAATTCCCCCATCAACCCTCATTCGGGGTGTTATGGGGTAAGGCATGTTCAGTTTTAAATTTGTTTAATGTGGGACTCCTCCATCAAATAAAAGAAACAAAAATCGCGGAGAACCTTTACTATGCACACAGTCAAATTCCGTTCGAAGAGTCAGTCAAAATGGTCTGCTTTTTCTGTTGTAATCTTTTAGTATTCTATATAAGTTTGACTGAATAATATGGTTTTCTATATGTAGATCATTCATCATATTCATCATATTCCAAATAGGCATTAGTCAAAATTTCAGGATAATTATTATTATCCCCATAGCATTGGGTATGGGATTAATATCATGTATATATTTTTTTACTTTAATTTAAATATCTGTATTATATCACAGATACAGTGAATATAATGGAAGTGAAATATAATTGAAGCTAACCTACATTATTATTCAAAAAAAATCTCTTTGTGCCTTCAAGTTTTGTACCTAAATTCAGTTGAATTATAGTCATTATATATGTGAAAATAAAGAGGAAAATGCTACCTTTGTAATAAAATGTTCTAATGTACATTTGCTTGCTAATTTTGGAAAATCTTATGAAGCAGACTTTATAACACACTCCACTTTCATTCCGTATAGCTTGTTACTGAGATTTCTACCTTTATGTAGGTATATATGACCGATCTTGGCGTTAGACATGAGCGGTTGGCTTTCAACGGAAAATTATTCCACAAAAATCTCCTCATCCTGTGCACACTTCAAATTTATTACATTAGATTTGCCGAATGCAAACCGCGAAATATTCAAATCAATTATTCGCATCACTACTACTAACTAAGATATAATGTCAAAATTTAGTTCGATAACAATGATCTACTTCAAAATAATTTTAAATTATCAAGTTTCTAATTATCTCTCAGTCTGATTTTTCTCTCGAATGGATAGCTCATTATAATTCAGCGTTCTATTATAAAATGAAGGTCTTGATGCTACTTTCAATTTTAAATTTAATAACTTCCACGTTAAATGCTTGAGAGTAAATTTGAAATTAATTCGGACTCTTTATATGACCAAAGTTGACATTATTGACATGCGCTCTCTTCTTATATTAAAATTTCAACTGTGTCATTATGCATATTTCTCTACACGTGATGGTATCATGAGAAAACCTTGGAAAATAATTGGGGAAGCTCTTTTTCTACTACGGTCATCACTCTGCGCCTTTCAATCTTTTCAAAAGTTCTTTGAATCATTAAGTATACCTACTCGATAATTGTTTGTTTTACTTTAGCTGACTACGTGAAACCTTAATTTTCATTCTGAGCACTTAAATTTTGAAGTTATTACATGCTCTTTGAGCTCTGTTCACAATCGTTGTAGTTTTCTTGTAAACAGTCTTGAAATTCGTTTGAAGTTGAATATGAAACGGCAAAATAATTATGCTGTGTTCCTTATTCATTTGGAATATTACATCTTCAACAAAAGAAGTTTCTTTCAGAAATTCAAAGGGGCAGAAAAGCGAGAATAGAAGTTTATGCTACAAGTGAGTCAAGGGGAAAATATTAGACAATAGTTATAGTGATATTTCTAGTGAGCTTGGCTATAATATGTACAATTCATAGAAGTGAAGTGTCCAACTTTAACTTACAAAAAAAAAATAGAAAGTGAACTGTGCTGACCGAGAGAACAGTTACTTCAAATACAAAATAAGTTTTAGGATAGATCTCGCTATTTCAAATTCCCAAATCAATCGGAACTAAGTTAGATAAATACAGAGAGTCAGCACTCCAGGTAAAACATCAATTGAAACATCGAAATATGTTTATTCTTTGTTTAATTATACTACATATATATACACTATTTAATTACTGAAATGCTAAAATGGGTGACACTCAGCACCTGCCGAATTGTTCGCAAGTCCGTCAATGCACAACATATAAAAGTACAAGGAGTGGTTATATATGATATGAAAATAAACATGGAAAATCATAGAACCTCCAGTAGCTAGTGTGAGATGTAGTAAAGATAACAATAATAGTAACAATATAATGTTAACCAACCTTCTGAGCCATAAAAACCAATTGGAGGTTTATAAGGGTGTTATAACTGAAAGGTACAATGCGTTCAAAACCTCTATAGATTACAACTTAGAGAATAGAGGTTTCGACCCAATTCCAAACGTCTAATAGACAAGAAGACAAGAAATGCAGTGTGAGACAGCATTGCGGACACTTGTGTAATGAAACCACAAAATCGCCATTGATAACAGAAGCCTCCACCATTCCAACAGGGGAACTTTCTGCACTCAACAAGGCAAGAATTTATGATTTAACCGAGTCTTTAAGCTCTCTACAAATTATGTCCCATATATATACCCACCATCCCTTAGCGAAGCTAAACGGGTGGAGCTAAATTTACTCTACAGCAAAACAATATTTTTTCTCTGAGCTTCCTCACACATCTGCATAGAAGAAAACGACCTAGTTGAGAAATATGCAAAGGAAGATTTGGGAGATCCTGCCCTATCTCGCAGTAGAAAATCCTAGCAGCAGATCCATCAAGTAGCTACGTTTTAGTGGATTGTCGGCGTTTTGAATATGAAAGATGAGGTAACTTTATTTCCTGAAACTTAAAGGACATAAAAATCCAATTCCTAAAGAGCGCAAATATTCTATAAAGAATCTAAATACCGAATGAGGTACCCATTATAAACTCATACATCCCCGCTGCCCTATTGGATTATGTGGTTTCTTGTGTATAGTGATCTGAATAGAGGAAATTTTATCAAAGTTGTAAAATTTTGGGCAATGCCATCAGTAACAAACTCCATCGGGGTAATGAAATGGTCTGAAATAGACACGAAAGCGTAATGAATGAAAACATTTTCCAAGGATAAAAGTTAGAAGAGTGTTTATCAACATAACACTCAGCCACCGTTGCTCCATAAGAAACTTCCATCAGTAAGCTGACACATACACTTTGATCAAGATTATCTCAAGAGACATAATTTGTCAGCATCTTGCTAGTAAATATTAACTGAGAGCCACCTGAGAATTACATAAATTCACCTGACCGTATACTTAAAGATGCAGGTCACTGAATTTTATTGGGTCCAACCAATAACCACGGATCTTCCCGTATTACATAATAGACCTGATATATCAGTACCTAAGAGAATAAGACTGCACTCCCAGTTGATATCACTCACCCAAATAACCAAAATCTGGAGCAAAAAGAACGGGAGAGAATAAACAAGTATCTACAGCTATTGCCAGCATTTCCGCGACATACAAACTTAACAAAGTGTCTATTATACCAATAACCAAATCAATATCAGGGTTGTTCTCCAACAACTTTAAACACCATTATAATAAGGGGAGTTGGATTACAACAAATTGTCAGGGAACAAACCTTGTAATAATGAGGCACTAAATGAACTAAATAGTATGAGTATTATATTACAAAATTAAAAACTAAAAACATGAGAATAAAGTAAGTAGGTACAATTTTTTTTCAAGTTAAACGGACTTATAAAAAAAATATTGATAGTAATGATGCAGTTATTGCACTAAGAGCTAAAAAATAATTTGGTAGGTCTTAGGTACCAGTCTTCACCCTACTTTCCTCATCAATATAGGGCATTGGTCAGACAAAGAAATAAAATCATTGGGCGTATATAGCGTAACCGAAGAACACAAATTATGTAAATTGCATGTATAATGTTATAGCAGTTGACTTGGTAGAAATTTCACACGCCCAACGATTTTATTTTATTGTCTGACCAATGCGTAGATTGATGAGGAGAATAGTGTGATGACTGGTACCTAAGACCTACCAAATTATTTTCTAGCTTTGAGTGCATTAACTAGATCATTACTATCATCACCATTTCCTTACAAAACCATTTAACTTAAAAAAAATATTACTAACTTTATTTATTATAACCAGAATCCATACTTTCTTAAGCTATTGCGAACTCTGACTATGGCAGTGACAAAAGTCAATCAATTGAAAATGAAGAAACATCCGTTTCTTAGTAATAATATATATTATATTATTGATTTGTAAAAGGTAAATTATTTATTATAACCAGAATCCATACTTTCTTAAGCTATTGCGAACTCTGACTATGGCAGTGACAAAAGTCAATCAATTGAAAATGAAGAAACATCCGTTTCTTAGTAATAATATATATTATATTATTGATTTGTAAAAGGTAAATTGAACTCACAGTCGTGATACAGCATCCGCCATTGCCTTGTAGATAACACTCTAGTTCTTCAGTTAATTTATCATATACCTAGGCTCAAGTTGCATTATCGATGTTTAAACTAGAAGATACCTATTATCCATTAAAGTTGCCAAATTATTTTTGGAGCATCAAAGAACCTATACATTATCTATTGGATCCAACCCGGTGAAGTAAATCATGATTTAGAAGAATAAACGTCTTTTCGAACTGGTTTAGGTATACAATGTGAAGCTATAGTCAAGGCTGTAGATTCCGAACACTTTCGCCACGACTAGTATTTAGAGAATTATACTATCCAGGTGGTTGTTGCATAAATTTTCCTTCATAGAATTTTTGTCAAATTGGTTGGGAAAACATAGAGACGATAAAACAATAAACATACAAAAACATGCAGACAAAGAGTCGAATTGTATATACCTCCTCCGTTTGGGTCATCGGTCAAAAGGAATGTCCAACAATAGAAAAGACAATACTTGTAAGGTCGAATTTATTTTCTGTGAGAGTAATTTATTGTATGATTATTTATTCCCTATCTTAGCTCTACTCATCTTGAACATTTTGATGATATTTTTATTCTGACCATTTTATTTGAGTGATTTATTTGACTTTTCACATTTCACTATACCTACATACCGAGTCGCAGCCACACCAAATATAGTTTCCGCCAAGATTTATCTGCATTCTAATACTCATAAATTCTCATCTTTTTGACTAAATTAACTTTATTGATGTTCGCGGCAACCGTTTATGGAAAGTCGGGCCAAAGAGAGAGGCCAAACTGAGGGCCCGTTAAGATCTTCTCAAATGTTACCGCCAGGAAATCGAATCGATATTAGATGGTTTTATATATAGTTAGATATATATTGTAAACATGCTCTTATCGTTTGTTCTGCTAGAATAACATTTTTCCATGCCATATTATTGTACTAGATGGGCGCTTTAGATGGAATTAAATTTGCAATTTGATCAACAACGTATAACTGGTTTTCATTGTGATGTAGGTAATGTAAGGTGGGTACATCATATTTTTGACATAACAACCAGGCGTCTTCTTAAGTTATCATAACGGAGTGATATTCTATCCATTATAAGGCGATCAACTAAAAGCAGATTAGCTTGTCCAAAATTTGAGAAACTGTCTAGCAAAAATTTATTTCGCTCTTATTATTCTAACGTGAAAGAGATTTGTGAGTCTAGGACACTTCTCCCAATAGCCAATTCGCCCAAAATGTTATATCGACCACTTCGCCCACAAATTTCGTACTGAAAACCGTTTCCAGATCCACTTCACCCAATGTAATTAAAAGGTCACAAAGTCCAAAATGTACACTTCGCCCAAAACTCGTTGATGGACACTTTTCCAAAATGTCCAGTTCGCCCAAAACTCGTTGGTGGACACTTCGCCCAAAATGTGCACTTCGCCCAAACTATCTGAAAGTCTACAAAGCCCAAAACGGTCACTTCGCACAAATTATTTATTTGTTTTGATTGAACTCTGTTCGGGAACTTAGTAATAATTTAATATCATCACTGTTTAAATTTTTAAATTCAAGGTACTGAGTGGAATGTTAAGTTCATTATATCACTGTTTTTTTTAAAAATAACCTGTAATGTATGGGTGGCAAATAATCAATAATCAATATATAAATTTATACATCGATTCAAATATGGTAATAGCTCTAAAGCAATTTCTTTTTTTATAATATACTATATGTCAGATATGAAATAAACTAGCAAATACTTTAAGAAATAGTATTTTACGAAAGCTTTTGTATCTGTATGTTTTTAAATGTTAAAATTCCGTTTGGTAACAGAGACAAGGCCGTTCAAATATTTGCTATTTTATTTAATATCTTAGAAACTATATATAAGAAAGTTGCTTTAGAGAGATTACAATATTTGAACTGAAGATCTTTAAATTTATATATTGATTATTTGCAGCCCATACATTACTGAAGATGTTATATTAAAAAACAGTAATATAATGAACTACACATTCTACTACATTGAATTTTTATATGTTTAGTATGTTTCTATATTAGGTATATCTTTTATCGAATTAAGTCATGTTTGGGAACTGTATTATGTATTATATAATATAATATTGTTTAAAAATAAAGTGAATTCTCTGCTTATTTTTTATAATAATATATTTATCATTTATATTTATTGAATGAATTTCTATATTAATTTCTCTGTGAATTGTTCTTAATTAATGTGAAGTTAAATTATAATACTATTTTAGCCTGGTCTACTTTTCTAATAAAATTTAAACAGTTATAATATTAACTTATTACTAACGTCCCGAATAGAGTTCGATCAAAATAAATCAAGTGTTCAGTTCCCCTATTTGTGACCTCAAATATCGGTTCCAACAAGACGGCACTACCTGCCTTACAGCTCGTGACATACGTAACATTTGGTGAACTGCTGGTTTAACGTTATGGACAAGTAAACTCTCATTTAGCTACCTCCAATAAACATTTAAAACAAGAACTCCTAGATAGATTTTGATGATTTAAAAATACCGCGTCCATCAGTTGGTTCTAGGGAAATTCCAAAAAAAGTTAATTTTGTATCTAGGTGCTGGTAATTTTGAAGTGGTGCAGTTTTGAGTAAATAGAAAGCTTTTGACCACAATTTTAAAAGTACCATTACCAATATATAGAATTAATTTTATTCTGTATATCATTACACCAAGTCAGTTCTTTAAAAAAATAGTTAAGATTTTTCAGTATTTTATTAGTCATGAAAATTGTTGAAGTAACACTTATATTCAACGGTTTCAAAATATGGCAGTAACAATCTTTGGCCTGCCTAGTACTGTAACTCGGAAACCCTAGATTTTTTTCGGAAAATGTCCGGTTTAGATGTCGCTGGAAATAATAATAATCTTTCCATTAACCCTGGTGAGAAAATGTTGGATTCAATTAATTTTCCTAATCAATTCTCAACAATTCTCTTTCAAATGAAAAAAGAATGATCAAAATCCTTTACTATGAACAATAATTTTGACCAAACCCCGAACGGAGGAGGTAAAAGGTATACAATTCGACTGTTGCTTTTTTGTTTGTTCGCGCCTCGTATATAAAATAAAAATGAAATTTTACTGATGAACCACCATTACGAAAAGATGTAAAGATCTCCTGGGTTGTACACTAAGTAACTTTCCTTTTAGGAATATGGATATCAGTCACCTGACGAGTCGTTAAAAAGATGAAATCTCACATCCAAAATAGATGGCATAAAGAAAATGTCTCTCTTTCACTGAATCATGGGAAAAAGTTCGCTTACAAATAGGTTCCATTTTTCAATCAAAATGTGGAAATGTGATGTTTAAATTTTGGAGTGTAACACTAAAAGAAAGTGATACACGTTTTATAAAATATTTCAAGACATATATTGAATATGTTGTGTATATATATGTTCAGTCAACTCTTGACAGATTTAATTTTATACTCGAGTTAGCACCGGTAAAAGGACTAGAATAATAATAAAAAAATATCTACCAGATATAAAATTTCGCATGTAGATTACGTAGCCTAGACAGCTATTCTCTTCCAACAAGAATATTCTGTGAAAAATGTGAGGATTTTTTCCAGCTACAAATCTTTCGGTTAAACGTTACGTTTCTATCTCTTTCTCTTTTTTCACATATAACATGAGCCCTGCTATTATTCTGAAATAAAAATTTCATGCACGAATCGTTGTTTAGCTTAATTGCCATGTGTCGTTTAGTAACTGTTTTGAAATTATTGTAATTCAATTTATAAAATTACCTATATCATATTTTTCATCAGCACATGTTTTCTCCTGTAATAATAAATCCACAGTGATGAAGACCATTTAGGAACTGGCTGACAGTCAGTTATTCAGGAGATAGCTGATTATAATTTAACTCACCAAGGATAGGTATAGGGTTAATGTTACGTAATTATTAATATAGTTATCATTGATTTCTCACGTCAACCTCATTTTCATATCTAATCGATACTATGTTTGCCAGCAGCCTTCACGAAACAGTGAAGAATATTATATTATCGATAGAAACATAACACAAATACCCAAGGTAACGCCATCCAGGAACAGAGTCGATTTAGGTGCCATCTACAGATACACTTATCGCATCTACAGTTTGGTGTATTTCAATATTCATATATAGGTGTATTTCAATATTTATATATAATGATCAAATTTATCAAATATTTACATAACAAGGATAAATATCCCTTGAATATAAATAACCTAAGCTATATTTGAATGGGTTCATTTGATTGTTTTTATGGGATATGAGTATTGGGATTAGCGAATAAAATTATTAGTTCAGTTCTGTTATAAGTGATCTGAGGTATCGACTCAATTAATGCCGAAACTCACTTATAAATTGAATTGCAATAATATAGATTATGAATTATATAAAAACTAAGAAAAATAGTAAATTTTTAATCATAGTTATTTTATTCTAAGGATTTTATTGAATGTTAAACTAACGTGTAAATATAATTTGTAACAGTCCTTGAATGTTGACATTTGCTTTACCAACACTTTCAAGAGCACTCAAAGCTTTGCCAGTTTGTGTAATCCTGTGATACTCAAGTAGAAAAGAAAGCAAGATATATATCTTCTTTTTTTTCTTGAAGCGTCCTACTCTTTTCAGAGCGTTGGTAAGCGCGTCATTTCACAAATATATAAAAGCTAGAGTTAATCGCCCGGTTCTGAAAGGTGCTAATTAGGTAAAATTACCCGTAGTAGTCTGCCATTGCTTTCTACGAGGTTCTGCATAGCTTCGTCAAAACTCTTAGCCGGGATCGAGTCACGATCTCATGCATAGCAGTTCGACCATACCCACATAACCCACATACCAGAATGATAACTGAATATTAATCACTCTATATTTATTATTTTTAATTAAAATCACGGGTCCTTACGTTTGTTCCAACTCTTTAATTCGATATCATTCTTTGTCAAATGTGTTCAATAATGAAAGAGACTTTCTCCTTACCATTTCGATTTCCAGTAAATCAACAGTTCAAACTTGCTCTTTTGTAAAGGCGCTTACAGTGTTGCCATATTTGGCTCACGCAGCTATCTCCCTGGAGTAGACGATCAATTTCAGTGAGGTTCCACGATATCAGTTAATTAGATAAGAATTTCATATTTTTACCTCTTTATTCATATTCTGGCTAGAAGAATCGTTTTGCGAAATAAAAATTTTTAACAAAAAATTGGACTGACATTATTAGTTGGTACTTCTGAAGTTGTGCTTTTGCAGTTAGATTGATAACTTTTGACACAACTTCACAAGTACCAGCACCAATATAATTAATATTTTTTGTATTTTTCAGTGCACCAACTAATAACGTAAGTCCAGTTTTTTGTTAAAAATATTTATTTCACACTTTTGAGTGTAACATAAGTCAGGAGAATCGTTGAACGTTCCCTATTACCAAGGGAGATAGTAAATACTTATCCTATTACCCACGTATATTCTTTGCTTGTAGTTAGTATACCTAGGTATTTTATATGTTACCATTTTACCACCACTGTAACTCAAAAACCGTAACTCTAAGGAGAATATGTTCATTACAAATGTTGCTACAAATAATTATGTATTTCATGTAGTACCCACAGATTTTCAATTTTCGAAAGAAATCGCCCTCTCCAAAAATACACATATTTGAGAATTTAACATGCCTTTAGCTAGAAAACCATAACTCTTTTGAAAACATGTTCAATTTAAACGTTTCCGGATATTGTCCTATCTTAAATTATACCACCTCAGATTCTAGATTTTCGAGAAAATATGCCCCCTCAACCCCCTTCGAGGGCGGTTTTCGGAGGGTAGGAGATTTCGGATTTGCGTTTTTATGAATATGGGACCATTTCTCAAGCCTCCTCTTTCAAATAAATTTAATCTATTGGTGCTGGTACTTTTGAAGTTGTGTATTTGCCTGAAAACTTTTGGCACCAGCTCCACAAGTACCAGCAACAATAGAATTAATATTATTTTGTACTTTTCAGTGCTTCAACTAATAACGTCGGTCCAATTTTTTGGCAAAAATATTAATTTCACACTTTTGAGTGTAACATTAGTCACGAAAATCGTTGAACGTTCACGTATACCATTACCCATGTATATTTTTTACGTGTACTTGTTATTATTCAGAAATATAAAAATATCGTCGCGGAAATACGCATATTTTATTAGACTTTACCACTGATGTAACTCGAAAACTGTAGCTCTATGGAACAAATTTTCAATATAGATGTTGCAACAAATAATCTGGTCTTCAACTTGGTTGCTTCAGAACTTTAATTTCCGATATAAATTGCCCCTCTCCACATAGTGAAAATAAACATATTTAAGATTTTAACATCGCTGTAACTTGTAAACCCTAACTCTTTGAAGAAAATGTTCAATTAAAATGTCTTTAATTGTACCATTTCAGATTTTCGATTTTCGGGAAAAATTGCCACATCCTCCGCCTTCGGGTTGTTTTTTGGAGGGAAGGAGATTTGAGTTTTTTAAATATGAGACAATTTCTCAAGTTTCCTCTCAATCATCAAAATTAGAGTACATACAGCGCGCGCACAAACCAAAAAAAATTCAGTCGAATTTTATACCTCCTCCGTTTGGGTTCATTGGTAAAAAAAATAATTTGTTAAATTTTTTTTCAGTTTGATCGAGCTAATTTTTCAATAAAAGGTACTGATGTAATCATTTACGAATTATTCTAAAGCACCTTCTTTCAAGGATTCTAGCCGATGCAAAGGTTTTCGGAAATTATCTCAATTTTCGATAAAAAAGAATCCCCATCTACCCCCTATAGAAGTATTGGGGAGAAACATAAATTGAACATAAAAAAACAAACATAGTACTAACATTCTTTTGTAAAGAAAATACAAAATAATCTATTCGAAAGGGTCTATCTCTACAAATAAACAGTTTTCATAAGAAACAGAATATAAGGGTTTTCCTCTCATTACAACAATTATGAAAACTGCCAACACTATTTACATAATACATACAAATATAGGTACTCTGTCTTACAATATATATTTCCCTCGTGTACTAAAAAGCATCTTCAATTTTTATTTTGATGATAATTGAGCATACCTACAATAATGCACCGTACCTTGTATTTGTTTTCTTTATGATCGACGTTCTGATAAAAATAATTAAAATATCCCCGCGAGCTTGAGCTGCCTGCCAATGGTAGCGTGTTATTATTCTAGAAATTTTCACCTAGTAATTTTAAGCATGGAAAATATATTACAGCTTTATTATATATATGAGTAATTTTAAAGTTGCTGTATCGAAATACTCGGTAGTTGGGGCTAGCAGGAATTACAATACGGTGCCGTGATATTATAAATGGCTTTAACATGAACAGCGGCTATGTCTTTTCAAGAAATAATTTATTATATCTTTATTTTTATCAAACTGGATGAAAATGCTAAAATGGAAAAACATTATTATAGATCATGTTATAATATGGTAGATAAGATTCAACTCAATGCCTCTTAACTTAATATACACTAGCTGGAAAAGGATAATTCTAGTAAATAATTGGCAATATATATGAATAATTATATGCTTTTCATTTAATACAATTCACTAAATATGAAAAGTCATAAATTAAAAAGACTAAAGTTTGTAACAAAGCAGGTGCTCATAGCTTTACTGAATAGCCAACAAAAAGTGAAAAAGTGAACTTCTGCAAATGCCTATCACCACTTCTCTTGCACTATAATTGATGAGTTAACAATTACTGATCAACCAACATGGTTGAAAAAATCAATAGTAAAATTGAATTTTGGAAAATCAATTGAATAAATCAAACATGCAGTACATTCAGTCACATTATTAGATAAAATGAAAGAAAATAACTTAAAAAACAGATACCGTGCAATTATTTGCGCGTGTTAGAAGAGAAAGTCATAAAAATAAGGAGTAAAATATAAATTTGATACATTTTCAATTTATTTCTGCAATTTGTACATTATCTTCAATTGCTTCATTTATAGGTGATACGATACGGATACGATTATGTAATCTTCTTATTTTATTTCTTACAAGTTGTCATTTCCTTACTATCTAATTTTACTAAGATATTTGAAAAAGTAATATACTCACGAATACTCGACTTTGTAACCAGGGCAAAAATAATAAGTAGAAAGCAATTTGGTTTTACGAAAAACAAAGGAACAGCTGATGCACTAATCCAAATGAGTAAATTTATGTATGAAAACCTAGCTGAGAGTGTACCTACCTGCTGTGGTAACTTTTCTGGACTATTCCAAGGCTTTCGATACGATTGAGCATAAAATATTGATTTCAAGACTTTATAGTATGGGTATAAGAGGGGCAGGTCTAAGACTCAGAATCTTACATTCAAAACAGAACTCAATTTGTGATTGTAAATAATGAAATAAGTGATAAATGCCTCGTAAATGTCGGTGTTCCACAGGGCTCAATCTTCGGTTCATTGTGTTTCTTACTTTTCATAAATGATCTGTTGCTTTTGTATCCCGAAATTATTGGATACGCTGATAATTCAGCGATATTGAGTAGTGGTGATACTGGGAAACAGGTTGCATTATCTCAAAATGAAAAATTGGACTACGTTTTCTCATAGCTTTATTTAAACAAATTGGTATTGAACATTAACAAATCAAGTTTCATCAACTATGTTGATTCTATACAACTAACGATAGAGCTAAAAATTAATAACAAATACCTACAATGAATGTTAATACCTGGGGTCAAATTTGACCAGCACATTAGATGGGAGCAACATGTAAACAAACTGATAAAACGTTCCATTTACTATGTATATGTGTTCTATGAGTTACGTAAGAAACTAAACAAAAAACAAATGCTAATTCTTTACTACGGCTAATTTCAAAGCATAGCATCATATGGAATTTTAAGCTGGGGTGGATATCATGACACGATCAAAGAACCGTTATTAAGACGTCACAATAGACTCCTTGACATTTTAGGACTGAATCCATCTGAACTAAATTATCATAAGAGCTGACAAATAGTCATTGTTACAATGAAATATATAATATATTATATTATATATATATATATATATATATATATATATATATATATATATATATATATATATATAAACTTTGAATGATTAACACAGACTAGTTCTCAATAAATAGATTTGTATTTAAGTACTTTTTTAGTTTCTAGATAATCCATTATTTTATTAGTGTTAAACATTATTCTCCATATTTCTGTAGCCATACGATATCTCATTATATGTCTTCACGGCATAGATTTGCTAAGATGTTTTTCTATAGTTTTAGATTATTAATAATAATACTTTATTAGAGGTGAATGTTATTCCACTTATTCTTGCATAAATAAGATATCTCATTTTAGTTTTAGATCTTAGGTTAGTTTTTGTACCAGACCAGTACTCAGGGAATTTCGATTTCCCTCTGCAGGGCTACAGGTTGATATGTACCTACCTGTAAATTTAATGGTGAATAAAATTATTGTACTATCATTGTGTTTTTTATTTAATTTGTAGGATTTCAGTTATAAAAAAATCGCACAGAGACCATGCATCGGGAGGAGTAGCCATTTACCTGAAATCCAATTTGATCTCAAAACAAATTAATTGATCTGAAAAACGTCCATTTTTGACTGACTAACCCCGAACGGAGGAGGTATACAATTCGACTGTGTGCTTTGTTTTTTGGTTTGTGCTTACCTTTTATAAAGTAATCGTACTATTATTTTGATGATTTTTGATTCATTTGAATGAGGAGACTTGAGAAATGGTCCCATATTCATAAAAACGCAAATCTGACATATCCTTTCCTCCAAAAACCGCCCTACGGAGGGAGTGAAGGAGGCAAATTTTATGTTTAAGTTTAAGTTTAAATTGAACAATTTTCCAATAGAATTATGGTTTTCGAGCTAGAGGCATGTTAAATTCTCAAATATGTGTATTTTTGCAATGTGGAGAGGGCGATTTCTTTAGAGAATTGAAAATCTGTAGGTACTACATGAAATACCTAATTTTTTATAACAAAATTTATACTGAACATTTTTTTCTTAGAGTTACGGTTTTCGAGTTACAACGGTGGTAAAATGGTAGCATCTAAAATATTTCGGTGTATTTCCGTAGCGATGTTTTAAGAACTCAATAATAACAACTACAAGCAAAGAATATACGTGGGTAATAGGTGAGTACTATCTTCACTGGTATTAGTAAACGTTCAACGATTTTCGTGACTAATGTTACACACAAAAGTGTGAAATAAATATTATGTTTTACAAAAATTTGACCGACGTTACTAGTATGTGCACTGAAAAATACAAAATAATATTAATTCCATTGGTGCTGGTACTTGTGAAGTTGGTGCCAAAAGTTATCAATCTAACTGTAACTGCACAACTTCAAAAGCAACAGCACCGATAGAATTAATATTCACATACTAATAACGTCGGTCCAATTTTTGGTGAAGAAATATTCATCAACTTTGTTATCTTTGACGATTAGGGAGACGGACATTGGCGACAATATGCATTACCCCTGCTTTTTATAAATTGGTCAAAGACCTCTAGACACAAATTTCCATTGGAATCACTGCATCCATTGAGGATCCGTCGTTCAATATATATAATATATCTATCTAGCTAGAAAATAGAATAAGCCTGTAACACATTTCTGATACACTCGTAACATGCTCAATTATTATATTTGAAGATACGTGCATCGTCACGCAATATACGGGTGATTCAGTTGGAGTTTGCACCCTTGTATTTTTTTACTTTTTATATTTATATTTATTTTATCTGTTCTTTAGGGCAAAAGTCGTAAATTTAGAATAAATTAGCTACGAACAGGAAAGATTCTATAGCCATCAATTACAAATGTCATTATTTATATTGTAATTGATGGCTATGAAATCTTTCCTGTTTTTAGCTAATTTATTCTAAATTCACGACTTTTGCCCTGAAGAAGAGAATAAAAATTCTCTAAAGCTGGGCTTAAATCAAAGAATTTTATTAATTACATCACTGCATCCCCAAGAACATCCTTTTATTTAATATAAAACTAGTGATGATTTCTTTAATGTTGTTGGCAGTTGATTCAAAACTCTTATAGATATTATATAGCTTTTTTTCTCGCTGATAGATTTATTTCTGTTAGGAATTGTTTAAAACTTATTTCTTGTGTTACTCGTAGATTCAATATAGCTTTGTTTAAGATTTTGTTAATGAAATAATAATGATTCTAAATAGAATAAAACGTTTACGGTCTGAATGATAGTTAAGCTTATCATCTGGGTTAGTGTCTTTCTTTTTTATCATTTTCACAATTCTATTTTGTAGATTTTGCAGTAGTTATAGATGCTTATTGTAGACGCCACCCCAAGCGAGAAAAAGCCCTTCGAATAATAGAAACAAGATCGTTTCCAAAATTGAAACTTTCTTTCTACATATTGTAGAGTATATGATTTCCTAAAAAATACGTCGAAACTTCTCGAAAAATCCATGGGTTTTGTAGTGAGGGGTCTGAGACTATATTTATAATAAAGTTGTTTCTGTATCTGAGATAATTGCGTTTACATTAATAATCGCTTTTCTGAAATAGAGGACTTTTATAGAATTGAGCAAAATGTGTTTCTTTATATTCGTGAAAATAACTCATTCTCCTACAACCTGTTACCTGTATGGTCGACTGGTACAGATGCCCGCTTCATATATGCCGGGCCTTAGGTTCTATTCCATCTAGATATTATATTCTTTGACACAAATCTCGTTCTATTCATCTTCTTAAGTAACTTTTTATAACAATCATATTTTTTCTATCTATATTTGTTATTCGAATTATTGAGATTATTGATTAAGGGAAAAGATGAACAACAGGAATATTTACGATAACGTGTTGGTACTTGAACATTTTTTTAATATTTATTTGCATTTTCTTACTTGATAAAATTGCTGTCTAGTGAAAATCCTTTTAACGCTGCCCAAGAAGTGTGTCAGTTACAGTTATCTGCCATATCAATCAAAATTGGGAAATAAATAACATAAACAAAAACTAGGACTACAATACATACCTAATGTGAGAATCATAAAAATATTGAAGTTGGTGTCAAGAATCATCTATAGCTCATAGTCATTTCATGGTACCAGCTTGAAAGTCTTTACGATGACTACATTATGTATTGATATTTTATTCTTTTTAGTGCTGTACCCAAAGGAGTTGGTTCCATATTTTTATAAGAAATTATTTGAATTAAAAAAATATGTGCGAGTGTCAAACTGAATCACCTTATATAAGTATAACGTCGAAGAAATATCCAATTAGAACTCTCTTCCAAAACACGTCTCAGCATCAATGATTTATATCGTATTACCAGGTTGACAACCATTCTATTCAACTACATGCACCCCCGAAATCAATAACAATAAATTCCACGTATTTTCTAACGAAAAAGACACCGCCATATACGAAAACCACGTCATATGACTTGGAACAAAATAAAAAAATGGAAACTTGAAGGTGATATATCCGAAAACATGAACCCGTATATTTGTTGTTGAAAAATCAGCATCGATGATATTCAGGGAGCTCCATAACATGTAACTAACCGAAGACATATTGGAACGAAATTCCTCAGTTCGGCTTGCGGTAGGATATCATGTCATCGTCACGCGTTACACTATTCGACTTTCTCTCAGAGGCTCTCTCTCCGTCTCTCTCTATAAATACAAGTATGTGTGTGTGTGTGCGCGCGCGCGGTCGAGTATATAAATTAGAATACATCGTGCGCAGCCGGTCAGATAGCCTTAACATAAAATCTCTCTTTTCGCTGTGGTATGTAAAATTTTGAATTTGTAACTAAATGTGTGATTATTATCATTGAGGTATACCGCTGACTTGGAATTCGTTTAAAATACAATTTACAAGTACCATATTACAATTATCTAAATTTATCATAAATAATAAATATTTCTTACAGAAAATTGGACCGACTTTACTAGCTGTTGCACTGAAAAATACAAAATAATATTGATTCTATGGGTGCTGGTCCTTTTGGAGTTGGTGCCTGCAACAACAAACTACGACGGCACAACTTCAAAATTACCAGCACCAATAGAATTAATATTATTTTGTATTTTTCAGTGCAACAACTAATAAAGCCGGTCCAATTTGTAAAAGATATTTATTTCATATTTTTGAGAGTAACATTAGTCATGGAAATTGTTGAACGTTCACTAATACCCAAAAAGATATAGGCTTAGCTTGTGCTAGTTATTTATTATTCAGAGATCTCAAAACATCGCGGCGCAAATATACATCTTTCAGACTATACCAATGCGAGACTCGGAAACACTTTTTGAAAAAATGTTCAATTTAAACGTTACCGGATACCCGTTACCCAGCTAATTTTCAAATCTCGAATTTTCAATTCTCGGTAAAATTTTCCCCTTCCACATAGTTGAAGATATTTCAGACTGTAACGCGGAAATCTATGATTATTTTTAAGAATATCCAATTCAAGCGTTTCTGGATATGGAGTTTTCTTTACTCCTGCCAAAGAAGATAGATACTACATAGAAGTGTTCATCGTATTTTGAGGCGAAAATCAATGTAGGAAAACTGTGATTTTTAGAAAAATTAAACATACGGCTTTCAGGCGACCAGAAACGGCTATAGGTACTTATGTATTCCTAGCGTCTCTCAACGGCAATCACCAGCTCACTGCCCGCTACAACACATAAGTACCTAAAGCCGTTTCTGGTCGCATGATAGCCGAATGTTGAATTATTCCACAAAATACCCATTTTCGACGGTAGCGCCCTCGTCACTTGGTTAACGAAGCTCCATTGGTTTTCGTCTCAAATTTAGTATAAGATGTACACTTCTATGTAGTATCTATCTTCTTAGATCCTGCCGTCTCAAATTTTCAATTTTGGAGAAAAAATTTTTGAAGGGAGGAGGAGGGAGTTTTTCTAAACATGGGACCATTTATTTCTCAACTCTCCTCTTTCCAATAAAACAAAAATCGTCTAAATCGGAGTACGTTTACTATGCAAAACGCACGAACAGCCATAAATATATATATATATATATAGCAATTTACATCTAAAGCTGCATCCATCGTACTATTGCGTCCGTATATCGGAAGCATAGTACATTCCAATATTTTTCACTTTCCCCCATCATGGCAGTCAGTTTGACATCGTTTTCTATTGGAGGATATAGTGTGATAGTGATATAAAGCCTTCGATTGGTCACTCTCACTATAGCCATTAAAAGACTATCGAGCAATATCTATGGCGAGTTCGGACGCAGCATCGATATAAGTTTGAAAGAAATGAATATTATTAGTACGAAAGAAACAAAACCAGGGGCGCTGAAAAATACACGACTCGTATATTCAACTCTCATCATCTTTCATATCTTTTTCTTTGTTATATTATCTGATATTTTGCGCATTTGGGAGAATTCCTTAAGCCTCATAAAATTAGTTCGAGAGACGTTTAGTTGAAACAGATGCAGTAATGGAAAAGAAACACTCAAAAAAAACCATTAATTCATGGTTTAATATTTTCCTAATGCTATTTACTGTCTTGAATTACACAAGATGTGTTTCACTTTTCCGTTTTACCTATTTTTCAGTGCAACAACTAGTAAAATCGGTCCAATTTTTTTGTAGAAATATTTTTTTCACATTTTTTAATGTAATATTAGTCTTGAAAATGTTTTAACGTTCACGTTCATTTATAGGCTTAGCTTGTTATTTATTATTATATCATAAGATCTCAAAACATTGCGGCGCAGATATACCTACATATTTCAGACATTACTGCTGTAACTCGAAAAAATGTTCAATTTAAATGTTGCTACATACATATAATCTCTTCTTTAATTTGGCCGTCTCATATTTTAAGTTTTTTACAAAAATGGCACTTCCACGGAAATACCTACGCATATCACATATTTCAGACTTTACTATTGCTGAAACTCCAAGACCGTAATTTTTTCGAAAGAATGTTCATTTTAAACGTTTCCGGATATGGTCCCATCATTAATTCTGCCTTCTCAGATTTTTGATTTTTGTGAAAACTTGCCCCTCCAACCATTCCGGGGTGGTTTTTAGAGGGAGAGAGATTTCGGATTTGAATTTTGGGACCATTTCTCAACTCTCCTCTTTCAAATGAAACAAAAATAGTCTAAATCCTAGTCCGTTTACTATGCAAAACGCGTGAACAGCCATAAAAAAGCAAACATACAACCGAACTGTAACCCCTCTAATTTTTTTGAAGTCGGTCGAAAATTGGCTGAATTACTTGAAGAACATGACGAAACAGAATATTTCAAAAGTATCTACCTCCAGTACAAGTCTTGAAATTGAAATACCAAACCAAAATTCAGCTCATAGAGTCCTCGTCAAATGGACGGAAGAATAGAAAAAAGTTGTTCAAGAGTTCTTCAAATATCATATTGAGAAACAGTTATCCCCCAAACGACATAAATGTGAAGGATTAATCGAACAAAATGGAAAATTATTGCATTATAAAAACTGGATTAAAATCAAAATATTTATAAAAAATAAGTATCAGAAGCGAAAATTATTTAAATTTTTGTATAAAATAACTTTGCTGCGTTTTTCTCATTTTCATGTTATCTTTTGTTTTTATTCATAAATGTATATGATTGCTAGCAGATAGTAGGCAGGTACCCCAATTTTGAACGACGAACGCAAACACGTCTGTTTAAGAATTTAAGAATTAAAGATATGACAATATCCGGAAAAGTTTAATTTGAATTTTTTTATAAGAATTACGGTTTTCGAGTTACAGCAATGTTAAAATCTGAAGTAAGTGTATTTCTGCAATGTGGAGAGGCCGTTTTATTTCGTAAACTGGACGACCAAATTATTTGTAGCAACATCTGAATTGAACATTTTTTTCATAGAGTTACGGTTTTCGAGTTAGAGCAATAGAGTTTATTTTTCAGTAATCTAACAAGTAAAGTCGGTCCAATGTTTTGCCAAAAATATTTTTTCATATCAGGTTAGTATGGGATGTTTTCATTTTATTTTTAGATTATTTTTGGTTTTCATTATTATTTTTGACCGACGAACCCCGAACGCAGGAGGTATACCTACAATTCGATTGTCTGCTTTATTTTTTTTTTGGTTTATTCGCGCATTTTATATAGTAAACAAGCTCCGAAAACCGCCAACAAAAGGTGGAGGGGGCAAATTTTCTCGAAAATCGAAAATCTGAGCCAGTATAATTAAAGATGGGACAATATCTGGAAACGTTTAAATAGATTTTTTTTCAAAAAAGTTAACATTTTCGAAATAGAGGTATAGTAAATTCTCAAATATATGTAATTTTGCTATGTGGAGAGTGCGATTTCTTTCGAAAATTGATCTGTTGATACTACATGAAAGACATAATTATTTGTAGCAACATTTATTAAGAACATTTTTTCCTTAGAGTTACGGTTTTTGAGTTAAATCGGCGTTAAAATGGTAACATCTAAACTACTTAAGCGTATTTCCGCAGCGATGTTGATCACAATAATAATAACAACTACAAGCAAAGAATATACGTGGGTAATAGGACAAGTACTATCTTCATTCGTGACTAATGTTACACAAAAAAATGTGAAATAAATATTTTTGACAAAAAATTGGACTGACGTTATTAGTTGGTGCACTAAAAAGTATAAAATAAAATTAATTCTATTTGTGCTGGTACTTGTAAAGTTGGTGCCGAAAGTTATCAATCTAACTGCAACTGCACCAATAGAATTAATATTATTTTATACTTTTCAGTGCACCAACTAATAACGTCGGTCCAATTATTTTTTTAAATATTTATTTCACACTTTTAAGTTTAAGATTATGCTTGAAAATCGTTTAACGTTCACTAATACCAATTAAGATAGTACTTATCCTATTACCCACGTATACTCTTTGCTTGTGTTGTTATTAATGAAATCGCTGCGAAAATACGCATAAGTAATTTAGATGTCACCAATTTACTACCGCTGTAACTCGAAAACCGTGACCCTTTTTAAAACATGTTCAATTTAAACGTTTCCGGATATTATCCTATCTCTAATTATACCACCTCAGATTTTCAATTTTCGAGAAAATTTGCCCCCACCACCCCCTTCGGGGGCGGTTTTCTGAGGGAAGGAGATTTCGGATTTGTGTTATTATGAATATGGGACGATTTATAAAGCCTTCTTTTTCACATGAATCAAAAATCATCAAAATCAGAGTACAATTACTATATAAAACGCGCGAACGAACCAAAAAAAGGAGACAGTCGAATTGTAACTACATCTTTAGTTAAAAGCAACAAACATCGAGATGAGAAACTCTCGTCTTGATGTTTTTCTTGAAGACAATTTCTCGATCTTGATTCGAGATTCTTGAAATTTCAAGAGTCCCGAAAACAAAAACGAAATGTTTCAAAAAAATATAAATGTGTATATAACACAAGACTGCACCAAAAGATAGTGTAATCTTTTTATAGAAAAAAAACGACTATTATTCCGAAAAAATATGTTATTTCAAAAAGTTAAAATCACAAGAATTCTCGATCTTTTAATTTAATCTCTTATTCTTGCAAAAATGGTGTCATAAGAATATCCTTGAAAGTGATATATTAACTTGAAGAATACAATAGGAATAAGGTTAAATTAATGGCACTTTAAATCTAATAAAAATATTCATAATTTGTGAACGAGTCAGCAGATAAACGAAAACTCAAATTTACTGAAATAAAGACCACCGCACCGAGAACCACTGAGCCCGTGAGTAGCGGGATGCAAAAGGACAATTTGTTTATCTTTGAAAATGTGAAGAAAATAATTTGTTTAGGTTTACAGGCTACTTCAGTGCCAGCAGAAAGACTATTTTCAAGAGCAACACTGACTATTAGAAAAGAACGAAGCCGATTATCTGGAGAATCGACTCAATTTTTACTGTGTCTGAATTCTTGGTCTCAGTTATTTTCTCATCTGCTTAGATACTTTCTTATATTAAAAAAATATGTTTTTTCTTATGTCTATCATTATTTTTCTCATGTTTTGTTCAAGTCTTTGAAGTTATTTTTTGTGTTTAATAGTTTGAGGGTCTTTTTTTAAGAATATTTATTTTAACCTTTGATATCTGCTTTGTTATATTTGCTATTTTTATGCTTTGTTATTTTTTTTAATGTTTAAAATAAATTAAAACTATTTCCTAACACATTTTTTTATTTTCGATTTTCTGACCTAACACGAGCTGTCAGCTATTGCAGAACTTGCATTTTTTCGAGATCGAGAAATCTCGAAAAAATTTCTCGATCTCTAAAAATCTCGAAGTGTTATTTTTGATCTCATCTCGAAAAAAAAAATCAGTCTCGTCTCGATCTCGTCTTAAAATCAAGACGAGACAAGAAGAGAAATCTCGAATTTCGACAGTCTTGTGAAACCTTAGAAGTGAGTTTTTGTGATTTGATTTCTTACATGCATTTGATAAATCAATGTTGAGAGTTTGAGTTTATTTGTATTTTTGAGCATCAATCTCTGACACATTTTCTTTAATTTCATTATTCACGATGTGTTTCATAACACACGGTTATATAACATAAAAACAACGTAATCTTATTAGTTAGTTATCCCTCGGTTAGTAAACTGAAACGTAGTTATTTGCAGGTTAATCTAACCGTAGAAAGGACATATAAACTAGACATATGAAATCACAGTTTAAAAATATCAAATTGATATATTTATATTTATAAAAGTTATTGTCCAATATGAATGCTAAATAAAGTAAAGTTAATTTTCATATGAACAAAAACAATATTCTATTTTGTTATTTTATTAATCATGAAATAATAACAGAATAAATAAAACATAAAGTAATATGAAAATCCAGAGCTAAATTTCATCCCCATCCGTCGAGTAGAGCAAGAAACTGTCACGCCCGCTTTCACAATGGAACATGTCTCGCTTTCGTAGACAGAAATTAAATTTGCCCATGATTTGTTTTATAACATATAATTACAAGATTAAGAAAATAACAAGTACGATATTGTTCTAAATAAATATTCCAAGCCTTATTTCAAAATTAAGGAGGGTGAAAAATGCTCAGTCAATAATTTTTATAAAAATAAAATGCTATCGGGGTATTCGCCTGGCGATAGGTTCAAATAATTTACATTGAATTTCTCATAGTCTCTTTATAATTTTAGCACACCATAACCCAGCCCTCGAAGGGGTGTTGCTATAATTATTTTTATTGTAGGCATAATTGCATGAATTAACTTGATTTTTACGCCCTCTGACTTGACAACCTGAAATATGTTGCTTAGATTATGATGGTAATTGATTTTATGGCATGTTAAATTCAAATATAACAAATCTAAACACTGTCAGTCGTATTTATAATCCAATCCTAGTTCAGTACTAGCTAGTACTGTATTAAAATAAAAAACAAAACACTATCCTACCATAACCCTGTCATTAGAGTCATAAACCTAATTTACGCTTAGGTTAGTTAGATTGCAGCACAGTCCTCTATTACGACCGTGGATTGAAGGTTCTGTCAGTTGTGTGTTCTGATAGCCATAAACCTCCGCACTTAATTTAGAAGCGTAAGTTTCGATTATGAATACGGCTGTCTAACTTTGCTTATAAAAACGGATGTTACCAAGATAGCTGAAGTAGTTTATCACTAGAAGGTAAATATTACTATTATCGAAATTTCATAATAGATTCCGCAAATTTTGGACATCGTTGTGGACTGGTTGTCTATTTTCGAGCTGTGGTCAGCCTTACCGATTACTTTGGCAGCATAAGCAAAAATAAGTTCGCATTTAAAATTCAACAGAGCACATAGGTACACCAGTTTCTAACAATAATTGCAGTAATCGAGTGAGTGAGTTGACAGACGAGCCTGGCCTGTCTAATAACGTCTAACATGCCCGAGTGTTAGATAATTACTATTATCCGCAAACCGTATCTAAACCGAACTTGTCTCTTCACTGACCTAATAAAGACAACGGCATCGTTCGCTGCATTTAGTGTGTCCTCCACACGAATTTATTACACTAGATAACTTTGGCGCTGAACAACTGCTATTAGATATTACCCCCCAGAGGAAGGAGTAGCCCTCTTGCCCTTGCAGGGCCCTTTAGCGAGAACCTATCGAAGCATCAAGCCGTGTAACGAAGGTAAATATCTTAACTCCTGCAATGCGGTGATCGTCTTGTTATTTGCATTCACCTGCCATACGAGCGGAAAGTCTACCTGATCCTTTCCCCTCCATATAACTATCCCGGATTTATTAGAACAGCTGCCTTCGAGATTGAGCGTCGGCTTCAATGCTTTGAAAAGGATGGTGTTTGCACTCTAGTTACAATTAGAATTATTTTGTATTTTTTTGTACACCAACTAAAAAAATTCGGTACAATTTTTGTAAAAAAAATTATCATGAATAGAAAAGATCAAAAACCGCAAATTGGGGTAACCATAGGCCAACATTCAATCAAGACTTAAGACCTAAAATGGTGGAAATATAGATAATCTGTACGTCAGCCCCTAATAGAGTGCGAAGTATTGTCATAAAATAGGGTCAAACGGTTTGGTATGGTAGCTCTTATCTACGAAGATCTCAAGAATTGTAAAACATGATTACTGATTTCTTACTTTGAAGGGTTCAAAATAGACCCATTTGTAAAATAATACCTAATCAATGGAATAGGACAAAAGACCAGTCGAAGTGTCATCGAGACCTTATATTTCTACCTATAGTCTTGTTAAATAATATTTATAATAGTATATTATTTTGGTATAATGCTTAATATCTTCTTTATATTATGATATAAATAGCAAGCTTAAAGAACAAATAAGCGATGTAAAAAAATCGTTCAATTTTCTGTGGTATTGGAAATCATGTATTTTCACAAACACTTATGGTTTTGAAATTAAATTAGTTTTTGATAAAACTGTATGAACGTATGAAGCAGTATCATTACTCAAAGCATAATTACATTTTATAAATTTGTCCAACAATTAAGGTGTTCTAAAGGAATTCAATTAGCTCTTCTTGGTAGTAATAGAAATTCGAATGTCTATACCCTATCAATGAATCTGCAAAAGATTGAGTTCAGAATCACTTTAGTTCTCTCAAATTAAGAAGTAACCTGTTGTTTTATTTTTTTCAAACTTTTCAACATTTGTCAATCGACGAGTTGAAACTAGTTTTATGGTAATTTAACGATATAAACGTAAATCCTGAAACAGCCTATTTATCGGTCCGACAAAGAGGAAATCCCATCATATCTACCAGTGTCAAATACGCCACACAATTAAATCTGGTCATTATTGAGTACTTATACGCTCGCCCTCAATATAACACATTTCTCGGGTCCGATGAACTTAATCATTTCACTAGAATTAATTATTTTGTTACTATCATTACCTTTCAGCATTCAATTTGAACTGACAGTTCTGAGTATCGCAAGTTGCTTTCAATATTGTTCAACAAATATTTTTGTTCCGAAGCTAAGAACTTATTTTCGGACAAAACGCGCAGCTCTAACCAGTTTCAATTTTGACCGACGAACCCTGAACGGAGGAGGTATACAATTCGACTGTCTGCTTTTTCTTTGGTTCGTGCGCCCTTTGATATAGTAAACGAACTCCGATTTTGATGATTTTTGATTCATTTGAGGAAGAATGAGGAGGCTTGAAAAATGGTCCCATATTCATAAAAACGCAAATTCAAAATCTCCTTCCCTCCGAAAATCGCCCCCGGAGGGGTGGAAGGGGCGAATTTTCTCGAAAATCGAAAATCCAAGTTGGTATAATTAAAGATAGGACAATATCCGGAAACGTTTAAATTGAACATTTTCATAAAAGACTTGAGATGGAGGCATGTTAAGTTCTCAAATGTATCTATTTTTGCTGTGTGGAGAGGGCGATTTCTTTCGAAATCAATCTAACTGCAACTGCACAACTTCAAAAGTAACAGCACCAATAATACTTTTAGTGCATCAACTAATTACGTCGGTCCAATTTTTTGTAAAAAATATTTATTATAGCTCATTTAGCGCAGACGCTAGCGCTAAAAAATAAATTAGCTGTCACTGCTCTTTCTGTCCACAGAGAAAATCTTAGTTTTGACAGTAGCCAACTAGTACCGATGATAACATTTTTCCGCTGTACGCACCCTTTAGCAATTTGAAACGTCTGGGAAAAGAATGAAAAAATTTTATGTTCTTTCAAATAAGCTAGCTAGCAAATGCATTACTTCAAAAGTAACAGCACCAATAGAATTAATATTATTTCGTATGTTTCAGTGCATCAACTAATAATGTCGGTCCAATCTTTTGTAAAAATATTTATGAACGTTGACATTTCATGTCATAAAACTATTTTCTAACATACTTCTCTTTTGGCAGCGGATATCTCTTAAGCACATACACTTGTCTCATCGTTTTTCCATAATTTCGTAGAACAATGAAGCATACTTTCTATTGAATTCTTATTTATTTTTACACATTCATTTTATGATTTTTTTTGACCTTGAAGGTGAGTAAGTGCAAGATTGTTATATTGTTCTTCAGTCATTACAGTGGTCTGACTCTATGATTCTAATTTCTGGATTATCTTTATGACATTGTTTACATTTATCAAAGGTTACTCTTATTTTTGTTTTATGGTGAATATTATTATGAAAATAATTTGTCATTAAATTAGTAATTTTTGATAAAAATAAATTTTAGTAATATTTTCAACAGATAAAGAAATATGGTCTATATCTGCCAACATTTTACGAATAATAATGTCTTTTGAAGAAGGTGCTATACTAAATTTCGGTCCTAGTGCCAAGAGATTGCTAACTTCTTGAGGTAAAACTACGTTTGTTAAATTCTTAATCCAATGTGATGTTACATTCATATCAATGCTACTTTCTAGATTAAGCCTTTCAAATTTAGCTGTAAGAGTTCGTTTTACATGGAAAAAACATTTATTATATTGAATTAATTGTCTTTTAAAGAATTCTCTTGTAATATTAAAAGGTATTATCATTATAATCTCACGTTTTAATTTACAAAATGCTCTTTCCATATCTCAATCTTATCATGAGTTATTTTAATTTCTATATTAAGAATCTTGGATCTTAACCTGTTGTTGAAATTTTCAACTTTGTGTTGACTTTTGCCCCTGGTTTCACCTGTGAGGATTTCAATGTTCTTAATTCCATTGGTAATGTGTTTTGGAAATATGTAAAATTTTCTGCATTTCAGTAAGAAGTTTCTTCTGTTTCTGTACGACGCTAGTTTGGTGTTATAGTTTGCAACTTTTTTTAGTTTGATCATTGTAAGTAATCCATATATGCACTTGATCTCTTGATAAAAACCCATATCTAAATAATAAGTTATCTGCTAGAACGACTGTCTAGTTAAGATACAAGATTTAAATTTTCAGGTGTTGCAGTCTGTTGGCACAAAGAAAACTCTTTACCTTTTATTCAAGCTTTCGAAACATTTATTGTTTCTTCGTCAGAAAATCTACAATATTTATGTACAGATTCATATAATAAAATAACTTGAAACTTCTTTTAAAATATTTACATTATCAATGTATAAAATGTATGTCTTATTAAATTAAGACATTCAATTTGTCAAATTGTCAGTAGATACATTCAACTTTTTATAATTTTTATAATTATAATTGCTATTTTGTTTTGATGTATTACAATTGCTATACGGAGTATATTTAGTTTAATAATAAATATAGGATTATATTGAGTTATTTAGATCCGTGTTTCTATTATTATCTAAGTGTAATATATACGTATAAATAATGTTCATTTGCTCTATATCAGTTCGGCCATTGATATAATTTGTTCTTTGGTTTATATGTACCATCTCTAAAAATTTTCGTTTGTGTAAATTATTTTCAATATCAAGAATTTCAACTCCTTCATAGTTAACATTGTGATTGATAGTAACTGCATGATTTGCAAGAGTACAAGAAAGCACAGATCTTCTTATGTCACTTCTGTGTGATACGATCTATTAAATGTCTGCTTGTTTCACCGATGTATACTTTATTGCAATCCATGCATGGAATACTATATACTATACCTGACATCAACATTTTGTCTGTTTTATCTTTTAGTTTTGAAAAAATATTTTTAAGTCTGGTTGTATTTTTATAAGCTATTTTAATATTTTTAAAAAGTGCCAATATCTGTTTGATTTTAGGGGTTATTATATTAATATTAGGTAGAGAGAAGTATTTGATATTGTTTGGTTGTGTTGTTTCAATTCTTGGTTCTCTTAAAGTAGTTTGAGGACTACTAAATAATAATTTCTTGGTCAATGGAATCGGATAATCTATATTTATTGTTATAAATTTTTTGGCGTATTTGATGGTCAGATTTAAAATGTATAAAACGACCTGAAGATCCTGGTTTAGTATACCAAGAAGTTATAATTTTGTTATCAGTTTTACGATGTAGCCTGGTTTCTAAAAAGGGAATAGTTTTCTCAATATCTTCTTCTTCTATTGTAAATTGTAACAGTGGGTTGAAACCATTGAAAATTCTTCTTCATCTTTGCCATTACTAGGTATCCTGAGAACAATATCATCAACATTTTTTTTCAAGAAGGGTACACTGAAACTAAGACGACTGAAACATCAACAAGTTCATCCATAACATATTGAGAAACAATAGGAGATACTGCACTTCCCATCGGTGTTCCTAATATTGGTTTATAGAATGTAATTTTATATGAAAAAACGTTTGTATCAAATAAAAATTTAAGGTGTTTAATAAATTCTTTTTTAGAGATGTTGCAATGTTATTTTATAATGTTCCATTTATTTACAATACTTCTTTCTGCCATATCAAAGGAAATGTTATTAAACAGAGCTTTAAAATACAGACTTAAAATAACATATTCATCAGGAAGTTGGAATTCATTGATAAATTCTGCAAAATGAAAGGAATCTTGGACAAAATACTGGTTATTGGAGTCATATGAGCGAGTCAAAATATCTGTTACTAATTGAGATATACCATTGTTAGATCTATTAATTGCTGAAATTATTGGTCTTAACTGTAAAGTGGGTTTATGTATTTTCAATAAACCATAGAATTTACTACAAATGCCATTATTAACTTTGTATCGCTTACATTCAGATTCATCTATAGCTTTTTCCTTTTTAAGTTGACTTATGAGTTTATTAGCTTTTTGTTGTATGGTAGAACTAGGATCTCTTGGAAGGATTTTGTAATATTGTTGATCTTGAAGGTGAGTAAGTGCAAGATTGTTATATTGTTATATATTTATTGTTATAAATTTCTAGTATTATTGCCATCTGTTGACAATAATACTAATAAATATTTTCTACAAAAAATTGGACCGACGTTATAGTTGATGCACTGAAAAGTATAAAATAATGTTACTTCTATTGGTGATAGTACTTTTGAAGTTGTGCAGTTGCAGTTAGATTGATAGCTTTTGGCACCAACTTCACAAGTACCATCACCAATAGAAGTAATATTATTTTATACTTTTCAGTGCATCAACTATAACGTCGGTCCAATTTTTTGTAAAAAATATTTATTTCACACTTTTGAGTGTAACATTAGTCCCGAAAATCGTTGAACGTTCACTATACCATATCAATGAAGATAATACTTATCCTATTACCCACGTATATTCCTTGCATGTAGTGGTTATTATTGAGATCTCAGAACATCGCGGCGGAAATACGCTTGAATATTTTAGTTGTTACCATTTAACACCGATTTAACTCGAAAACCGTAATTCTAAGGAAAAAATGTTTATTATAAATGTTGCTACAAATAATTATATCTTTCATGTAGTATCGTAAAATTTTCAATTTTCGAAAGAAATTGTCCTCTCCACATAGCAATAATACATATTTAACATGCGTCTATCTCGAAAACCGTTACACTTTTGAAAAAATGATCAATTTAAACGTTTCCGGATATTGTCCTATCTTTAATCATACCAACTCAGATTTTCGATTTTCGAGAAAATTCGCCCCCACCACCCCTTCGGGGGCGGTTTTCGGAGGGAAGGAGATTTCGGATTTGCGTTTTTATGAATATGGGACCATTTCTCAATCCCCTTCTTTCAAATGCATCCAAAATCATCAAAATCGGAGATCGTCTACTATATATACTATATATAGTATACTATATACTAAAAAAAAAAAAAAAAAAAAAAAAAATAAAGCAGACAGTCGAATTGTATACCTCCTCCGTTCGGGGTTCGTCGGTCAAAAATTAGTTTTTTTCAAAGATTACTAATTTAATAACAAATAATTTTCGTAATAATATTCACCATAAAACAAAAACAAGAGTAACCTTTGATAAATGTAAACAATTTCTTAAAGATAATCCAGAAATTAGAATCATAGAGTCAGACAAAACGAATGTCACCACTGTAATGACTGAAGAACAATATAACAATCTTGCACTTACTCACCTTCAAGATCAACAATATTACAAAATTCTTCCAAGAGATCCTAGTTCTACCATAGGTACAACAAAAAGCTAATAAACTCATAAGTCAACTTAAAAAGGAAAAAGCTATAGATGAATCTGAATATATATATATATATATATATATATACAGGGTGGGGCTAACTCCTGGGGATGGATGATAGCAGCCATACAGTTATAGTAACAAAGAAAAATTCATAACAAACCCTATCTCATTTCGAAAATTCTATTTCAAAAAAACATTTTCAAATATACCAGTTGCGTCCAAATAGTTGGAATTAGGTACAACTTTGTTATTTCTTATGGAATTTGTATAATTTTATATTTTTCTGGCTTCAAAATAATAATTTATAGTGACTTTGATAATATGTAATTGTATGTAATGTATATTGTTAATGGTTCTTGAGAAAAAAAAAATTCCCGAAAATTTTGACAGATAAATAGTACATTTTAAAAATTTATATCTCGAAATTGGTAGAAGTTAAGAAAATGAAATTTTTGCCGCATATGGTAAATATCATGTAGTTTTTGAAAGATTTGTTGAATATTATTTTACTACACAGGGTGAGCTCCAAATTTTGAATAGAAATGGCTAATAATAAACTAATGTTACATAGTGACGCTTTTTAGCATAATCCTGTTTTCTTCAATTTTAAGTAAAAATAAGGAATCGTGAAAATATCATTAGCCTTGGATGATTGTTGCTTGTCAATCTAAAAATAGGTTATTGTTAGAATTTTGGTAAGTATATATTGCTAACAATGGTCGCATTTAGCAGAAAGAACAGCTTCGTAGCAAATTCTCCTGATTGGCTGAAAAATTACAAATGACACGCACTAAGCCATTTAGAAGAATGTATTGTTATTGGTGCTATTTTATAAAAATAATTCATTTTCAGGAGATCGGTTAACAAAATAATTAAGTTACGTAAATGAACAGAGTCTTATAACTTTTTTCATATTAAAAATCACAACAATATAATAAGATTTATGGTTAGTTTTGAATTATCATTTATACAAAATTTATTTTTTAGTTTGTTGCACCTCCAATAAATATCAAACAAAAAAAAATGAATATTTTTAACAAAACATTAAAAATAAAAGCAAACATTATGCGATTGAATTTTTATCAAACTTTGCTACAATTCAAAATAATTAATCTGTAAATAATGAGCAGATTACAACAAATGCTCAATGATCTGGCCATTTTCATTGGAACAAAGAGCAATTATTTGATGAAAAGATCTATCAACGTTATCCAAAACTTCGGGAGTAATAGTCGAGAATGCCTTTTGGATTCGCATGTCTTCTGGTGTGGTAGGAGGAATACTAAACACAATGTCTTTCACGTAACCCCAAAGAAAAAAGTCTAATTTATTTAAATCAGGGCTCCTTGCAGGCCACGGATTTTGACTCCCAATACCTATTCACTGTTCTTCAAAATTTTCATTCAAAAAATTTTGAAATAATCTTGCGCTGTGAGCTGGAGCACCATCATGCTGAAACCACATATTTTCAATAATAACTTCTTCATTGGCTTCATCAATAAGTACAAGTAAATTGTTTTGCAAAAAATTGTGGTAAACATTTGCGCTTAATCTTCCTTGAAAAAAATGTGGCCCAATTACATTTCTTCCAATTATTCCTCCCCAAACATTTACAGACCAATGATGTTGTCTATCAATAGCTTGTAGAAAATTTGGATTTTGTTGAGCATAACAGTGGACATTTCTTCTATTTACTTTATTGAAACTTTGAAATGTTGATACGTCTGTAAACAAAATATTTTTGGAAAAGTCTTCATTTTCTATCAGTTTCTCCTGAGCTCAATCACAAAATAAGGTTCTGTTGATATAATCTTGTTCATTTAAAAAGTGGCATGTTCGGGGTTAATAATCATGGTAACGGTTTTCTTTTAAAACTCTATGTATACTTAACCTGGAAATTTTCAATTCTTTTTCAATTCTTCGGCCACTTGTCTGCGGATTTTCAACTATTGCCATTCCTTTGTCTCATCGTTTAATACAGATTTTGTTATTTCATTACGTTTTTCGTAAAGAACAGAACCAGTTCTCTCAAATCTATCTACCAATCTCTGGAAAGCTTCCACGCGTGGGTGACGACGTTGTTCATACCTTTGCCCATATACTCGAGAAGCCAGAAGATAATTTCTGTTGCATTCAATAAATACGGATAGCGTATCAACAAGTTCTTCTTGTTGGAAGTTCATTAAAAAAAATAAAACGGGAACAATAAACGGGAACAACAACAACACTTACTTGTAACACCAATAATAATGACAATGAATTCACTACAGAATAAAATTATGACAACTAATTTTTAGATTGACAAGCAATAATCATCCAAGGCTAATAATATTTTCACGATTCCTCATTTTCACTTAAAATTGAAGAAAACAGGATTTTGCTAAAAAACTTCTCTATGTAACATCAGTTTATTATTAGCCATTTCCATTCAAAATTTAGAGCTCTTCTAGCTAGTGCAAGAAAAAATATACCATTCCATTTGAAAAAATCGACTTTTTGATGTTTTTACGAAAGTTTTAGAAAACATTTTTTTGCAAACACCCTGTATAGTATAAATAATATTAAAAAAATCTTTCACCAATTTCGAGATATAAATTTTTAAAATGTACTATTCATCTGTCAAAATTTTCGGTAGAAAAATTATTTCTCAAGAACCATTAACAATAGACATAGAATCATATTATCAAAGTCACATTAAATTACTATTTTGAAGCCGGAAAAAATATAAAATTAAACACATTCCATAAGAAATAACAAAGTTGTACCTAATTCAAACTATTTGGACGCACCTGGTATATTTGAAAATATTTTTATGAAATAGAATTTTCGAAATGAGATAGGGTTTGTTATAAGTTTTTCTTTGTAACTATAACTGTATGGCTACTATCGTCCATCCCCAGGAGTTTGCCCCACCCTGTATACATATATATATATATATATATATATAGGTTACCAAGAAGGAAATAAATATTTTTCTTAAATCAAAGATATTTTACCCAACGGATACAGATTATCTGCCAGTATAGACGTTAGGAAGGCTATGGACGCTCTTAAAAAATCAGCTGCAGAGGATGTGTATAATGTAAATAGTATACTCTTAAAACACGTAACAGATGCTATGGTTAAGCCGTTAACATATCTTTTCAATAATTGTTATGAGAAGGGCATTTTTCCACACTCATTCAAAATATCTAAAGTGGTGCCAAGCTTTAAAAAAGGAGATAGGGACTTAGTCGAAAACTACCGGCCTATATCTATTGTTCCTATTTTTGGTAAAGTATTTGAAGTTATAATTAAAGACAAACTATGCTGCTATTTTGATTCAAATAATCTCTTAAGCGACTCTCAGTTTGGGTTTCGAGAGGGACGATCCACAATTCAAGCGCTAGTTTCTATTGTACAGAATATAGTCGACGGCCTTGAGAAAGGAAATTATGTTGGCCTGATGTTATGTGACTTGAGTAAAGCCTTCGACTGTATTTCACATAAAGTTCTTTTAGAGAAGCTGTATCGTTATGGTGTGCGGGGTAACACATTACAATTAATCAAGTCTTACTTATCTCTTAGGGAGCAGTGTGTCTCGATGAACGGAAAAAGCTCTGTTTTTCATGTATTAGAAAGTGGCGTTCCTCAAGGCTCCGTCTTAGGACCACTACTATTTATAATTTATATTAATGATCTGTTTTCATTTTTGTCGCCAGGTCAGTGTGTCTGTTTTGCAGATGATACGTCCATTCTTTGTAGTGATCAGGATATTGATGGTCTTAGAAATACTTGTAATCTGATGGCTCAAAGGATGGAGCTCTGGTTCTCCCAAAACTGTTTAAAGCTGAATGCAGACAAAACACAGAAATTGTTGTTTTCAACTGATAGGAAAATTATAGAAGGAAAGAGCGCTAAAGTTCTAGGTCTAATACTAGATGAAAATCTCAGCTGGACTCCACATATTGAGATGCTAAAAAATAAGTTATCTTCTTCACTTTTCCTCATAAGGCGATTAAAACCCTTATTACACCATACATCAGTACTTAATGCCTATCACTCCTTGTTTCACGCACATCTATCCTATGGTATTGTTCTCTGGGGAAACTGTTCCAACGCCATTACAATTTTTCGATTGCAGAAAAAAGCTGTTCGAACAATCGCCGGGATTGGTCATCGCGATCATTGCAGGCCTTATTTTATCAATTTTAAAATTCTAACAGTTCCAGCCATGTATATTTGGCATCAACTGATAGAAATTCATGGAAGTAAAAAAAGTCTAAAGCTAAACTCAGACTACCATCGGTATGGCACCAGATCGGCAAACCTAATTAGAAGAAAAAGGTTTAAATATAAAGTGTGCTCAAAAAACTCACAGGATATCGAGCTGTTTAATGTTCTTCCTCAGGCTGTTAAAGACCTTGAACTTAAAAATTTTAAAAATTTGTGTAAGAAATTATTGCTTAAATATGCCTTTTATTCACGTTCCGAGTACTTAGAAACTGTAAGTCCTAGTTTGTTAGTTTATAAGTAGTCTACACACCATTCTAGTATTCAATTTTAATTGTATAATCTATTAGTTATTTTAATCTGTTGACTTGCTACAATTGTAATTTCACAAAACGTAGTTAAATAAAGATTATTATTATTATTATTATACGTCAATTGTAATGTGTGTGTGTATAAAGTGTAATAACAGTTGAAGCCCATGCCAGACGAAGGAGGTTAAGCGAATGGATTCTTGTACGTGAAAGATTGTATTAAGTAGGTTAAGCCTTTTCCGGCCGTTATATAATTAAGAATATATTCAAACTCGGATGCCTGCAACAGACGGGGCTCCCTTAATTTCGTTCGTGGTTAATCCTACCATAAGATTTTTATCCGGAAGAAAAAAGAGTATTCATCGCGCAGCCTAGATGTTTATACGTACCAAGGATTTTCTCACTAAATGAATAACGCGATTAAAAAACTAGAGATTAATTAAGTAACAAATCTGTAGCTAGAAGAACAGTTGAGCTAATTGTGTCTAAAAGCTTATCAAGTTATGAATGTTTGATTCTATGTAAACTTATCATGAAGAATTACAAGAATTTTTAACAGCACAGACTATCCAAGTGAAATGGGGCCTGAATGGCTGATCTCAGGTCTCAGCAGTAGTTTCAACTGCCAGAGTCGGAGTGCAATAAATACTGAGAAATGCCGACAGTCTAGTAGACTCTTCAGTCTTCATCAAATCCATCTGCACTTCCTCGCAGTAGATCCTGGTAATGCATAGCGTGTGTAGCCAACATAGAAGGGTGAAAGGCGAACCTCCGGCGCCTATTTAAATAACAAAAGAGTCCAGCGATGGTGTCGACGGACAGGGGAACCCAGGACTGTTAAAATGTTTGAGAAGCTAATGCTGGTAGACAAGAGCAATCTATAATTGCAATTGTAGGGTCGATAGTCTAAAGCCACAACGAGGACTACTTTCTGACCCGACTATTTTATCCAAGAGGAGACAACCTCAACAAAAACCTGAATCTCACGTGAGGGATTTGGCCAAGAATACCATAACAGGCCTCAAAAACCAAATAGGGACGTTGCTATATTATAGTGAAATGGCTAACTGCGTTCTAATCTCGGGGATTTGGAACATTGAAGTTGTAACAGGTATAATTTCTTATCCAACAGAGGGAGGGACGAAGAGACTGGTAGTCTGTTCCACCTAATTTCCATGGAACTGACCAGACCTCCACAAATAGTGAACATTGTCATATAACACTGCCAAGGGCAGGACCTGCAACTTATCCCGGAATGCGACGAAAACCCACCGTACTATCTAGGCAAGCTCAGATATCAATAAAAGAGGTAATTAGCTCTATGAACTTTATTGCCAAAACCAAAGTAGAGTGCCCACCTTCTTCACTGCTACTATGAAAGAGGTTTTAGATGTGATCTTGAGTACCAACAGAATAAGTGAGAACATTTTACCCAGGTGGGAATCACAAGATCCATCCTGTACCGACCACAGGCATATAAATTGAGTGGTTAATCGGTTCAGCTCAGCCCATACAGACCGATTAGCCTTTTCTCCTTTCTACTTAAAACTCATTTTCTTCCTATTACCATTACCTGTAGTTACCTGTGGTGTTTGTAACGAGAACAACAAATAAATAAATAAATAAACTCTTGAGAGACTCCAGTGTTTAGGATACAGAGGAGTACAGCCCGTAATCTGCGGGTGGATCAAAGGAAATCTAAAGCGCAGTGTGATCACATCCACCCTGGAAGATGCAACCATCACAACAGAGGTAGGCAGAGGATGTACTATCTCCCCTTATGTGGGCTGTTCTTGTAGATACTCTTCTAGTTAAAATATCTGAAGAAGGTAGGTATTCATTGCCTGAGGAGGTACGCGGACGATAGTCATAAGATAACGATTTCCAAATACAATTTCACAACGTACCCAAAAGGCGGTAAAAGGAGCTCAGAGGCAGCTGAGTGGTATTCCATCCTTAATTTTTTTTTTATCTTATCTTTCTTCAAGGAAACATGCGGTTTTTTAGATGGTACACTATCAGATACAAAAATTATGTCACATGGTATCCCTCAGGGTTCTGTTTTGGGTCCCACCCTATTTGTTATTTATATAAATGACATTTTCGATTATCTGCTCCCCAAAACAATAATTTGCTTTGCAGACGATACGACGATGCTAAATGAAAGTTCCCATGTTGATGCAATATTAAAATCCAATCAAGAACTGGAAGAAAAAGCTGAAAATTGGTTCTCACGAAACAAATTGAAACTAAATAGGGATAAAACCAAAAATATTATTATATCATCAAACAACCGCCTAACAAAAAACAATCATGTTAAACTGCTTGGCATAACTGTCGACGATTCACTCAAATGGGAAAATCACATTGATATGTTGTGTAGAAACTGTCCACTCAACTCTATCTACTTTGTAGACTTAAGACAGTTCTGAGCACCCAAACGCTAATAACCTCCTATCACTCATTATATCACACTCACTTAACATGGAGTACTCCTTTGGGGTTAGAAGTGTCAGTGCGTAATTCACTGGACATCAAACTATACAATAGTTCTAAATCATCTAATGTTGTTGAGCATGAATGTATTCAAGAGGAGGGTAGAAGAAGATCTTTTGATAAACTGTTTTTATAATCTACAAGAATTCACGAATTGTACATATGCAAAATGATTTCAAGTTTTTTATATTACTTACTGTTGTATGTACTGTCAAAAAATGTTATTACTGTTTTTTACTTATACACAACCTTTGTTCCTTGTACCCTCAGATTTTCAGACTTGTCATAAATGTAATTTACACATAACATGATCAAATATATATTCAGAGACAAAAGCCAAGTGCCACAGGGGCCATGAGAAGAACACCAACTGCGCCATGTTGCTAATTCTGAACCTACTTCCACTACATATTCTAGTTCAGGGTAATGTCAGATCTGTCAACCACAAATTACTACAAGGAACTTCACCGATAAATCAAAAGCGGGGTAAAGTCTATGAAGCGTTATATGAAGAAATAAAGTCCGATCAGATATTGGGAATGCCAATTGGTAAAATAGCCCCACATTATAACTTCAAAATATAATATGCAATAGTCGTACCAGATATGAAAAACTGGGTAACAAGACTGCTCTTGAAAGCAAGTATCAACTGGTACATTGGCAGCTCTGATATTGACTCAGAATCAGAAGGCGGCATATCGGGGAACATGAGAGGTATATGATCTCTCTGAGCTTAGGAAACTACGCCATGGTCTTTCAGAATGGCGATACTAGGATATGCGGAGGAACTGCTAAGGCAAAAGGTGAATAGCCCATTGGCTGTTTGAGTAAATGGCGATTAATTAATCAAATTTGTAAGACGACAAGGACTTTCGTAACGATTTGACAGGACACTGTAAACTTAAGAAGCATATGAACAATAAGTGCCGGGACGAGCACATCCTATTTAGGTTCTGGAAGAGAAGGAAGCTGGGACTCAATACTCTGTGAGTATGAAGTCCTGGTAGGAGCGTGGTTTCAATTATTTGGAAATATGGAAACCGAAGGCAAAAAGCTCTGCGAAGGAATCGGTATCTAGACTGTTTTGCAATGAATAACTGCAATAGAAAGAAATATTTATCTGAGTTATTAGAACTTTTCCGTCAATCTTTCCGAAAACATTCCTTAGCAATATAACAACCTGTTTATGTATCTGTATACGAAAAAAAGCTAAGTATTTCGGATATAACATGAATCTATAAATTGAGATTGGCTTAAATCGTCCGCGTTCTACGCTTATTCGCGCTTCACTTTCGCCACTGAGCTATCGCTTGATTTGTGTACTAGCCGAAAATAGCCGCTATTACAGACTACTTTTTCGGCCAAAACGCTATCGCTATTTTATTTTCTAGGGGCTATCTAGCGCTCACAAAAGCTATTTTCGGTCAAATGCCTTGAACTTCCCGTAATTTCAAACTCAGACACCTTAAATATTCTGAAAAATGTTCAATTAGAAAATTGTTGGAAATATGATTTTTATTGCTAAAAACCAATCTTCACCCCGTTTTGAAAGGATTTTTGAAAATTTTGATATGGAATAATTCTTATTCTTAATTCGAACGAGTGAATAATGATCTAAATCGATGCTTTGCTGAATGCACGCATAAGTATACCTATATATTTTCTAGTGAATATTCAATAAAGGTTTCAAGAAGTTCACGCATAACAACCACAAAAAATGAATCAATATCATATAAATAAAATATAATCACAATATTTAAATCAAAAATTTAGAATCACATAAGATTGGTGTTCACTGCCATCTTGGAAATAACTAAACTCGTAGTCTAAACTGAAAAAGATGCTGCATCAGAATATTTTTATTTACAAAAAACGAATCTAACGAATCAGTGAGCACTATTTTTCCTCCTGAACTAAAAAAAAATTTAAACTTGTTTTTGAGCAGATTGTTTGATAATCAAGAGAGATTTCTATCTATCGTAATTGAAATAATTAAAGAATTCCCAGAATATATATAATACGTAATTGAAATTCTATTACTACTGAAGTAATATTCAGCGCTACTATTATACCAATAGCGTGTCTCATTCCTGAAACTCCACGTAAACTTTTTTTATATGTTGTACGTCAGCACCGATATAAATAAGAATATATTTTGCGTAATTTATTTCAGGAACGTCCCGGACGAAAAGTTTTAATTCGAAACTTTCTGGGCCTCGCCTTTGGCTCTGATTGAAGTGCCATATACTTCGCCACAAACGCAACATTCCCTTCAAGGGAAGCAGCCATTTCGGCCAATATTTCCTGCTTTGTGGCCTTTTTCTTTTAATTCAAAAGGAACTTGTTATAAATTCATACTCATATAAAAATACGCGTAAGCTTACCATGCATGGCAAATGAAGGTTTGAAACTTGCATTGGCTAAAGATGGAATACAGTTTTGGAAAAATAAAGAACAAATTATACATATTGGTCCTATGTTACCATAATTGTATGAGACCTAAAATCATAAGCCCTTAAACACTGTCAAGTCACATGGTGGACAATTCTTATTATCAAATCGGGAGATTACACGATCAGTAAACGATTCACACAGTAAATGGAACAATTAATTTATTGCTGCGTCTTGTTGCATGAGCATCTATTTGTTGTTTTTCCATAATCCATTCAAGGAACTCCTATGCTGGTGGGTGGTTAAAAAGCTTCGGCTCTTGACTTAAATGAACTTTGTCAGAATAAAGCAAATTGTCCATGAGATTACGCAGAAGAGAACTTCTCGAAATGTTCAGTTTTGGTCAACGATACTGAACTGAAGTTCCTGGCTATTTTTTATTAAACAATCAGGTGAAGGACGATTAGAGCCTCTATGAACTTTTCAAGTAATTTGGCTGCCAGTTGCTGAACATGAATCACTATTAAGAACAATATTTTGTAATAAAATTAAGTAAGATAACTTCCGAATCAGCTTAAAATTCCATTCCAAATCTTATAACTTTACATTAATGTGAATTGTCATAGTTTTGCATCCAATAAATTAGCATGCTATTTTCAGAATGCAGAGTGGCGGGGAGCCTCGTAGAGTAAATATGTAGAGCATAGTATAAGCCACTTTCACAGTTACTTTAAAAGCCCCAACGAAACAAAATTGATCTTCCTAAGCAAATGTGAGTTTGTTTTAACCGTTGGGTTTCTTTCACGCAGCCTTCGGTATTCCGAATTTATCATATACCTACCCTATTTATTTCACACATTTCTTGTAGAACCTTAAAGAAATGATTTTCTATGAAGTTGACGGATAACATACCAATGAAACATATAATATAATGAGTGAACACGAACTACTAGAAACTCAAATGGATGAAGGGACAATAAGGTTGAATGTAGGAAAGACTTTCAAAGTAAACTAGTTCAGTAATTCATTGGATATATACAAAGAGATTATTCTAAATCGTATTTATGTGATGAACACTACCTTTGGTCACTGTACCTGAGATGAATGAATTAGCATATCACAAATTACAATAGCAATATTCAAGTTGTGTAGAGTATAAGCTTGTGCAAGCCATATTAGGATGTTGCACTGAATCGTGAAACATCGTATTGCGGCAATCTCGCTAATTGGAATAGTGCACATATAATTAAGCACCAATAAAAAAGCAATTACCATTAACATTAAATAGACTAACTCCGATAACTAATGAGGCTTATTGATGTTCTCTTTGTGCCTCATTACTCGAACAAATATGCCTGAATTTCTGATATTGTTTGAAATACGCCACATACTATTATTCAAGAAATGAAGGCCTCTGTTATAATCACAATAATACATAATGTTCCTACACAACGGAACAAGGCCTTTAAAGAGAATACTAATAGATTTCTCTATGATGAACTCCAAGAAACTGCTTTAGCATACACATACCAACCATACAACTTCCATTCCAGATATCGTGCATGTGACATAATCATTTAAGGCACATGTATATGAACAAACATATATTTTTAAATTATATAGTATATCTTCATAAATTTCTCTAATATCTGTACCAACTTTGAAGATGTAATTTTTAAGTTGATTGATCCAAATTAAAGTTATACTAATCTCAGGTATTTTGATATACAGGGTGGGTCAACGAAAATTTTACAAACCGATTTAACGAATGTGAATCAAAAGATGGGAAAATGCTCGAACCTGCCAATTTTTATTTCAAGAGAGAACAACTTTGCTACGTTTTTCAGTCCCTTAACTCCTACCCCCTAAAGGGGGTAAGCACATTCCCCTGATTTTAAAGGGGGATGCGGGGTATTGCTATACCTTATTTCAAAGATCTCATACAGTACTATCCAATCCTGAAGTTTGGCTTGAAAATTTTCATTGATAACAAAATAGCCGAAATAGGGAAAAACCAAAAAAAATATTTCTTGTGTAATTTAACGGCATTCATTTATTATCTGATTTCGCAAGTTTTCCAGGTGGGGCAGGTTAGCATAAATTCTAGATTTCAGATGACCCCAAAGAAAAAAGTCCAGAGGAGAAAGTTCAGGTGACATGGGTAGCCATCCAATATGCCCCCTTCTTCCAATCCAATTTTGAGGATAAGTTTCGTCCAAAAACTGACGTACAGCTTTTATAAAATGAGGTGGTACATCTTGCTTAAAAATGATCGTATGATGGTCTTTTTCATTCAATATTTGCAAGAGGGCTGGATAAATAGTGTTTTCTAATATATCCTGATAAATTTTGCCACTCAGGTTACCTGGTATAAAAAAGAGGCCAATTAAGTTATTTCCATAAATACCCGCCCAAACATTTACTTTTTGTACATGTTGTGTATGCACTTCATGAAATAGTCTAGGATTTTCGTCTGACGAATACCGACAGTTATGCCTATTTACAGTCCCGTTTAAGTAAAATGAACACTCATCCGAAAAACAGATATCGAACATGTTATATTGATTATTGTTAATATTTTCACGGCTCACTTCACAGTACTGGAATCGGCGATCAAAATCATCCTCATGCAGTTGAAAGCATGAAATTTATGTTGTTAAGGATTCTCCTTATTGTTGTGCGTGATACACCACTGAGGTACTGAGGATCGGATCCATTGCTACATGACCTAAAACAGCCACTTCCATCACTTCGTCTCTTTCATGTACCCTCTTTTTATTTTCGACTGAACCAGTAGCTTCAAATTTGAAAACTAGTTTCAAAACGTAAGTAGTGGAGACATTTATTTCAGGATGACGTTCGTTAAATAAATTAACTGTTATTCGCGCATATATATATATATATATATATATATATATATATATATATATATATATATATCTATATATATATATATATATATATATATATATATAGTTTTATTTTGAACTCTTGACGTTTAATATTCGATAAAAAAGATTTTTGTTGGCGATACAGTAATTTATTAAATAAAATTCTTTGGATTAGGCTAAGCTCTCTTTCTCAGGGCAAACTAAAAATCGTTACAAATTATCTTGATCACATAATAAGTTAATAATTAAAGTAGGTACTTACATTCTTGAATTTAGATAAAATTAACTACAACCAGGAAAAAAAATATAATATATATATATATATATATATATATATATATATATATATATATATATATATATTATATAAAGTTCGAATTGAATTATTTTTAAAGTAATATAATAATAACAAAGTATTATTTTTAAATATTATTTCATAATATTATATTACATCTGCAAGACGCAGTTTTAAGAAGATAACAAAAGTGATAAGGATCTTTACGTGCCAGAGATGCCGACCAGTAGTCAGCAAGTTACCATAAAGACCATTGTTAGTTGTTTATCCAGTTTGGCCTCTAAAAGACATTACTAAGTGTTTATTAATATAATAATTCTAGAAGTTTCGATTTAATTTTAAGAGAAAAGACCTATTGTATTTATTTACGTTTCTTTTTACATTTTTGATGATTAAACATTTTGGATTGTATAAATACTAGATCTCCAGCTAACAGCATCTTGTGAGTCTATACTTGTGAGTCAATATTCATACAGTCATGTAAAGTTAAGATTCTATTTGTATTAATAACAAATTGTTTTTTTTTAAAGTTATCTTGGAGTTATGTGATTTAACAAATTGGCGCAGTCGGTAGGATTAACTGAACGTGATAAAACAAGGCCTACTTCAACAGCAAGTTTCCCCTCATTATCAGGGTGGTTTCCAAACCTTCAAGTGAAGAATCAACAACTCCAAAAGAAGAAGAAGAATTATTAGAATTTGAAGAGTAGGATTCTTCAACGTTGGTAAAACAAGGCTTAATTCAACAACAAGTTCCCCCTCATTATCAACGGTGGTCTCCAAACCTTCAAGTGAAGAATTAACAGCTCCAAAAGAAGAAGAAGTATTATTAGAATCTGAAGAAAAGGATATTTCAACGTTGGTAAAACAAGGCTTACTTCAACAACAAGTATCCCCTCATTATCAACGGTGGTTTCCTAACTTTTGAAGAAAAGAACCAGCAACTCCGAAGAAAGAAGAATAAGATTCTTCAACAACTTAGAGAAGAGGTCCAACGAGGCGTCCTCACTCCTTTGTAAACCACATCGCAGAGAACAAGACAAATCAATGTACATCTTACTGTAAGTGAATTATCACGTATATTAATTTTTAAACTTTTCGATTTTCTTTTATCATATTTTTTTATATATTTGATATTTTATATTTAATTAAATCAAAATGGCAAATGAAAGAAATCCAGCTCAAGAGGTTGAGCTTGAACCATATAGAATTTCGGAAATATTTTGTATCGTGCCTGAATTTTTCTCGGAACATTTTTAAATGCATGTGATTGTGCTTATAATATGTCTACCAGAGACCAAAAAGCTCTGTTAGTGATTCACATTAAAAATAAATTAAAGGGAAAAGCGGCTCAACTAATCAGCTCACGAAATCCTCAGAGTTATGTAGAGATAAGACAGCTTTTAAATCTTCATTTTGGTGATTCAAGAGACCTTACTTCTCTTATTCATGATTTACAAAGATTAAAACAATTATCGAATGAGTCAGCTCTAACATTTTTCAATAGAGTGCAAGTCTTAAATGCTAAAATGCATGCAAATATACAAAAAACATCAAATTTATCAAATGAACAAAAGGTTGCACAAGAAATTCTTATTGATAATATGGCTCTTAATACTTTATTAACTGGACTTTGAACCCCGTCTAGGACAACTTATTCGTGCTAGTCAGCCTGAAAACTTATTAGAAGCACAAATTCGCATACGAAGAGAATTGCAATTATCATATTTTGAGAACCAAAAGTTTAATAAGCCAGCTTCTAATAATGTAAGTAAACCTCAAAATATATTAAATGTTAGAAAACCCCAAATACAAACTGTAAAATGCTTTTCATGTGGTAAAAATGGTCATACTTCTAATCAATGTCGTTTTCAACAGCAAAGAGCTTTAACTCCAAGCTCCAATCAGAATTTTTACCAAAATTTTCAAAGACCATTAAATTTCCAAAATCAACCACAAAATAATTTACAAAATAGACCAAATAGTAATGTTCCCCAGCAAATACCTTTTCAACCACAGGGACAATCTCAAGTAAGACCCTCGGTGATTCAAAAGAATCCTAATTTCCAACAACGAGCTCATTTAATTGGCCTTAAGAGCGATAATTCTGATTATTATGATGAATACTTAGGCTCTGATCTGGATCATAATCTTTATGATATTCAAGATAATTTTGGAAACAATTTCCACTAAGATGGCAATAATTATTCGTTTGATAATCTTTCTGAGTTCGAAAAAGATTCTCAAAATTTTATGTCTGCTGAAGTAATTTCAAATTTCCAAGAATTGCCAATTGCTCAAAATAAACAACATTTTTCTGAGTTTGAGAGAGATTCTCAAAATTTTGTTTCTGCTGAGGTAATTTCAAATTTTCAGGATTTTCCTATTGCCCCAGTCAAAGACCATCCCCCAGATTGTCCTACAACAGAGAATTCAATTTCAGAAACAGTTACCAAAATCCAAACATTAAAATTCGAAGATATGAACCCGAATGTAAATTTTTCCGAACAAAATTTTCTTTAAATCCATTTTTGACTGTTAATTCCAAAAATCTTTATTATATTGAAGATGCTTCTAAAAAGTTTAAGTTGCTTATTGATACAGGTGCAGGAGTTTCTATTTTTAAAGAAAATATTGTTAAGAAATTTCCTCAAAGATTTACTGAATATGTAACTATTCAAGGGATAACTGATCTGATAACTGAAAAATTTTACTAAAAGAATTTGTTCTTATTCCATTTGCTGAAAAAGATCCCCATAAAGTTTTTATTTATAATCTTAATATTGATTTTGATGGAATTTTGGGTTCAGATTTCCTAGAATATTATAATTGTATAATTGATTTGAATTCAAAACAATTGATAACTAATTTTAAAACTATACCTCTGTTTAAAGTTACCGAAACATCATACTTGTCTCAAAATAATCAAATTTGTGAACAAGATTCTGAATTCTTAGAATTTGAACAAAATACTGAAAATTGTTATAAAAAAATAGCTGAGAAAGACATTGATATTTTTGACATGCCTCACGATTATTCATTAGCTCATTGCGTGCGAAAGATATGCAAATGCAAAAAAGCATTGCCGCGGAATTTAAGAAACCATCTGGAAATATAGAAAAATTATTAAGTCAAAATCAAACACAAGGTGGTTTAGCAGGTTTGAAAATTAAGAATGCAAATACAACTAGATATATTTATTATCTTGTAACAAAAGAAACTTCAACTGGAAAACCCACTTATCAGACTTTATGGTCATCTTTAAAAAAATTAAGAGATCATGTTGGTAAAAACAATGTTCAAAAATTAGCAATGCCAAAAATTGAGTGTGGATTGGACAAGTTAGATTGGACGTATGTTAAAAAAATGATATCTTACCTTTTTAGAAATTTAGGTGTTGAAATTGTTATTTGTTTGCCAAAGATACAAAATCGAATTTTTATTGAGCCAAAAATTGAAAAAACTTTCAAATTGAAATGTAAATTAACAAATACAGATGCACTACTTTTAGGACAAGCAATAGAAAATGTTAGAATTCCAAATGCTTTGGTACATGTAAATGAAGAAGGTGAATTCTTTACTTCAATTATTAATTCGAATGCTATTCCAAAAATAGTTGAATTTCCAAATTTGAATCTAGATCCCATTCCGAATTCCGAATGTTTTTTGAATTTTAATTGCGTTAATGAAAATAAAACTAAATTTAACCAACCTTTTGGATCAGTTGCGTACAGATCATCTCAACGAAGAAGAAAAAGAAATTATCACAAATTTATGTTTACTAATTAAATTAAACATTCAATTGAAACTGATAGTGCGAGACCTATATTTACTAAATCATATAGATACCCCCAAATTCATAAGGAAGATGTAAAAACTCAGGTGAATAGAATGTTGGAGCAAGGTATTATACGTCATTCTATTTTACCATGGTCATCCCCAGTTTGGGTTGTGCCAAAGAAGCTTGATGCTTCAGGAAAACAAAAATGGCGTGTAGTTGTTGACTATCGTAAATTAAATGAAGTTACGGTAGATGATAAATATCCATTACCCAACATCTCTGATCTCCTTGATCAACTAGGAAGATGTCAATATTTTACCACTCTTGACTTAGCCTCAGGTTTCCATCAAATCGAAATTGAACCAAAAGATATATCCAAAACAGCTTTTTCCGTTGATAACGGTCACTATGAATTCGTTCGAATGCCGTTTGGACTCAAAAATGCCCCGTCCACTTTCCAACGCGTCATGGACAACATTTTACTTGGCATTCAAAATGAAAGATGTCTTGTTTATATGGATGACATAATAATTTATTCTTCTACTATTCATGAACATGTTTCTCGTCTGACTGAAGTTTTCAACAGACTTCGAAAAGCCAACTTGAAAATTCAACCAGATAAATGTGAATTTCTTAGAAAAGAAGTCGCTTATCTTGGACATATCATTACCCAAGATGGTGTTAAAACAAATCCAGCCAAAATAGAATGTCTCAAAAATTTTCCAGAACCTAAAAATCCTAAAGATATAAAATCTTTCCTTGGTTTAGCAGGATATTATCGTCGCTTTATACCAAATTTTGCCAAAATTTCTAAGCCCCTTACAAGACTTTTACAGAAAGATGTTTCTTTTATTTTTAATAATGAATGCAAAAATTCTTTCCACGATCTAAAAACTGCACTTACTTCAGATCCTATTTTGAGATACTCAAATTTCGAAGAACCATTTATTCTCACAACTGATGCTAGTGCATTTGCCATTGGCGCTGTTCTATCACAAGGTCCCATTGGTAAAGTTCTACCAGTAAGTTATGCTTCGAGAACATTATGTAATGCAGAAACAAGGTAATCGACAATAGAACGAGAACTCCTTGCTATTGTATGGGCAGTAAAACATTTTCGTCCTTATTTATTTGCAAGAAAATTTACGCTAGTCACTGACCATCGTCCATAAACATGGCTTTTTTCCATTAAAGATCCCGGAAGCAGACTAGCTAGATGGCGACTCAAATTGGAAGAATATGATTACAAAATTGAGTACAAGCCAGGCAAAATTAATAAAAATGCAGATGCGCATTCAAGAATTAAAATTAATCATTTTAAAGAATGTGCTAATTTACAATCTAAAATTACAATTTTGGCAACTAATGAAACTAATGAGGTTATACCATCAACAAGTAAAGACCCTAATGATCCTATAGAACCACAAAAAAGTGAAACACTTATAGATGAACAGGATGAACTAATGACAGACGAATTTAATAGATTTGTTGACATAACAAAATCAATAATCGATTATTCAAAAATTGAAACATCAAATGGCCAGTTACTGGATAAGGCTCATAAGAATATTGTCACTTTATTTTGGCAAAATAAACTTGAAGATTTACATTATAAAATTATTGAAGATATCTTTGATGAAAATTTTGATTTTCAAATGAATTTAGTAAATATTATTTCTAGTAAAACTGTGAAAGATCGCAAGTATTTTATAATACCTCTTATTTACGATCCAGAGTTTGTAGTTCAACAATTATTTTTCACATTATTTAATGAACAAAGTAAATTTGATCCTTCTAAAACTTATTATATAGAAAATAATCTTGAGTTACCTATTTTAGAAGTATTCTCTTTTATTTTTACTAATGTTGATTTAAAATTTGTAGTCTGTCAAAATATTGTTAAAACACCTGACCGTGATGAAATACCTTTCATATTAGACCAGTATCATAAAGGCAAAAGTAATTTACATCGCGGAATAAATGAAACTATACGACGGATAAAATCTAAGTATAACTGGACAGGACTAGCAAAAGATGTAGAACAATTTATTAAAAACTGTGAAACTTGTCAAAAAGTAAAAATCTGTCGTAAGAATTTAAGCACTCCTCTGGTAATAACAGAAACACCAAAAACTCCGTTTGAAAGAATTAATATTGATATTTTTGAGTATCCAACAAGAAATTACGCTTTAACGATTCGAGATGAGTTAACTAAATTTACTCAAGCTTATCCTATTTCAAATAAAAAAGCTTCAACAGTTGTAAATACACTATTAATATTCTTTCAACATTTCGGAACACCTTAGAGAATTCATTGCGATTATGGTCGATAATTTGATAATTCATTAATAAAAGATTTGTGTACGCTTTATAATATAAAGCTCACTTTTTCTAGCGTTGGCCATCCACAATCGAATGGTTCTTTAGAAAGATTTCACGGAACTCTTATGGAGATGATCCGTGCACATAAGACAGAAAATCCAGACGAACATCCGTTTAATATTTTGCTATATGCGGTTATATGTTATAATAATACTAAAAACAAAACAACAGCAATAGCCCTATTGAGAGAGCACACTCAACCTTCATCGAACTCTTCAGAGTTCTCAAATTGAAAGATCCAAACGCATCTATAAAATAATTGATGCATTTCGCTGTCATCGGTTATAATTCGTCTGTTCATAGCGTAACAAAACATAAACCGTTTGACGTAATAAACGGCAGAATTGATTCACTCGATCCATTCGATATGACTGATGAGATCATTTTAAACCAATTTATGGCCGACCGGCGACAACGACTAAAATTTATTTACAAAAAACTATACAACACATCATTACAAACCAAATCTAAACTAATTTAAAAACAAAATATCGAAAGAGAAGACCCTCCGGAATTTCTACCCAATACTAAGGTATTTATTAAAAACAAGAGTGCCCTTAGAAGCAAGACCAAACCACGTCATATTATTACAACTGTCGTTAGAGATATTGACAATAAAATCCAAACCAGTAAAGACAAATTCATACACAAATCACAGATTCAAAAGCCTAAAGCTTTTCATTCTTATTCGCAGAGCAATGAAGTGGACAATGATACTCCTTCTCATAGCTATACATCGAGTACAAGCAGCCATCCCTGACGTCAAAATAAATCCCATAGATAGTCCATTACTTCCCTTTCACATTGGACAAATTTAAACCTTTAGATCAATTGATAAACTTAGACAATTTCTTCTCCAATATAGAAAAATCCCTAAACCTTACGCACAATCACCCTGGTTTATTCTTAGGCCTTTATACTAGTATATTAAACCATGCAAAATATCTAATAACTGAAGCAAATATCAAATTGAATAATTTAACACCGCATATGAGATCTAAGCGAGGTCTAGTCGATCTAGTTGGAAAAACCTCCAAATGGCTATTCGGCACTCTCGACTCAGACGATGGATTAAAATATGACAAAGCAATTGTAGATTTCCAAGCAATTGAAAACACAATGGCAAAAGAACTCTCGTTACAAATATCTCTCTCAAGAAAACTTATTGATAATTATAATTCAACAATAACTATTTTGAGCGAAAACCAAAAACTGATCAAGATGCGCTTAGAATATCTTCAAGGCTATGTTGATAAAACTATTGACGATATTGTAATTTATTTAAAAACTCAAAACACTCTAGGCCAGATTATTCTTAATTGTCAAAGTCTCATAAATTTTCTCGATAACTTAGAAATCGCAATATCATTTGCCAAAATTAACACACTTCATAGCTCCGTAATTTCAGCACAAGAATTAAATAACGTAATAGATCATTTAGTAAAAATATATGGACAATCCAGATTCCTTATTTTTAAGAATACTATGGATTATTACTCCCTAGCTAGCCTTCAAATTTCGTTATCTGGAAGTAAAATAATTTTCGCTATACATTTACCAATTTTCTCAACAGAAACTTTTGAAAGCTTCCATCTTTTTCCAATCCCGATAAAACAGTCAATAATCATACCTAAACTACCCTACCTTACACTTGGTAAAACTGAAGAACAATACTCAGAGGAATCCTGTCCTACGAGCAACAATATCCAAATATGTCTTCATCATCTCGAGCCATTAACTGAAAGCTGCATAGCCAACCTGATCAAAGAAGCAGAAGCTCGAAGCTGCCAAACTGTTACTGCCCATGTACAAGAACCCATTCTGGAATCAATAACTGACGAGTATTTAATAGCCATTCCAGCAAGCAGTCCTGTGAAACTCCAGAACGAGTGTAATTTCAAGGAATTCAACCTCATAGACAAACCAAGCTTAATCCAAATCCTTTTTAATTGCGGCATTAAAATCAATAACTTGGAGTTTTGGAGCAAACAAGAATTATCCAAAATGAAACCACTACGATTACCAAAGATTGACATTGGGAACTTGTCTGTGTCTAGTGTTGACCAACCAATAACACTACAGACACTAGATCTAAATAAAATTAAAAATCTCAAACAAGAAATTCAGACACCAATGAATTTCCCACAAGAGACTTTTCATCCAGCTACCTGGAGTTTAGCAACAACTCTTACGTTACTTGCAATGGCCGGATTGGTAGCATTTTTCCTAAGAAAATGGTACAGAAAACCAGCAGCAATAACCAACGAAACGGGAAACCAAAGCTCACCGTTTTCGTTTCCTCTTCAGATGGGAAGAGTTATGGGAGCCACAACGCTGACGGTATGAAAATCATTGTCCGTTCTCACACTAGAAGTGCTGACTCCGTGAGACCGTCCGATTTGAACATTCGCTTTTGAACCGATGTAGAAAGATCCAATGCAAAATTAGTTAAGAATGATCTCTTGTAATTTACATTCATTTAATTATATTCACCTGAAAAAAGATTTTTAATAAAGTTTCAATAATCTCTCAAATTGATTTAACAATATTTTACTATATATATAAGCATCCCAAAACTATGCTTATATCACTTCAATCGTTCTTCAACGTGGTAACTTAACCACTCGTAGGTACGTTAAATTGAAAATATTGCGGTAAAATCCATATGATAATTCTATAGAGACCACCTGAGATTACCAGAATAATGGCGATTAGAAGCTCAAGTATCTTTCAAGCTTATAGAATACTTTGTTCATGAGAGAAACGGAAATTACTTAATTGTATCTCGACATCCAAAAATGATTAATAATAGCAAAGCAAGTAATATTCATGAATTTAGTAATTGAGTTGACAAAGAGTTTTAATATAACTAGGGCACTTTAATCTGCTGTGATTTTTGATCGACCATAATTATTTTTACCCAAAATAGGACAGACTTCATTAGATGGTGAACTGGAAAATACAAAATAATATTAATTTTATTGGTACCTACTGATTCAGTGTACAAACTAATAAATGTTACACTTTTGAGAACAATATTAGTCAAAATCGTCAACGCTGGCCAAAGAATATAATACGTTGCTATACTTATTCAGAGATGACAGAGATATTATATAGATATTTCAGACGTTACCACTGCTATATTTTGTTTAAAAAAAATTAAATGTTTTCACATATATCTGATCTCTTTTTTAATTTGGCCATCTTATATTTTCAATTTTCGAAAAATATTGTCCCCTCCACATAACAAACATATTTCAGACTTGACCACGGTTGTAACTCGGAAACCTATGTTCTTTTTGAAAAATGTTCAATTTCTAAATTGCCATATATGGTCTCTTATTTAATTTTGTGGTCTAAAATTTTTGATTTTAGAAAAAATTGCCCCCAACCCCTTTGGAAGAAATTTTCTTTAGGAAGTACACGATGAATATCGATTTATTTCAATGGGAGCACGTTTACGATTTAAGAGGCGCGAACAGACCAACATGCAAACAGTCGAATTGTATACCTCTTCCGTTTGGGGAGTTGGTCAGAAAAGCCAACAAAACTATTTCCGCGACTCTTTTGTCCAGGCAAAGGTTAGAGGATATTCTCAATCCTTCAGCTCAGGCTTGGATAAAAAGAGCTATCATAAATTAACAATCGAGTTATGGTCATTGAAAGTTCTCTTTCGAAGTTCCTTCACTTATGTGAAAGAAATGACAAATACAAATTGTATATCTAGGGGAAAAATGTACAATCACCCTTTCTACATGCTTTTTTGGGTAGTTTGACAAAAATGATATAATAAACTAAAAAAATAAATATGTCAAACGTCATAAATATTCTTCGATAATAATATTCGATAATAGGTTCAAATCAAGTGAAGTGGTAAAAAGACTTTGTATTCTTTGGCAGCATTTTCTCAAAAAATTTAAATGCGTAATAAAAACTATTTTTTAATTTATTTCTTGAAAATACTACATGTTTGATATTCCCTTGATACTCGTTTAATTAATTCCAAATGAACGTACACAGCCATCTCCGTATTATTGTTTTTTACATTAAGGCGATTGTATCTTATTTTACAAGCCAAAATTATTAATAACTGTTACAGTTAATGAAACGAATCCAGAGTCGATATTAGTTTTATTCTGGATATCAAGAAGACGAGAAACATAAATTATATAATATGTTATTGGTATACTTCTTTATAGATCAATTAGAACTACATCAGTATCAAATATGATTTATGATTTAAATTATATCTACTTGTATATGAAATGATAATGGGTAGGTACCTACTGATTTACCAATGGCTTTTCAAATTGATCACTTTCAAATTTATATGAATAATAATAACTTCCATGAAATATGATTTCTGTCACCCTTGGACTATCTACCATCGTTTAATTTAAATTGAATTTCAATTAGTGATAACTATTCGAAAAACGTCATTGGGGGTGCGCAGAAGGTTATCGCCATAATCAACTCAAACAGAATGTAGAACAAACATCCACCATGCTTAAGACCCTCTTAATTATTTGGCTAAATAAACTGCCGGCAAACTCAAACACACCATCCTTCACGGGTGTGCTCTTTATGAAACATGATAGACTGTCCTCTCGAAGCTCTTCTCACTTTCTACCTATACCTATCACTCTCTTTCTACGAATATCCTTCCTTCAATAATCTTTACGACCTACAGATGCCGATATATTGCACTAAGGGTGCTTACTGTCAGAGTGAAATAGCATTTTGGATACTATATCGAATGAACACCTTAATAAATATAATATACAACTGCGTATTTCTGAAACATAACGCAAGATCTATCAAGTGAGCGTGAGAAAACAACATGTCGTCACTAATTCATCTTTCAATTTCTTATTCTCAAAGCGATAACGCATCGCGAGAAAAACCGGCAGATATTCTATATCGGTTTATAAGACGATCGATCAATGTACCTATTATCCAATTGAAAAATAAAGAGTTTAATTCTTGATACACTCCACTCAAATGGAGGCGAAGGCTTAGATTCCAGAAAGAAGAGAGTAGAAAAATTGTGTAGCTGTAGCCTATAATTTTCATAATTTATTCTCATTAAGCACCATTTAGCATATTCAGCAAAAACTAAGCAGTTATCTTCTTCACTATCACTCTCTAGACCCCACTTCTTAACCTTTTCTACTTCTTCGCTCACTTTGTCTTCCTTCATCTTTTTCTTTTCCCTTGCCTATGTATTCTTCGTCTATCTGACTAGCTTTCCTCTTTTTAGTTAATTTTAAACTGGCTTCTTCTTCTTCTGCCATCATGGCTTCCTTTTGACTGACGAATCCTGAACGAGGGAGGTACACAATACGACTGTCTGCTTTTTTGCGCGTTTTATATAGTAAACGTGGGGGTGAAGGGGGCAATTTCTTGGCCAAAAGTTTGCAATCTTACTGCAACTGCACTACTTCAAAAGTAACTGCACCAATAGAATTAATATTATTTTTTATTTTTCAGTGCACCAACAGTCAACAATTTTTTGTAAGAAATATTTATTATGGACTAACAACTAAACGTTTTTTTATATATTCCATCTTATTAGGAGTATCATCTCTTTTATTTTTGACTTATTTTTAGAGTACGTCATGATAAATATCCAGCTCAGTAACAAAATCTCTGTATTTTCTGTTTCTCCATATGATTTTCTCAGTCGCAAGTTCAAACACATCATCTGATGCGGCCGGCGGCCCCCCTGTAATCTTCCTTTTTTAGTTCCTCATTGTGTCAAAGGGCGTCTTGTAAGTAAATGAATTAATATGAGATTACATCACATACATCAGCTTGCTCCAAATATGCGGCAAGTATTTACATGTTAAGATTTACCCCACTAAATTTGTTACTTCTAGCCCCCAAGTCCCTTATATTACTTAATTTATCACAGAAAATATACCGATAGGAATAATTACAAAATGATAATACCATATTGTTTCAATAAAATAGACCTCAATTCAGGATGAAAGTTTATTCGAATGTGTGAAAATTTACGTCTTGAATCAAACTTCTCCATTGTACGAAAAGTTTGTCTTATGTCTCAATCCGGGCTCGTTATGCACAACTCTTCGAGACAATGGCCAGTTTTAGCATTTGACGAGTCGCAACACGTTCGGTGGCGTAAATATCAATAGTACCTACAAACCGAATGTCATGATCGTAACCCTGGCAAAAATGAGCTTGTTAACTCTTACCCCCGCTAGAACCAGTCCCGCCCTCTCCTACTAGCGATTCAGAAAGCAGTTTTCTTTGATCTCAATATAAGGAGTGTGTCGTGAGGCAAAGTATCCAGCACGTAATTGCAAAGTTAGCTTTTTCAATTCTAACATGAATCTTTAAACTAATATTATATTTCTTTCGTGTGAGTGAAGGATTGTTTGGAATTTGGAATGTCAGCTTCAGATTTAATCTATTTGTGTAAGTCCACGCATATCTGATTGGATAGGATATGTTGAATTCAATTAATTATATGTTGATCAAGTTTTTGGCCAGCAATAGAAGATATACATATAAAGAGGAGGATTAACGAATAAGCAAGTCATGTGAGTAAAGTACCGTTTTGATTTTATTATATTTATGAATGTTGCTAGCATGTTCTTAGCTCTGGTATACTTTACATTCTAAATTGTCCTGTATTCAGTATTCATATTTTCGATTTAACTGATTCTTGTTTAATTTAAACTCATCATGTCTGATCCTTCTGAAAATTGATTTCGAGATTCTCCTGCGTAAATTCATATTGTAGAAGATAACGTAATTTTTTCTAGAGAGAATGCAGATGATACTGAAGTCATTTATACCACGACTAATGTAGCAGGGTATGTATTAAAGAAATTAATGGTATCCGATTGAGCTAACTGCCACAAAAGTTTGTTTTCAGATGAAATGCTGGATCAGCATTTGTTTGTGACTTTTAAAGATTATGATGAGTATACCTACCAGATGTCAGTGAAAAGTTTATTTGGATTAGTGGATCTAAACATAACTTTCTATATAGTTTTCTAGACAGCTTGAAAATCAACTGAATCAATTTATTTCTCACTTCAGATTGACTTTCTATTTTATGATTTGTTTATAAATTAAAATATTTTTCTTGTTTCATAGGCAAACACAGCAATGGAATCCAATAATGTACCTGATACCTCCGAATGAGACTGGTCCAGGCTAGAGCCTTTTTGTTCATTTCAAGAATTCTTTTGTGTTTATATCACTCTGGAACTTCGTTAAATGTGAGTACAAAATTTTAAGAGAACAATACCGATTTAAATAACAAGGTGGATGATACACATAATGCTTGATAACAATTTCTTGAGTACCTACTTCTTAATTATGTATTTAGTAATGATCTACACTTGCCAACGATCTGGTCATTGAGGAGATTACATGATTGTTTACGAATATTGATTTCTTATGATTCAAGTAAATTTAATTTGATTCCTTTATTCTGTGATTGTGATATCTTGAAATTATCATTAAATTTGTGAGAAATCATAAAAGAATACAATTAATTTACTTGAATCATTAGAAATCTATATTCGTAAACATTCAGGTAATCACCTCAATGACCAGATAGACAGCATGTCTAGCCAATTACTAAGTATATAGTTTAAAATACTTGAGTAACAGTCATTGAGTATTATAAGTATCATCCTCCTATCTTGTTAAATAGGTAAATAGGCGTTGTTCACTTCGAATTTAGTACTCATATTTGATAAAGGAACTGTGTCACTTTTATGTTATTGTATTTTCCATTAATTGTATTGCTATGTTTTTAATGAGTTGTTTGGCAAAAGTTGATCCTTTTATTTCTGAAATATATCTTCAACCTTCCTTCAACTTGGAACATAACCTTAATTCCCAACCGATTAACAGCAAACTTTTGAAATTCCCGCTATTGTAGCTGTCATCGCAAAAATAGGAATTGGTACCATTGTTCCAGAATAATGGCGGCTCTTTGTCAACTGTGTTTCCTTCAGTTTACACACAGATAGCATTTCTTATTTATTAGTATTCTGTGGTTTGGAGTATGGAGATCATCTGTAACCTATGAAAAATTAAAAATATTATTTGTGATATTATTACTGTTATAAAATGGTATTAGATTCTGATCAGGAAATATGTTATTTTTGCAAACTTGAGTGAACAAGTGATATAGTTCCGTCCGAAACTTATTTGATTTGGAACCTGGCTCTGTAGCAGTACTGTTAACTGAATATTAAAATAAAATAGATACTTCTATTGTCTTTTTCCAATTATTCATTATTTTATGCATGCTCTTATATTAGTGGGACAACTTTCTTGACGAAAATCATGACTTCTTAAAAATAACTTGCTTGATATTTTGTCGTAAGATCAAAAAAACCTGCTCCTCACTTGAGCCTGTAGATTGTATTTTTATTCCAAATCTTTCAGACTCCCAGGAGTTAAATTATCAGATTAAGGCTATATAATTTTCTAAAAGTATAATGTTAAATAATGAAATGTATTCGAAATCATCCCAACAAATACAAGTTTGTGGATAAATTAACAATTGATTATCGTCTTAGTCAAGTACCTACATGTTATTTCAAAGCTCCAACTGCAACAGTTTTTTTGGATCTCTTGAAATAAATTGTATCGACAATATTGCAAAGAAACTAAAATATGAGATGATGATAAAATCTCCAAGCACAATGGAGCAGCATCAATAATTCTGTCAAACAATGCAACTATCAAGATGCAAGGTCTAGAATATGAAATGTTTACCATTAAATATGCAGGCAAACGTTCACAATTAGAATTTGCATAGATTGATACATACATATCATATATAGATGATTCAAATATTTTCTGTTATTATTATGTGAATTTGTTCTACTATAACAATGTGCAGTATGCTATTAAAAAAAACTATCATAGCATATGGAAAGAAGGTAATACATTAAGCGATAGTTTACAAATTTTAAGATCCCGAATTAATCGATCATGCTTTTGAAGCGAAGGTGACACCAACATTTCTTAGTGTTTTTCTCATGCACTTCGAGGAATTAAATTTTCCGCTGAATTAGCGTAATAGCGTAATTTGGAAACAGGATTCCGGCGTATCGATCAAAGAGAGTGTTCTGTGTTCACGGGAGCTAGATTTTCGCTATATAAGTTGTAAAACAATATAATCCTCTAGAGTTCAGTTATAGACCTCTATATCTCTAGAACTTGATGATTACATAATCGGAAAAGATGCCGATAGAAGCTCGTTTGTTGGACCCTTGCAATAGTTAAGCAAAGAGCAAAGCTAGACTGGATTCTCTCATGACGTCCGGATGATGGTCGAGCTAAATAATTGATGACGTCGTTTAACAGATAACTGCGAAAAGGAAGAAGTCATTTCTTGTGTTATGGAAAGATAAAGTGTCATATTGATTTTGCAGTTATTACGTATTGATGCGATGGAAAAAAGGAAGAATCGTTTGCCTGAAAGCAATTGCTTGTATGGAGAAAAAAAATGGCGGGATCAAGTGAAATCCAATCAAAGAGTCACATCGTGATTTTTGTTGTTGTTCGAAACAATGTTCTACATATTTTTCATAAAAGAAACAGCGCATCGCTTATATACTACCAACAATTTAATATGAAAATTTGCGAGGGCGAATTTGCTGTGTGAATGTCTGGATTCGCATCCGAACCGTGACTGGGTATTTTTAATTCAACAACACATAATTTTATGTTTCTTTGTCGACTAGCTTATGGTTTACAAATCATTTGAATATTGCAGGTTCTTTGATATTATTTAAGTTGTAGATAGCAGTGCTGAATAAAAAAATATCTCAATTCCGAATATTTTCAATTCAGTAAGAAAAAATATCTATAGGTATAATGAATCCAAACAGAACAAGAGTTGACTGCCAAAATACCTAACCGATCCAGTAACAGCATGAAAGGCTTTGGAAATTTTAATATTCACAGTGACCATACGGTGAAAGGAGGTGCCTGGGCAGAATTTTTCAAACATTTTCTGTGACTTCTCTCTGGAAGATTTTTGCTTAGCAACCATATAGCAATACAGTGACAATGTTTTATCTTTTTTTATAATATAAAACGTTTTTCAAACTTTGATTGAGTCATAGATTTATTTACGCGATCTGTTCAGTAAGGGACCAGAAAACCATTGAATAAGTAGGGCGACATGGTATTGGAATAAGATTTAACGGCGTAACTCAGTAAATACTTAGTTTTAAGAGTTTTAAATTTAAAGAAATTCTGACCAGACACACATGATTATCCATATGGTCGCTTTGGAAACTACCATTTCCAAATTATTCCATCATGTTACTGATCGGTTAAGTTTAAGCTTTTAATATAAAAATACAAGGATAACTAATAGGGACAAGTGATTTGGCTTCGCTCAGATAATGATTCTTCAACTCTGTTGATCGTAATTTCAAAAATGTATGTTGTCATCTGAATTATTCGCTGAATTGCAGGTTCAGTTTGATCTACCAACATTATTAAACAGAAATATTTTTGATGATACATAAATATATCAAAATTATTAGGGATAATTATTTCAAATGATGTTGATGATTGTAGTTTAAAATTAAAAATAAATTGATAATAGGTGAAGACTATTTTCATAAGTATGTTAACAATTGTTCTTAGTTTATTATTTTAGTAACAATGATTATTCTTTGAAATTATAATAACGTTATTGGTATTGAACAAAAGAAAATCATTTGTGATAAATCTTTATAAAAATTGTCATATTTTATATGCTTAAAAGTGTAAGCAAAATTTTAGAGTGATATTCAATATACCTTCGAGATACTACCAAGAACTGCCAACAGTCTCCAGAAAAGATCTTAAGAAAATATTAAATACTAGAAGACTTCGTCCACGCATACTATTTGTAGGACTTGTCGCTTGTGTACGAATTTATTTTCTAAATTTGATAATTATCCATGTGAAGTTCATATTAATTAATTATCAATTCATGGTGTGGACCCATTCTTAGTTGAGCCCGCTTTTTTGTGAGCTTATGGGTTAAACATTCGGCAACAGATGTCATTTTACTTTGGGCAATTGATTTTGTGTCCCACTGTAGACAAGGTGGTATTTCTCTAGGATAAAATGTATCCTTTACTGTAACTTAGAACATAAGATATAACTACAACCAGTTTTGGTAAAATATATGCATTATTTTTGTAGTAGTACTCGAACATAGTGAACAACCCCAATAGATACATTATCTATATAGATTATACGACTATCACATTTTTCTATATTTCGAAGGTTTTATTGAAACTGCAACAAAGTAAGCTTGACTATAATCATCTAGTTTCAATAAATCAAGAAATTCTAAAATTCATTGTCACTAAAAAACTACGAAAGACTGTAAATAAAGTAGGAAATTTTTAATTTAAAAAAAATAGCTGCATCATAATCTTCTACATCGTTTGTAGTTTACGAACATTTTTTCCAATTAGTTTTATGTCGGTTTCTCAATACACGGAAGGAGTGTAATTGATCAGGCCATGTACTATTCAAATTAAGCATTGCATTTAACAATAAGTTTAATTTTGCCTTAGGCGTCAAAACTAAGGATGTTTTAATGGTCTGTGATTAGTATAGGTAAATGCTTGCATAGCCAGAGAACTTTGAAGCATCATCGTAGTTTCTTTTTAATATCTACATTCTTTTTGAGTCTTGAACTTACTCTCATCTCTAAAACTGCACTAAGTATTATCCAGTTCATCCAAAGTAGATAATCCAGTATCACAGGATAACCACCACCCTTTACGGCTATTATGTTGAACTTATTCAGTCTACTGCTTGACATTCTCCTCAACATATATTTAATTTGATTACACAGAACAATTCTCACAGACATATGTTAGTTATTTCGACAGAAAAGGGGCGTCACGTTGAAAATGTCTGAAAAATACTGGCATATTCTCTTGTTGACTGTGTGTTCTGTACTTTTTTGTTTACTTTGGAGACACAAAGCAGCGTATATAAAGACCAGTTAACTCTTCTTCTGTAGCACACGAAATCAAATAACTCTGTTGCCATTAACAACACCACCATCTTTTCCATTAGCTCTGCACGCAATTGAATATGGGCATATATTAACGAATGCATTTGTATTTCTCATTTCGTTTCAGAATTGAGTCTGTATATCGATGAACATGTGCTTTTATAGAACATAAGCTCAAATATATCATGAGGTTTTATTGTCCACCTATAAAAAGACATTGATGATAATAAATAAGTATCAAAATCCTGACGATTCGTAGCAAGCGAATAGGTAAATTTCACAGTTTTTATTATTTTCTCTTTCACTTTTATTGGAGAAAACAAAAGTTGTAGCTATCTATGAAATGAAAATATGTTTGAAGGTATTCTTTTTTAGTTTGAAGGACCATTATTTTGAAAATACTAGTCTGATAATCATCAAAAAGAAAAATGACATCTAACAAGTCTTACGCATTAAAAACTAACCCCAAAGGGATTTCTTTCGAAAATCGAAAATTTTAGACGGCAATATCCAGTTTGTGTACTGAAAAACAGGGAATGATATCAATTCTTTTGATGATGGTACTTTTTAAGGTTGATACCAGAAGTCATGGTATAGTTGCTTTACAAAAATAGTACAGCTAGCATAAAATTATTGATAATTACATATCTTACACTGACACTCTATAAGCACCTGAATAAACCCCAATTTATTTGTTATAACCTTTATTGTGTCTATTATATAAGACAACCATTAAAAATTATCGTACGTTGATATTTTAAGCTTTTAACGTACATTGCTATTCTGTAAAATCAACATTTACCGCATTTGATAGAATCTAATATTTTCTCCGAGGTGCCACGGAACTCTGTTATTATTGACCGACCCGAACGAAGGAGGTAAACAATTCGACTGTTATATATTGTCATTTCCAGCATTTAATAAACAAATAGGAAAATAAGTATTTTTTTGGTTTTTAAGTTTACTTTGTGTACTCATTGTCTCTTTCCCTATTTCAGCTGTCATTTTGTTTTCGATGAAAATTTTCAAGCCAAACTTAAGGATTGGATAGTACTCGATGAAATGTTTGAAATAAGGTATAGCAATACCCCTCATCCCTATTTAAAATCAGGGGGTTGGGCTTACCCTCGTTAGGGGGTGGGAGTTACGGGACTGAAAAAAGTACTTAGGTAGTTCCCTCTCGAATCAAATATCGGCAGGTCAGAGCATTTTCGCATCTTTTGATTTAAATTCGTTAAATCGGTATGTCAAATTTTCGTTGGCCCACCCGTATATATTTGAGTTATTTCAGGCATTTATTTAATTGACTCAGCAAAAAAGTTTCCTTAGACAGTTTATAAAAAAATATATAAGAATTAAGATTAAGATATCAATCGAAAATAAAAAATAATCTTTCCCCTTTTATTAGCTTTTATGAAATCGTAATAGGCTTTGATTCTTTCCGTCTTACCGTCTTTGCGAAACGCGTTTTTTTATTACAAATCACTTATAATAAGTTGTTGAAATACTACAGCCTTATTGAATATTTAATGTCACAGACACTTAACACTTCACAAAGATAATAAGGTCGTTGAGAATTAGTTAGCGTCAAAGTAGACACTAATTAATTTGATTTATAAATAGCTTCTTTGTACCTAATATAATTTTTTTAAACTAATTTAATCAAATCCACAATCGATCGTCAATAAATCCCAAAAAAGTAATAAACAAATGAACATACTTTTGCATTTACACATATTTACCCATGCAGTAGCGAAATAAACTTGTCATATTTTCTTTATCGCCATTTGATACACGGAAATGAGATTGAATAAACATAAACACAAAAATTCAATTTACTTCTACCACTGCCGCATGCATGTAATAACGATAAAGGGTGAAATAAATCGTTAGCTCATAACACTGATCGGGTTCACGGCACCATATTATACCGAAATTATGGATGGCTTTTGCTTTTTTTATCGTTGATGACAAATTGAAATTTTCTGTGAGAACTCTTCAGTTGACTATGACTACTAGAGAAACATTATTTTATGCTGTAGAAGCATATTTCTCCTATATCAAAGTCTAAAGATTGATAGAACATAACTCACTAGCGTCATATATTGAATATTTTCACAAGATTAATAAATTCCAGCTATTTTGAAAGCCTCGATCGGTTTATAAGTATGAGAGTTGAGAGAATATATGTTGTATAAGTAAATCTATCTGTCATCTACTTGTTTTCTTGGAAACTATATATGTAGCTGCATGTAATATCTTTATCTGAATTAAGTAAAACAACACCTTAGCTGAAAGGTATATTCCATAGAAAATACACGAATTGGATGTAAAACAATTAAATATATTATCACACCAGATCTGAACATAAGTTTTAACCAGATATGGAAATGTAGGCAATTGATTGAAGATTATTTAATTAAATAAAATAACATTTAGTGGAATATGTGTATTATTACTATAATAATTAACAAAATGTCATTAGTATAAATACATTATTAAGTACACAACATTTTTATATGTGCCAAATAATTGAGTAATATACCTATACTAATTACTTTGTTGCATGTTTGTGCGTTTCTTTCGATGTAGTTCAAGAAAGGATTTCGAATCCTAAAAGTGACAAGTGATTATTGAATATTATGTATATTCAGGTAACTCAAGAGAGAGCATGCTCTCAGATTCCAAGACGCACTTCGAAAGGATTTTTTCGGTCGCTCAATAGAAGCAAAAGACAGAATCACATTTCATATTTTAAATCTAATTTGTGATATACAGGGCACAGGGTGTTTACTAAGGTTATAAAGAGTATGTTAAAATTAAATATCGATTGCATGTATTTCTTATATTCCCGAAATTTAGGGTTTTACTGGATTCTACAGGAAATTTTTGAAATACCTAGGTCTGGGTCTAGGAAGGAACAAATGTTGTCATCCTGTGGGAGGAAGATCTTCATCGGCTACGGTAATGACTGGCTACTTCGGGGATAGCCACTCTGAAAAAGAATAAATTATGGATGACATTGAGGCCCAAAATAAGCGGATTGACACCGGTAACTGGAGAGTTATCCGAAGGACTGCAGCCCTACTCACCCTCATTGTTGACTCAGCATCGGACGCCAAATTCAAGACCAATGGCCTAATAATCAACTTCAAGATTGGCGAAATGAAGCTAAGCCTGAAAAAACTGCCTCCCAATCAACGACAAATCCTGGAGGAGGGGAGCACATGGAGCTGTAAGGGGTACCTGGAAAGATCCAGGCCATGAATCCACTTAATTGACAATTTGGTTAACGGCCACTAGAAGAAGGCACGCTAGCAAAGACAATGCCAAGGTAAGGGGAATTAAATTTCAATAAACCTCCACCGATCCAAAGCGGCCATGAGTGTCTTAGATTCGGTGTTTAAAGAAGAATCAATTGACATTAGTCTGTAACAGGATTCTAACTAAAACAGGGGTCAAATAAGAGTTATCCCAAAATGTAAGGATAAACTGCACCCCCCCGCGTGGGCGTTACATCTAAGCAGAAGAACAAAGTTCACATCCATAACTCAACTGTCCCATAAAGGGACATGTCCCTAATACTCGTTGGTAACATAATAATGCGTATGAATTGTCTCTTGACTGATAGTGGAAATGATTTTTGAAGAAATTCGCCTTTACCCCTTAAATTACATACATAAATTACAGCAAAATCCCTATGATTATGATTTTTCTTTGTATCTAATTAGAACTACGAGAGAAGGCATGGGAATTAGTACCAAGTTGTTCTCCTAAGCATAGGTATTCCAATGGCTATAAATTTGGGTAGGTCCTGCAAAATTGAATACAACACTGTGTACATGTAAGGAGAAGTCACTTTAAGCAATTATTGTAGATTGTTACTAATTATTTAGAATCATCCGATTAGTTTATTGCTGTAAGTCAGTGATTATTAATCTATGGTTTTATGTTTATGAAGCTGTTATCTGATACAGCATAGCGTACCTTGACCCATTTTTATTCTTAGAAACCCAAATAACTCAATAGGTAAATGTAATATTGAGGAATAAATAATGGGCGTAGTTTCTGGGTCACCGTGTATAAAAAATAAAAAATTGTTTCGTTACAATAAAACTAGATTACTATGTGATTCTTTTCGCTTTGTAAGATCAATTCTCTAATGTTGATTTTCAATAATACAGGGTAACGTTTTCAATAAAATTCCACCTAAAACTGGCCATATTTCTAAAAGATCCTTGAAGAACCCCGTAAAACTATTGCTGGAATTTGAAAAATGAATACAATCCAAATTCAAGACAATATTAGGGTATTCCTTTCCAAAAATCACAACGCTGATTAGCTATAACCTCATTAAAATATCTTGTATATTACTAAACAATATTAGGGTATTCCTTTTCAAAACCCATAACTGTGATAAGCTCTAACCACATTAAAATATCCTGTATATTACTAATTAAATTTGAAATGAGAACTCTGACTTTATTTAAAACACATTTGTATCTCTCAATATAAAGAAGATATCAAACTCCGGAGTATAAATTGATCACCATGTATGTCGTAGTCTTATTTTAAAACCCTTGTTTTCGTTAAATGCACAGGCACTTGTCAAAGTGATTTTATTTTTAATTACTGTGCTGACTGGGAACTTCATGAACAGAATATTCTCTGTGGTGGCTCGTCTGGTGTTTTTATAGAAATACACAATCGTTCTAAACTTTCAATTTAGCCCAATAATTATTTGGATAATCTTGAACCAGATGTAGCAGAGAAAATATATCAAATATGAATACCATTTTGATAGAAGTCAATTGGAAGATAGTAAATCAAAGAAATATCTTCAGAATATTAATGAATTGTTTCTCAACGTTAATTCTAAGATGAAATTACTCTAATCAATTGCATAGATGCTTATACTAAACAATTAATATTATATTATTTTTTTGTTATTTATTTGTAGATTCTTCACTTTTATGTCAAGGCAAGATATATTGTACTCCACTTATATCTTATAAATTCTAAACTATCACAAACTCAAACGATAATTGAAACAGAAAACAGTTTGATGATCGTCTGATGCTTAGGTAGGAAGGCGTTTGGGCCACTAGGCAGAATCCTGTTTGTAAGTAACTGTTTCTGATGTGGGATGGAACAAAGCCATAATAAAGTAAATGCTTTGGATGTCAATTTTAAACGTAATGAATTTTTTATTTAGCTGCTCCCAGATACGCAATCATTTACATAAGAAGTTCATAAAATTACTCTTGTTTCTCTTGGTACACAAAACGTACAGGTACAAATACTTAATTTAATATTCAAGGGCTAATAATAGTTAGAGCCGATTCCATAATCAAACTTAACAGTTAATGTTACAGTCAATATTTCATAAATTTTATGACTGGACTTGAAGTTATTTTAAGCTAACTGACGTTATAGGTACACGTTATTATAAAACGCAGTAGTCTTATCAGTTATCAAGTTATCAGTTACAATCTATCATTACAGATTAATTATGAAAATGTTCCCTTAGTATATTTGTTATTGTTTGATATGTTTCATTCAACGGGGATCTTTGAAAAATTTTTGAGCTTCGTTAAAATTTCAAATATATCTACATGATATATTTTATAGTATGTGACTGAAAAATATTTAGTATTCCTGTTAATGAGAAAGATGATAAATAATAATATGCTGTTAAATTCATTATCCCATTATCATCTATGTAATTTACCATGTAATTCACTAAATGAATATAATTGCAACAAACCTCATTTGGCATATAAATCACTACATGCATACGATGCAATCGATATTCTATAATGTAGATTATCTCTCATTCATGATAATCCCTTATATTATTGATATCCATAGCTTCAATCATCCCATGTGATGGATATACAGTAACGTGCAATCCAAAAAAACAGTCCCAGAGTCCCATGAAATTAGAGCTTATGTCACAACTTGAATCATTTGATAAATTTCTACTTTCCTACCCTACATAGAGTGTCAGAAAGTATTGTAACCACGTGATATTTTCGATCTCCGGTTATCAACAGATTTTTACGTTTCACAGTTGCAAGTCCAAAAACATATTTTCAGCTATTGGTATGCCTATCTGCCTGTACCAAGTTTATCTCGGAAACGGATGGATCGATTTCGTTGCTTTCATTTCATTTTGCTTAAAGCCCTCTACTACCTGCTATAAAGCATATCTCTGAGAAAAATTTGGAATAAAGTTATGCTCACATATTGGATAAACGGTCCCTTCGCTGCATCAAAATAGAATATGACTATTCTTGTTTGTTTTGGCATGTAAAAAAATGAATGGTCACACGACCTGATCAAACCATTTTTATATTCGATGGAATTCGTTTGAGAGTCGTTAGTGGTGGTCACAACAGTTTTTTTAGTGAGAGTGTTCTTCAATTATCAATTTCAATTCGTTTGGATCATTTGGATAGCCGTAATCACAGAACTCTTGAAAAGGAATAAACTGATAAAGTGGAATTACATATGAAATTTTAAATGGTGTATTTGAAATTCAAATACACCAATAAAATTATTAAATTCTGAATCTTCTTCAGTTTGTTATCTCCTATTTAGCGGAACAAATAAATGGATTCACCTTTGAATATAAACTTTCTTTTTTCGAAACACTGAACATGAGACATAAGAAATGCGGAGCACAAAATCACCAAATAAACATTAACATAATAGATAGAAGAGTGGGGAGTACGCATTACTATGCTTAGCATCATTATACTTATTCTTATTGATAGAGGGTTATTATCGGTATATGCTATTATCGCAAATTTAATAATATTCCAAACTACGAAACATAAAATGTATTCTTCTCTTTCTTCTTTTCTTAGCCCTTGCTTCCTGAATAGGCAAATTCAGTCTCCTCTGATTACGTAATGTAAACGAAGCTTTTTACGTGTGACTGATTATTACCTGGTTCTAAACCATACCTCCAATCAATGAACATATTTTTCGATTTATTAATAATTTTAGAAAAATATGCAATGTACGTGCCAAGGTAGGGCCAGAGTTAGCTCAAAACCATTTATGTCACGCATCTGAGGTTATCCGCGAAGTTATCCTCCTATCTCCTCCAGGCCAGGCTACCACATGCTTTTAACCTCAAAAAACGATTGGGAATCAACGTCTTCGTAAAAGCCTAATCAGATCTACACTCAATTATCATGGCGATGAATTCCCTATCCTTGAGTCTTCTACCACGTCTAAGTATTACCCGTACGAAAATCAGAACAATTTCTTTCCAACCCGATCTACCGAGGTTGAAGAGGAAGTGAACATAAAATATCATTAGTATTGGTATAGTGTGCTACATTCCTTTATGAAATTACAGTTCATTGTAACCTCTGACTGAATTACATGAAATCTATTTCCGGAGCAAAGTGCGGATGAGCTTTTCTTGGACCGTTCGAGAAAATAAAATCCCGACGGCTTGTAGCCAGCGGAAAGGTAAATTTCTCAAAATTCATTAAATTTAAATTTTGACAGCCTTTTCATTAAGGCTGTTATTTTTCATCTATTTCGTATCAATAATTTAATTATATATTTTTTTAATCAGGTTCTATACTAAGATCTCCAAGAAAATGTACAATTACATCAAATTTATAATGAGTTCTTTCTCTTTTCCTTTATTATTTTTTTTCTGCGCATTTTATGAAAAATTAATTCGAGCATAAGTTGTATGTATTGATTATATCTATAACCCAAAATTATTTTTGATGAAATCTACACTACGGCCTTCTTTGTAATCTTTTTAAATGTTTAAACGGTCGCCATTTTGAAACTACTCACCAAATAATGCCCAATAACGAAATAGGCCGAGATATTTATTAAATAGTAATTCAACAGAGCATCGTCGCTATCCAAAAGAAGAATTAATAAGTGTCATTGAAGAATATATATCATTTGAAGATATATGTTAGCTGTGTCATTAACACAACTGAGAGTTATTGGGAGTGAAAAGTCTACGATCTACTTGTACAGCATTCCATAAATGAAAAGTAAAAAATACTATTTTCTTCTAAAATATCCAATATCTTCTGATTATTTGTTGTCAAGTTTATTAAACTCCAGTGACATAAACCTCAGCTTGTGCGTTTAGCATTTGCTAAATTATAGATATGTTCTTATTATACCAAAGTATAACGTGGAAGTATTTGGTAAGTGAGGTGTATTAAATGACAACTAATTGAGATCTCTGATTTAAGACACAACATTTCATTTTCTTAAACTGTTTCAAATGTTTTTTTTTGCATTGCTCCTTGTACCTAAGAAACTTCATTCCTATCTCACAAGACAAGAGATAAGACAAACTTTGAAGTATAAGTCGATCATCCTGTATTTATTAAGATACAAGAATGATCTTCTATTTGTAGGTACAATCGTACAATTAAGGGCCTTGCATTTTAAATTTCGTACACATAAATATTTTTTACAAAAAATTGGACCGACGTTATTAGTTGGTGCACTGAAAAGTATAAAATAATATTAATTCTATTGGTGCTGTTACTTTTGAAGTTGTGCAGTTGCAGGTAGATTGATAACTTTTGGCACCAACTTCACAAGTACCACCACCAATAGAATTAATATTATTTTATACTTTTCAGTGCACCAACTAATAACGTGGGTCCAATTTTTTGTAAAAAATATTTATTTTACACTTTTGAGTGTAACATTAGTCCCGAAAATCGTTGAACGTTCACTATACCATATCAATGAAGATAGTACTTATCCTATTACCCACGTATATTCCTTGCTTGTAGTTGTTATTATAGAGATCTCCGAACATCGCTGCGGAAATACGCTTGAATATTTTAGTTGTTACCATTTTAATACCGATTTAACTCGAAAACCGTAACTCTAAGGAAAAAATGTTCATTATAAATGTTGCTACAAATAATTATATCTTTCATGTAGTATCGAAAAATTTTCAATTTTCGAAAGAAATTGTCCTCTCCACATTGCAAAAATACATATTTAACATGCGTCTATCTCGAAAACCGTAACACTTTTGAAAAAATGTTCAATTTAAACGTTTCCGTATATTGTCCTATCTTTAATTATACCAACTCAGATTTTCGATTTTCGAGAGAATTCGCCCCCACCACCCCTTCGGGGGCGGTTTTCGGAGGGAAGGAGAATTCGGATTTGCGTTTTTATGAATATGGGACCATTTCTCAATCCCCTTCTTTCAAATGAGTCCAAAATCATCAGAATCGGAGTTCGTTTACTATATAAAAGGCGCGCACGAACCAAAAAAAAATAATAATAAAAAAAAAATAAAGCAGACAGTCGAATTGTATACCTCTTCCGTTCGGGGTTCGTCGGTCAATAAATGAAAGACTTAGCAAGCGACTTAACGTCGAAAATAAGAGAGATTTACCATTTAACTTCACGTCAACACAAACGTGTTTATAGGTAAGCTTCTAATAACTGCAACTAGCTCTCAGTTTGTTTGAGCAATGGAAATGCACGTCAAAGTTTGTAATAATTAGTATAATGCTTGATTTGTGGTGCATTCTGCCTAAACTTGAGTTACCGGTGCGGAGCTTTCTAACTACAAAGCCCATACGAGGATTATAACAGCTGATTTTAGTTTACTTCAATATGTGTAGGTACCGTAACTAATGCAACAACCACAAGATGAAGATCAAACTTGACACTATTTTTCCGATTGAAAAGATAAAGGAATCCTTAAGTTTCCAAAATTCAATATAGGCAGCAGTAATTAGGTTAGGTCAGGTTAGGTTAGGTTAGGTTAGTGGGGGGTCTTCTCTTTAAGTCAAACTCTAGCTTTGATGCCCCAATTTGCTTCGAATACTTTACATTATTCCCAAAACATATTAAATATAAAAAAAGATTTATCTATAGGGTTATAGACGAAATATAAATACGAGAGATAACTGCTGCAAAGTATAAATCAGAAAAGAATTTGATGACATGAAATATCAACGTGCAAGACAATTCTTATATACAGGGTGATTCATTGATAATTAAAAATATTTCAACTGTTAAATCTTGGACTCAAAATTTGAAGATTTAACCCCAATCACCCAAAAACAATATGGTTCACACTTACAGGGGATTCTATTTAGACATGCAAATATCTATCAATGCTATCCATAAGTTTACTATACAAAGAAACAATGACATGATCAGTACAGGCTCCTCTACAGAAGCCAAACTGGTTGGTACTAAAAAAGTATCTCTTCTCTAAGAAAGTAAGAAGCAGGTTGAATAATATATAGTTTTATTTCAATACAATAGGAAAGGAGCGTTCAGAAAAAGAGATATATAACCGCTGGGGTCCTTCTTGGAGACCGACAATATTATAATTTGTGCATCCTCCATTACATAAGGTGTCAAAAATAAAGTATTATCATCCGCCAGGCCGTTAGTATTTTAAAAATTTGTGAATAGGTTATCATTATACGTTTTTTTTTACTACAGAAATACCTTTCTGATTTTGTATTTTCAAAATATAATAACCTATCATGAGTTTGGATCCGATGTAAATTTATAGTCCCTGAACATTTCTCTCAGAAAATTACCCTGATCGATATGTTCCTGTGAATGCCAAGGTTTTTTTTATTGTGTTTTCTCACATTACACGTTTCAAATTGAAAACAATAATTAAAATCTTCTAGAAACTGTTAAAAAATAATTAAATTTATCGTTATTATTTTGACCGTAAAGAATGGGTGACTGGTACCCACCAACAAAAGCAGTGGATGCAGTTTCAAGGGATCTGGATACTAACTCATATGCGTGATCCAAAAATATATCAAGATCCACTTTCGGGAAGACTTTCGGCATATACAACATACAGCAATAAACCCACTACCCATATTTATTTTGCACAAAGAAAATTATGTTTCGCTCATTATTAAGATTAGTTAGTTTTTTAATTAATTTGAACCTTATATCTTGCCGTACAAAGATTACAACACCTTCGCTGATACTGGACTACCTACAGAAAGAGAAATTTCATCGGCAGTAGTCCATTCTTCAGTGATACATACTTTCAGGGAAATTCATAGAGTGTAAAAGCAGTTTAATTTTATGAACCTTGTTTCTAACTTCTTTTCACATTTATGTGACAGATAGAGGTATTCATTATTTAGTAGACATAATTATTTGTACAAGGTGTCGAAGCTAAACGTATTTCTATACGGGTGTGTGAAATTCAAACAATCAGGCTCCTCTGCGGTTGGTTTTTGCATTCTGAGAAAACGTTAACAACGGCACTGCTTGGCCCAATGGATGGTTCATGGATTTCATGAACATTCTGTATTGGGAAAGACTTCTCTTTTAGTTATATTTAGATATTGGTAATCAAACATGATTTCAGGCGCTGATAGCTTCAAGAAATTACGACTAACCTGTAGACATGTAAAAATCTATTTATTGGTGCTGATTTCATTTCGGTGATAGTTTAGTATGCAACAATTATTGGTTTTCTCCTGCTACTATAGCGAAAAATATATTGATTGTTATCGTGAGTACCCGTACTAATTTTGTTATTTTTGGCCGACTTCAAAAAAAGGAGAAGGTATACAATTCGTTAGTAAGATTGCTTTTTTATGGCTGTTTGCGCGTTTTGCATAGTAATCGTACTCGGATTTAGATGATTTTTGTTTCTTTTGAAAGAGGAGAGTTGGAAAATGTTCCCATATTGAGAAAAATCAAATCCAAAATCTCGCCCAAAGGGTATGGAGGGGGAAATTTTTCTCGAAAATTGAAAATCCGAGACGACAGAATTAATGAAAATTCCATATAAGGAAATATTTAAGTTGGACATTTCAAAAAATAATCATACGTTAACGCGCTACAGTCTGAATATGTGTTTCAGCTATGTGGAAGAGGCAAATTTTTCCGAAGATTCAAGATTTGAAAATTAGAAAGGGGACCATATCCGGAAACGTTTAAATTGAACATTTTTTCAAAAGAGTCACTATTTCCGAGTTTCGCTATGGTAAAGTCTGAAATATGTGATATGCGCATTTCCGCTATGTACAAGCTAAACCTATTATTTTATTATTATTGAACGTTCAACAATTTCCATGACTAATGTTACACTCAAAAATGTGAAATAAATATGTTTTACAAAAAATTGGACCGACTTTATCAGTTGTTGCTCTGAAAAATAGAAAATAATATTAATTCTATTGGTGCTGGTAATTTTGAAGTTGTGCCGTTGTAGTTTGTTGTTGTAGGCACCAACTCCAAAAGAACCAGCACCAATAGTATTAATATTATTTTGTATTTTTCAGTGCAACAACTGATAAAGTCGGTCCAATTTTTTGTAAAAAATATTTTGATTTATGCCATCGATAAGGGGCATCCCAGGTTTTACAGTTGGTTCCGTTCTAGCGATCTGAACAGCGCGATTTACTTCACTCAACGTCTATCCCTAGATAGAACGAACAATATAAAGATTTAAATACTACCTATGTATTTTCAGAACATCGTAGACTTTGTCACGCCCAATACCCCCAGCCATGTTGATGACACAGCCAATCCTTTTTTTGCAAGGTGATGGCCAACTGAAATAATGATCCCATATTTAAACCTTAATTCCATTGTAAGATGTAAATTTAATTTTGTATATTCGATCAACTTCTGAGTTTAATAATTGAATTTCCTAAGTGGTAAAAGGGGGTCTTCGATGCTGTAGGCATTGCATCTGCAGCAGCCTTTTGGTTAATATGCATCACTTATTTGAGTCCAATTAGTGGTGCTTTGTTCGTTCTACAAAAAGCTGGAACGACGTCAAGATTCGGTATTAACGGTTTATTTGGAACTTCCAAAGCGCGCAAAATGATTTACTCGGTAAATCTACCAGTAGGAAGGAGTCTATAGATACCAGAGTGCATTTATTATATAAACTTGCTCGAAGTGATAAGCATTAACGGGCTATACGAAATATGAACACTATTATATCACCTGTCGAGTTAATATCTCTGAGGATGTTTGTTATTTTTGTCATCGTTTAAATCTTTTGCTTTTTTAAATGAATGCATCTTCGCAACCATTTTTCCTGTATTTCTATCTCGTAAAGCTTCCCAAATGTGGAAGCTCATGCATATTGCTCACGGCTGTATCTGTTAGGGTATTACATTATGCCGCACACTTCTTCACGTATCAAATGAAAGTCTTCTAGAATCCCCCATTTTTATAACATCTTATTATGTCGAGAAAATAAAATCACACAATCCAAAGAACGGCGATGTTGAAATAACAAAATGTGAAATAAGATCCTCACGTAAACAAAAAATGCCTATGATACGAGGGTGAAGATGACAAGTCAAACCTTCAAATTATCTCAACAAATTTGAATGAATATTATACTAGATATAGAAATGATGACAATTCTCCTATAAATGCTCTAAATACTAATAGTATATATATATATATATATACTATAGAATGGTTTTAAAGGTGCTAGCGGAACCTTATTTCTAAGCCTCCACTGTCCGTCCGTCCGTCTGTATCTCATGAACCGTAAGTTATCTTTTTTTTTAGAATGTTCAATGGTATTGCTGCTATAATAGCAAATAATAGAAATAGAGCAACATTAAAAGTAATGGAGGCTGATCGCATATACCTAAAAATATTTTCAAGTTTTCTGTATTAAGGGTTCGAATGATTTTCTAGAATTAACTTTTCTATGTTTTTGATATATTTCCATATCTATTCATTATATATTTTTTATATAGGTAGGTACTATCAATGTCTATCAACCCCAACTCCACTATTAGGAACACTTCCAAAATCACCCTTAAAGATCACCAAACTACAATTATTGTGCCCAGTGATTTCATTCAATTTATTCATGCACGCTTATGTACCTAAACAAGACACAGATATTTCAAAGTAACAGTGATACAACGTAATTATTCAAACTTTCAGATGCAAAAATATATGGCAGGTGAATGTGCATGTGTCTATTGAAATAATCTGCTCCAATTTTCCCATTCTATAAAAATGGATGATGTCTATATAATATCTGTACACCCTCTCAATTTTCCTATCGATCGCGATTCCATCATATGACATATTCTATTTTTGATACAATTCAAATTCTTCCAGCTCATACTTCCATTATCATTTATTCACAACACCATTGATGTGGCTTTATAAATGGACGATGCTACTTTTATTTGATTTAGAAATGTATCTATTACAATCAAAACAATCACTTTTTGTTCCATATTCTAGCAAAATATTTTTTCTATAATATTCTTGATCTGAACTTTAGCAATTTAATAGTGCTGTGATTTGAAAACTTCTTTGAAAACGACATCGATGGCAGGAAGATAAACGCTACCAAGTGATCGTATTTTCTGTATAAATATATATGATCCATATTGTATAAAGTTTTTCAAAACACCCAAATCTGAGATACATTGATACATTAGTACCTAGACGTATGAGCTAGTAGGCTAAAAATCCTTTGATATTGAGGAAATTATAAGAAAATTGTAAGAACCATTTTAATTTTTTCTTCAAGTTCCTACAAATATACAAAAAATTGAAATTATTTCATACTTGAGAGAAGAATCTGGCAGCTTATACCCTGTTATAGTGAACCCAATATTTTGGAACTCGCAATGGAATGTTCTATCAAAATCCAAAATAATATACAAAGTGGATCATTAAAAATGTCAATTTGTCATCACTTCCGGTCAAATATTGGATTTATCGAAGTGACAGGGTGTAATTTGACATTTTTTAATGCAATATAAAATTATTTCTTAAGAATGTTTATAAAAATTTTAGCACAGGAACATAAGCACTCTATATCTAAGTATAAAGACAACAACTATATTTCGGTTTAATATCGATACATTAAAAGCTTATTATCATAACCATTTCGAATTAGTCTCTATTAAGTATATAGAATGTATAAGAACGGTTCATCATACCTTCTGTTAAGTTAATTGGATTTCAGTACAGTGCTTTTATTGATCAAAAGTCAAACTGAGTAAGTATAGTGTGGAGAACTTTATGTGATGTGAACTTTAGGTGAAAATTCAATTTTAATTGGAATTTAATTTTAATTGGACTGATTTTTTTCGAGATTCTGTTTGATTCTATATAAATAATTTGTATCAATTGCGTTCTTAGTTAATTTCCTTTTAATAAAAATATCTTGTGATACAAATTATGATCATTTTTACCAAAGGCGTTAGAACACTAATAATAATAACCATTAAAAATGATTTTACGTCGATATTTATCAGTTCAAACAATTGCTGAAATTTAATATTATTACTTACCGGTAATTATTAATAGAAACTGCATTTATTACTATGAAAGTGACATAAATATTATTTAGGAAGTTTTTCTGACTACTTACTTGTTTTAGGGAAACGCCAATCATCTGTCCTGAGGCTTAGTGTGAACTGGAAAATAAACCTTAATTAGAATACATAGCCTTATTTAACTTTTTGTATTATTATTTGAACTATCGTTAATTACAGGAGTATCACCCTTCTAACATGATTATGATCAAATGAACACTAGTATTTGTTTTTGATTTTGTTGATGTAATATTTTTTCTGTCAAATTATCCAATTATAATTAGTATTATCATTATTTCGTCAAAATCGCTAATTATTTATTGAAACCTAATAATGTAACGTCAAATAATTAGTCTTTGTTTTCGCTATCAATGTGAAATTATCACAAATTTATCCTGTATTTACCTTTGTGGTGTTCATTGATTTTTATAACATGACAGACTGACGTAAAAGGATAATTGGAACATATTGTCCAAGGAACATGATAGCCGTAATTAATTATATTATTATCGATCTGTCTTGAATAGTAGGTATGTATATGTTGAATTGAGGACGTGCTGTATTTTTCTACTACAGCAACATAAGGGGACTTATTCATAATCAAGGGAAAAACGTTTAAGATAGAATTTTATTTACTATTTTTTTAAATATATAATATCATTTATATAATAAAAACAAACAAACTTCGGTTAGGAATTAGTTTGAGTGTTGAGATTGAAGACATTTAGTATATAGGTAAGTGTTCAAATATAAATAACAAGGCAGAATGTAAGATTAGAAACCAAAAGAAATTATCAGTTTAATTATTTATTATCATTAAGTGACAGTTGATATTGATATAGTCATGTTGATAATAATAATAAATAAGTAATATTTCGTCTTTGCTCACCTTTCAGAATTTGAAATGAAAGAGATTAGTTTGTAGTTTACCGTAATTCGTTAAGAAATGAAGAATACCTGTTACTTAGTAGTAAGAGTTAAAGTAAATAATATAAAGAAACTATTTTAATTTAATTTATATATTTATTTGGAATACTCACAGAAAAAGTCCAAAACAGTATTCAGTAATAACTATGTACAAAGAAATATGAACACAAAAGTAATGCTTACCATAAGGAAATTAAAAGGGCAGTGCTTTCGAAATAAAAGGTAATGGCAATGAAATGTTTAAAATAATGCTTGCAATTCAGATTAGAAATGCTGGAAGTTATGATTAGAAATATCAACATTTTCGCAAATTTCATTGTGATAGCGAATCATTCTGCTAATCGGTGAATTTGTATGTTTAAATGGAACGAAGAAAGTCTCAGGCTGACGTAGATTTCTTGTTGGAGTACCTACTGTAGGCGTATTCTGTACATTTGCGTAAGTCTCAGAACTAAAAGTTGAAGGTCAAAATACATCAAAACTCAACAAGTTTAGTTGTATCCTGACTTTCAACTTTTACTTCTGAGACATACGCAAATGTACAGAATACGCCTACTGAAACTCATTTGAAATAAGATCTCAGGACAATCTACTTGTTCATGGATAATTTTATGGAGAAGTGATAGATCTGTTATGGCTCTTCTGTTTCTTAGAGTATGAATACCGTACTGGGCACGGAAGTCACAATAGGCAGTGCTACACCTTTTATGAAAGCTTGGTGCTTCAAAAAATTATTTTGTACTTTTTCCAAGCACCCAGCATAAACTTGATAGTGCCGATTCCAAACAGAAGACCCAAAAATAATCCTACTGAGGACAAATGAGAGAATGAGAGTCCTCTATCAGAAGAGAAATATCTGGATTGTCGAATTATATAACTGAGGCTTTTCATACATCTACGAAAAATATCTTCAACATTTTCTTTGAAAGCTATCTTTGAATCAAGCAGTACCTATACCTGAATCTCGTACTACTTGAACTCGTTTTAGGTTATCATTATTTCATTTATAATCAAAATTGATGAGTTTTAAATTTCTTGAAAATGTTATACAACGGCATTTCTCAAGATTCAGGAATAAACTTTCACTTTTACATAAAGATTCTAGACTCAACAAATCAAATTGAATATTGATGCAGTCAGACAGTTTTCTCACTTGAGAATATATTTTCAGGTCATCTGCAAAAAGTTGAATTTTACAATCATTAATATACGGAATCAAGGATGAAAACCTATGAATTGTTGAACTTATATGTTTTTTTGATCATCGAGAATTATATGAGTGAACTAAATATCCATGGAGTCCAGACAATAAAGAGAAAGCATTGAGATTTATGATATTCATCTGTAGCCTACTAGAAAGTAGGCACAATTTTTCTTAGAAGTATGTTCAGAGTATCATTTGAAAAAGGTGAAGTGTACAGAGACAATTGTTATATGTCACGAAATAAATAAGTGGAGTTTTGTTGTTCTAATATGAATTATGAAGAATTTTTATACATCTTAGTAAATATGACCTACAGATTCTAGCGCATCAGCCGTTTCCTGTTAGCTTTACTGTGAAGGCAAACACCCTGAATAAACTCAGCAACTGTTAAGGCAATAACTACAATTTTACATTGTCACAATATTGCATAATACCACTATAAATGCTCAATCAAATTGTCATCACAGCGTAATCAAGTTCTTTACCAGAAAACGGCTATGTCCTGGAACCTGTATAGGATCACTTCCCTTAAATACTGGTAAAACTTCAATATTTACTCGGGAAATAATCCATTGCCAAAGGAAAGATTCACGAGATATAAACTGGTGTTCTCACATTTCTTGCAATTATTCTATGAATTATATTTGTTCTATCAGTTATAATATCTACAATTCCATCTAATATTTCATTATTATAAAGACATCTCGTATTTTATACCTGTCCCCGTAACTCTTTTTACGTTTTGCATCAAAGGTTATAGTGACATGGACATTCGATTCTCCAACTCCGCTATGTAATCTAATTTGTATCATTTGATTGGTATATGAAAAATAGTGCAGAGATACCTGGTCTACTAGAATTGGGCCATTTTACTCTCATATATATTCCGATACCATTCCAACTGGAGCAACATAATTCGATTGCGTCACGTAACTTCATTTGTAAAGTATATTTAATAAGTCCCAAAGATGGCTACGGATTTTCTTATTAAATAAAAAAACAAGTAGATTGCGTGCATTACAAATCATGGGAGTCATCCAGTTGATTGTCAAATGTCAGGGGGCTTAGGGTCTTCAGGGACACAGTGATGTAGATAATTGAAACTTACACAAACCTATCATTTGGGGATGTTCACAATTATGCTTGAGAAGCATTGCTGCTCTTATATGATGATAAGGGACTTGATATATAGTTGCTCTGGATAACAATATTCATAAATTATAACACTAGAATAACAGCATATGGTCGAACAAAGCTTATGTCTGAGTCAAATTACTCTAGTTCTCTATTATTATTAACGTATTTGATATAATCTACTTAATTCTGACATCAAAATCGAATATTCCAAATTTAACGAATCATTTGGACTGATGTTTTATTGCTTTGTATTTAGTCTGTTGAAGATTGAAGGATTTATATTTCATTCATTCATTCCACTCGATATTAATATTATAACGATGAAAATGTCTACTCTCCACAATATGTCGCTGTGTTAGCTAGTTGCTACTGAATAAATATTTTTTACAAAAAATTGGACCGACTTTATTAGTTGTTGCATTAGTCATGAAAATTGTTGAACGTTCACTAATAACCAAAAAAGATATAGACCTAGCTTGTACTTGTTAGTTATTATTCAGTGATCTCAAAACATCACGGCGCAAATATACATATTTCTGACTTTACTGCTACATATGCTGCTACGTTGCTACATATAATCTTTTCTTTAATTTGGTCGTCTCATATTTTCAATTTTCGAAAAAAATTGCTCCTCCACATAGCGGAAATACGCATATCACATATTTCAGACTTTACCTTTAATAACTCGGAAACTGTAACCCTTTTGAAAAAATGTTCAATTTAAACGTTTCCGGATATGGTCCCCTTTCTAATTTTCAAATCTCGAACTTTCCATTTTCGGAAAAATTTGTCCCTTCCACATAGCTGAACCACATATTTCAGACTGTAAGGCGGAAACCTATGATTATTTTTAAAAATGTCCAATTTAAACATTTCCGGATATGGAATTTTCATCAATTATGCCGTCTCGGATTTCCAATTTTCGAGACAAATTGCCCCCTCCACCCCTATTGGGGGCGGTTTTTGGAAAGGAAGGAGATTTTGGATATGATTTTTAAATAAAAAAAAATATGACTCAGAGGTTCAAATTGACACAAGACACGTTTATGAGACCGGTACTCTTCTCTTGAAAGATATTCCATCTAAAAATGGTATGGCAGTAACATATGCTGATGACTCTGTTGTGATTTTTAGGGGGAATGTAGGAAGGAGTTTACGAAAACACCTCCCATGGTCTGAATAGAATTTATTTTTTAAGTTGTGCAATTGTAGTTGAATAGAAGAGTCTTGGCACCAACTTCACAAATACCAGAATCAATAGAATTATTATTATTTTGTATTTTTCACTGCACTACTAATTAGGCCGGTCCAATTTTTTGTAAAAAAATATTTATTTCACACTTTTGAGTGTAACATTATTCACGAAAATCGTTCAACGCTCATACCAAAGAAGAACCCATGAATATTATTTGTTTGTACTTGTTACGAGTCTTATTTGAAAATCTCAAAACATCTGCTGTAACACGAAAACCGTAACTCTATGGAATAAATGTTCAATGTAAATGTTGTTACAAATATTCTGTTATTAGATTTGGCATCCTCATATTATTAATTTTCGAAAGAAATTGCCCCTTCCACATAGCGAAAATACACATTTTTCAAATTTTAACATTACTGAAACTCTAAAAAACATTTCAATGCAAATGATTCCCGATATTCTTTTATCTTATTTCTTTTTAGTCTCGGATTTTCGATTTTCTAGAAAAATTGCCCCCTCCACCGCCTTTGGCGGTTTACGGAGGAAAGTAGACTTCGGATTTGAGTTTTTATGAATAGGTGACCGTTTCTCAAGTCTCCTTTTTTAAATGAATTAAAATCGGAGTATATTTGATAATAGCCCGCGCACAAACGAAGCACACGGTCGAATTGTATACCTCTTCCGTTTAGGTTCGTCGGTCAGAAATGGCTTGATTCTTTCATACTTGCTCTGAATTTGGATAAGATCAATTACATAGATGAGTCCGGTTCTGACTGGCAAGGTTCCACCGTGTCTGAAATCAGTTATCGTTTTTTTTTTCTGAAATATACTTGTTGATTTAAAGTTTTAAAAGTGTGCAATTGGTTATATCGTAGATCATAAGTGATCTATACACAATATTAAACTGTAAGTACAGTTTGTCTAATTCCATAGATAAAACATTCCACTTCGATATCCAAACAAAAGTTGATCCTGCGAAACCACACTGGTATGTTTCGTGCACCTGCGAAGCCAGGGACGCATTTGAAATTTCAACTGCTTTCCACTTAAATTTAAAATGAATTCGTCAATACGAATACCTGGGACTTCTGACTACAGAGGATCCTAGAATGAAACTGCAACTAACAAAAGCTATTCTGCTGCACTTACCCAACAACAATTTCCCACCAAAGAACAAGCGATAATTTTCAACGGCATAGACGGCATCCGACTCCAAGACTACCTTATGAAAGTGGGATCTATAGTAAATCCTAGAAACATATTATTTGCATCGAGATTATCGAACAACAGAATCTGTATGTACCTATCGAGCAAAGAAACAGTCGATAAATTGATGAATCAAAACGGAATCATCGAAATAAACGTTGAAGCCCTACGGGCTAGGCGACTGGTAACTCCAACTCAGCGACTTGTTTTATCCAATGTATGCCCAACCATCCCTCATGACATGCTCGAACAAGAATTACAAAAAAATGGTATTTCTCCGATTTCTCCAATAAACTTTCTGCGAATTAGCGCATCCGTCTCCGAATATAGCTACATCCTGAGTTTTAGAAGACATGTGTATATTAGTACTCCTGAAGTAACAGTTCCAGAATCAATCTTAGTAACTTTTGATGATACATCTTATCGAATTTTCCTCTCCCAAGATGGACTCACCTGTTTCAATTGTAAGATGACTGGACTTATTGCCTCACAATGTAAAACACCATCAAGTGAAGCAAGAATAACTTCGACCCCCACACGCCTCTCCTGAAAATCAGCAACCATCTGATACGCAAAGCATGGCGCCACTAAACACATTAAGTGTTAAACGTTCCGTAGAAGATATATTAACACCAACTGACGAAGGCACCAAAACGGATAAACAAGAGAATGTAGATGACCCATTCATCAAACCTCCGAAAATCTCTCGAGCCAAATAACCAAAGACCAACAAACAAATAGATGATTTATTCAAACCCACGGAAAATTTCATAAATACACTCTCCCTCATTTGTTTTATATTACAAACAAATCAAGGACCTTTCGACAATGCCTGGGGATCCACTGACCAGGTCAGTGTAGCTAAAAATTACACCAATGATATCTACGCTCTGGTTTATATGCTCACGGAAATATATCCACACTTCAGTGAAAGAAACATCAAATCTAGGTGCACCAAACTAAAGAGAAAACTGTTGACACATCTGTAGGAGAAAAAAATGGAGGGTCATTCACCGATATCGAAAGTGACTCGTCCCAGGAGGCCACTCACTAATTAAATCTATCATCATCCTCACTCTCACCTTCATAGCATTCAACTCAATTCTGCAATGCAATATAAATGGTTTCTACCACAACTTACCAATGTTACAAGTACTAATTTCGGAACAAAATCCAAATATAATTTGCCTACAAGAAACACACCTCAAAAACAATAAAACCCAGAGTTTACAAAATTTTCAACCATTTCTCAAAAACAGAATAGTGCAGGGGCGTACAAGTGGTGGTGTAGCTGTATTCATTGACGAAAATTTTCCGGCAAAACTTATCGAGATAGATACTAACCTCGAAGCTATTGCTGTTACACTAGAAAGAATTAAGATCTCTATCTGCAATATATATCTTCCACCAAACGAAACAATTGATATATCGGACTTACTGAATTTGATAGAACAGATTCCACAACCACGTATCATTGTCGGAGATTTCAATGGCCATAATGTCAATGTATTATGAGTTATCTTGCATGCAGCTGGAACTGCTATCCGAAAAACTTCTTTTAAATCTAAATATAATCCGGTTCCTTGGTGGAGTAATGAATGCAAACAAGCTATACAGGATAGTAAAAAAGCTTTCAATAAATGCAAACGCTACAAAACCCCAGAAAACATAATTGAATTCAAAAGATTAAGGGCAATATCAAGAGTCACAATCAAGAATGCTAAGCGTACCTCATGGAGTCACTATATTTCGAGTATCAACAGTTCAACACCCATGACTGAAGTATGGAAAAAAGTGAGGAGTATTTTGGGAGCCTATATGAACCATAAAATCAATGACCTGGAAGTGGATAATAGAATTGTGACAGATAAACAAGAAATTGCTGAAGCTTTGGCGGAAATATATAAGCAAAATTCATGTTCGTCCAACTATGAAGAATCATTTCTTTCAAAAAAAGTGAAGAAGAAGCAATCGAAATCCCCACCGTCATTGACCACGAGGACCCTTGAATATGCCTATAAGTAGAGAAGAATACGAAGACGCCCTCTCAAGCTTCAAAAATACAAGTCACGGACCCGATGAGATCCCATTAATTTTTATCAAGAATCCCCCAGCTAATGCACACCAGCTCCTTCTGCGTATATACAACCTAATATGGTTAGAACACAAATTCCCATCAGCATGGTCAGAGGCAATAATTGTCCCAATTCTTAAAGCACATAAACCTAAAACTAACGCTTGCTCCTATAGACCAATTTCGCTCACATGTGTTATGTGTAAAATCTTAGAAAAGATCATCAACAGAAGACTGCTCTGGACCCTTGAACATCGAAAGCTACTGGTTCCCGAGCAAAGCGGCTTTAGACAACACAGATCCGCCAATGATAATATTCTGGATTTAGAAAGCGATATCCATGAAGCCCTAGCAGTAAAACAAAAATGCTTGGCCATCTTCTTTGATATAAAAAGGGCATTCGATACTGCATGGAGATACCGTATTATGAAAATACTAAACTCATGGAAAATTCATGGCCACTGCTTTGCCTTCATCCAGAACTTCCTGAAAACAAGATATTTTCTCGTCAGAACAAATGAAACGTTCTCAAGTCTTTACACACTTGAGAATGGTACTCCACAAGGCTCTGTCATCAGTCCAACTCTGTTCCTTATTGCCATAAACGACATTCTAAAAGAAAATAAACTACCAATGAAAGCACGTCTGTACGCGGATGATCTGGTACTGTTCTGCAAAAACAAAAATATGGACACTTTAATATCGCTGTCACAGGAAGCACTCTCGAATCTAGAGCAATGGTCCAAAGAAATGTGTACTCTTCTCCAAAAAAGAAATGAACAATATACCACCCCTCTAACTATATGGACAACATCTCAAATATGTTAAAACTATAAAGTTGTTGGGTATGATATTTGATGATAAATTAATCTGAAATGCATACATTAAAAACCTAGTCGAAGTGTGTAATAGAAGACTTAATTTGTTGAAAACACTAGCACATAAGGGGTGGGGATCTGACTGCCAAACACTACTGCACGTTTATAGAACACTCATTAGATCCAAAATGGACTTTGAGTGTATTGCATCCGATTCAGCAAACAAGAAAACACTCAAGTTACTCGACTCAATCCACAACAAAGCCTTACGAATATCATTAGGTGCCTTCTGTACAACTCCAGTCGAAAGTATCTACTGTGCATCTGGAGAGCCATCTCTTCATAACAGGCGTACCTACCTCAGTTTGACCTATGCAGCAACAGTAAGTGCAACACCAACAAATCCCACTCACAGTAACACATTCTGTGATAAATATCAGAATCTCTTCACAAATCGAACGAGAACGTATAAACCTTTCTACGAAAGGATCCGCAATCATTTGTCTAACCTCGATTTATCCCTACCCAAAACATTTCCTACTACATTTAATCCTCCTTTCCCTTGGACCATCAAATCGCCGAACTGTAACACGAGCCTGTCACATTTCGACAAAGTTAACACCAATAGCCTATCCATCAAAAATGAACTCAATCAAATCATCGCTGACTACTCTAATTACTCAGAAATCTACACTGACGCTTCAAAAACCAATGAAGGAGTAGGAGCTGCAATCGTTACAACTTCCGAATTCTTCTCCTATAAGCTACCCTCAACGGCCAGTATATTCAATGCAGAACTTTATGCCATTTACCGTGCATTAGTCAATATCAATAGGAGAGGTGAAGACAAATTTGTTATTTAAAGCGATTCACTTAGCGCCATATGCAAACTGAAGTGTCTATACCCCAGAAATCCAATTGCACAAAAAATAAAAACTGAACTCCAAGTGATCCAGCAACGGAAAAAAAGAAGTTTTTTCATTTGGATACCATCACATATCAGAATTCCGGGCAATGAAAAAGCCGACGAATGCGCTCGTGGTGCAATTAAATCTGCTGAAGCCGAAACGGTGTTGAGAGTAGTATCTACAGATATTATATCGAAGGCTAAAGCATCGATAATCCAAAAATGGCAATATCAGTGGCAAGTGTCCAGTTCAAAATTACGGAATATAAAATATGATGTCAAACCCTGGTCTGACAGAAAACCGTAAACATCAAGTGCTCATCAATCGACTACGCCTAGGCCACACCAATCTGACTCACAGCTATCTGCTGAATCACAACGAAGACCCAATGTGTGACACATGTGAAATAAAACAGCGAAACACATGTAACTTGGATTCAAATATCTACAACATTATTGGGAAAAATTGTGATATTTCGAATATTATTAAGTTCATAAAGTGTATAGATATTATTAAAAAAATATAAAATTGTACAACTCGCTAATAACCATTCGGTTGATGGGAATATGTTTGAATAAAAAAAAAATACATAGATTTGCCCCTAATGATGGCAAATCGTCCTTATTTTGATAGCATGAAGATAAAGGGATTATAAAAAGAAATAAAAGTGTAAAATACTAAATATTTAAAAGTAATCATTGGTCGGAACCTCAAATGGAAACATCATGTATATGGGCTTACTAGCAATATTAAACATCTTATTCGAAAATTATATATTATTACAGAAATAATGAATGAACATCTTTGTATGGGAGAGTGCATATGAAAATCTACTAGAACCTTTAAAAACAGTCCAGAATCATATTCTTAAATTTAATTTTAGAAAAAACAAGATGTTCTAAACGTTTATAGTGAGAAGATCCTTACACCAATAAATGTGTATATCTGAAATGTTTATACATATATTTATATGTACAAAATTCCTACAATAGAAAAACATAACAACCACATCTACTCTACCAGGTTTAATATTGAAAGAAACTTTCAAATCTCTAATAGGACTACAACATTGAATTCACAACAACTTTCCAATGGCAGTGAGAGTGGCAGCTAAGAAAAAAATCATTCAAAATTGTAAGATTTTTATTGCGAATAATTTTGAAAAGTTTGCAACATAATTCTAACTTGTTTACTTATCTGCCTTGAACTGTTTGTTTAATTTAATTTAGGTTAATTTTCATTTTTATTTTCAAAAAGCAAATAGTGATAACTTTGTACAAATTTTTGAATATAAATATTAGGAAAGTTGAAATATTCTGATACATATGAAACAAGTTTTTCATTTTATCGTATATTTTATATTTTATAGGTATTTGGATATTTGAAGAGTGTAGGTATTACAGCTATTCGACTTAAAATAATAACTTGAAACTGAATAGTACAAAATTATATTAATTCTATTGCTGCTGGTACTTTTGATGTTGGCGCCAAAGGCCTTCTATCTGCCTATGACTGCAAAACTTCAAAATCACTAACGCCAAGAATCAATATTATTTTGTGTTTTGCAGTAAATCACCTGGTAAAATAGGACCTAGTTCTTTGTAAAAAAAAACATTATTTTTTGCACTTATCATGATTGACGTAACATCGACGCTGCCTCCCCTCATGCGATCAAAATTCCCGAAATGCTCCAATTTTATCCTCCTCTTTAGAGAACCTGCACATCAGAAACCATAATCTGATATATCAATTCTGTTTAATGTGGAGACATCAATGGTCTTAAAAAATAATATCGCTGATTATGCTGACGTAATTCATTAGGGGGTATTTTCTCGTAGGTAGTTGTTGTCAACATTATTAGCTTCCGTCTACTAATTCAGTTCATTCCTATCATAAAACACACTTTATATAATCACTTGATTATACAACATCATATATATATATATATATATATATATATATATATGTATATATATACATATATACCTGTATATACATATATCTATATATATATATATATATATATATATATATATATATATATATATATATATATATATATATATATATATATATATATATAAATAAATGAGGAGCTATCCGTACCAGGTGAACATATTTGAATATGAATAATAACCCTACGAAATGTAGGTTCAATTTACCAGCTAGGCGTGAAATTATTATTTATATATATATATATATATATATATATATATATATATATATATATATATAAATGGTTACGAGGTTGCTGTACTCTTTCTATTATGCAGGAGATATTTCAATCACATGTCCGGGATACATTCCACCTATTATGTGATCATCAATAGACGTATGTAGTTATAAGCTATTATATAAATAGAAATTTCCACCACACATAAAGATTCAGGCATAAATTGCGACATTCCAGATGTGTGGAATAGTCAATGTAGAGAGACGATGAAAAAAAAAACACAAAACGAAATTCTCCTCTCCCGAGATCCCTCGTCCATATTGTCGGCAATTTTTTTTTAAAACAAGAGAAGTCCATTTGATAAAAGAATTGTGTAGTATAAGGGAACGAACAAGGACATATTATTTCAGCTGGCAATATGAAAGCATAGCTAACAATTCTGCTCATCATTATTCTAATTACATTGAAATATTGAATGAATTTGATAACTTCATAGCACATCGAATGAAATGAAGAAGTAATTGTAGTATCATACCCTCCTACCGCTAACACCCTATTATTGTTCCATAAGGGTAGGTTAGTGTGGTAGCGATAAGAGCACGAAACGTGCCTAGGGAGTTCTCTTCATAGAAATCAGTTTATAATAATGCTTTTGAGCTTAATACCGCCGCCATAAGGACTTTTTGGCGAAAAAGGACTGAGACAGGGTATTAAGGAAATTGCTGGTGTTAGTAGAGCAGCTGATGATCTCCTATTATTATAATGTAGAACTAGAGACTAGCTCTTTCCTTGATCGAAGCTCCTTACGCCTTTACACCAATTTATTTGATAATCTAGTTATAACTATACAGGTTGTTATTTGATTTCCAATAATATATTGCTCAAATATGACAAATGTTTCGCTTAAATGTGAGTATTAATAACATTTTAAGATTATAAGTGTCAACTTAAATAATGAAGATGGTTAACATATATATAATTAATAATAATGTAAACTAATTAGGAAACAATTATATATTATACATTAAGAGGCTGGACATATCATCGATTTGGTCATTGAGGACATTAGCCGAATGTTTACGGTTATTAATTTCTAATGACTCAAGTAAATTAAATTCAGATCCTTTCTTTTCGATATGTAAGATTTTGAAATTATCATTAAATGTGTGATTGTTATCATTGAGAATGGAGATGTAGTGCATAGATATCCTAGATATCCAGGTATAGGACACTAACATAGGATGCACACAAATTGTTGGCTATACCTAGAATATTTGTGACGTCTGAAATATTAGTTTTGTTATCAAACAGTCACACAAACAAGTCATACAAATTAAAAGAAGTCTTGAAATTTCCTGTCAATACAACATTAAAATTTCAGGTAATGGTTTTGAGTGGAATTGCAGCCATTTGATAAATGATAGATCTTGGCATGCTATCATTAAAACATGTCGATTACCTTTTTCAATGCATATTAACAGATGCCAAATCAACTAAAAAATAATTTATAATAGTTTGCCTCGAAAATACCGTGCAATTATGAAATTATCGTATATAGCGGGAAACGGCACATAAAAGCCTATGTATCGAACTCCCCCGGCAAGTCGGCCACCGCGTTTTTTTGACCATGCCCCGTTGCACGGTATTTTGGAGACGGACTATAGAATTGAAAATTACGTACAGTCGGCAATTCATATAAAATAATTTACAAACAAAACTAATTTATACTTGAAAATTGCAAGGAAGTTTGCTAAATTAATTTATTTAACAGCTTTGATTATGCCAGTGGTGAAAGATGAGTTCATCAGTTTCTAAAGCAACCAACTAGTTATGAAACTAATCAAGAGACGTTGAAGCTGAGCAAAACCTATACATAAAGGTATTGGATTTGTTAGTCTTGTATAATATAATGGAATAAATTTTTGAAGAATTTACAACCAAATCCGCCCAAAGTTACACCAAGTCATAAACTCATCATGACTTTATTAAAATAAACCAAATATCTTCTTTCGAATGCCATGTAAATTGAGTTGTAAATTAACTGATTTGAATTTCTATTGGTATTGTTCGAGCTTATCGGCCAGTAAATAAAAAAAATACGAAAGCTTGCAGAACAATGAGTGTGAATATGATTTTGTTTTAAAAGGATTTGATTTACATGCCCCATTCTGTGCTGACTTCTGGCAGAATACGAGCAGAAAATTACAGCACATCTTTGTAATTATTAAATTTATCCTTCAAGAATGGATCCACCAAAAAGCATTTCTTGTCAGGTTAATATTTTTCCTAAGCGATAATCTGACGGAAAATCCGTTCGGTAACTCCCTTAATCGATGCCATTAGTGACTCATCCCCCACTGCGGCCAACATGTGCTAAAAGGTTTCCGCTAACATTTTTATCCATAAATTTTCATGAGATAAAACGTTATTATACTCACAAAAACAGCCAACTTAATTTAATGGCGCTTAATGAATTTAGGTTGGTGCAATGTGCTGCTTCACATTTGTTGATCCGTCATGTTGACGGGGAGCTTTTGGTCCAGACACATTCGTTACTGGATAAAAGAAAAAGAACGTATCTCTTTTCCTCGAGATACTGGATCTGTGTCGAGCCTCATTTGCTACGATACTCGAATCTCATTCCAGTCCATACAGGATTCATTAAACTTTGTTTTCACCCACTCTCTGAAAATAAATCTTCAATGCCCACATGATTTATTAGGTATAGTATAAAGACAGCTTGAGATCCATGTAAACGATTGTTATTTGAAAATATATACAATAACTATTTTTAATATCTGTTTCGCATTTATGATGTATAGGTATTTCATCGTCTATTATTGAAACAGGGCAATACTAATTATCGGTGGAGAGGGCAATTTTTCTCAAAAACCGAAAAACTGAGACGATAGAATTAAAGATTGATTTTTTCAAAAGATTTACGGTTTGCAATGTTAGCATAACTCGATATATGTTATCTAGAACGATAACTATATGTACCTACTCTCATTTAATACCCCCTCTTCTAATATCTCGGTTGAATAATATTTTCCTAAGGCCCATGGGGTACAAAAATATCTTACCTATATAGAGATTAGGTGACAATGCAGCCAATATTAATTATGCTGCATTACCAAGTAATATAGATTACCTGAAGGCGTGGAGGTTACATGCTCCTGACGTATCCTTATTGATGTTAATAGAACTGACATGTCACTCACAGGATCCTGATAATTTATCAATTGATCCTATTTGCACTTGCAGAAGCTGACCAAATGAAGGTATTGTCATTATAATATATTTTAAAGTGAGAGGATAGATATTCTCAAAATATATGCTGGGGTTCGACAATTTGCAAATTTCGGCTCCTTCAAGGAATCAAAAAATAGTGGTATCAGGAATTTATTTTTGACATCTAATGCTGCTTATTTTGTATATTTTTATTTGTCAAATTATATTTATATATTATATATATATATATATATATATATATATATATATATATATATATATATATATATATATATATATATATATATAATACTCAATAATCTTCATTAACTTCATAACAAAGTTTTATTCTATTGGGTTTAGTTTACTTTGTAGAAGGTCAGTCAGAAACTTGTGTGACGCCTGACGCGACACAAAAATGCAACGGTCGACTGACTCCAAGTTAGAAATGGGAGGGATTAAGCGAGATAAAAGAACTTTCACAATTCTCTTGCAAACCTTCAGTTTCGCTGTAAATTATACCTTGGTTTTGCGCTTTCAAATCGATGACTCAATGAGCATACAGTTCCAGGCGCGGCTGATAGATTTCTGTAAAAATTTAGATTTCTCCAGTAACAGTGAAAATAAGTTAAGCCATATTGGCACCAACACTTCATTTTTTTGATAGCGATTACCTTGAAGGTATAGGACATTTGGGCACTTTCAAGAGATTACAATATCCCAGAATCTCACCTTCCTGATTATCATAATTATAAACATTTTGTTGTCATATAAGTTAAAAGTTCAATATAAGTTAAAATCCTGGATAAGACAAATTTTCTAAGTGGAATTAGAATTATGTTTATTTTTTGTATTATACAAGAACAATAATTTTTATTTTCACATTATCCTCTCTATTTTATGTCTATTGTTTTTCTTATATTGTATTTTCAATGCCAGACCTGCGCACAAGCATCTTATTGCTTCCTGCAGGATTTGTTATGTTATTGAAATTCCCTAATCGTTTATGTTATTTTTCTAATTGATTATTATTTCTTTTTTGTAATGTTTTGTAATGTACTTTTGATCTGGCAAATAAATAAATAAATAAATAAATAAAAATAAATATAATTTGGTCGAAACTCCTTAATTGTCATTTATGTCGAAGAAATTGTGAATGTGTGATCATGGAATCAATGATGAGTGGAAAAAAGTTAATAATTAACGATAGTTACACGTTTTGCAAGGATAACGAAACACTTAGTGGTATTGCTTACCGATGCACAAGAAAAAACATAAGATGTAAAGCTTCGATGTGTTAGATATCACTAGAAAAAAATTGTTATTATATTATTAGTTCAATATTAATTTTGAAATTTATTTTGTGTTTTATTTTTAAATAGTTTGTAAAGTGTAACAATCTGTTTTTACTATTTCTTAAGTGCCATCCCACACATGGCAGAATAAAAACGGAATTTTCGTCGGCAGAATCCGCCGCGGAATCCGTCAGTGCACCTCAGCACAGTAGATTAAATGGAAAATCCCACAAATTCCGAAGGACGGAATTGGCCCGCCGGAGGGAAAAATTTTCCGCTGCATGTAGCGAAATTATCACTTCGAAATATCCGACACGGAAGGTGAAAACATAAAGAATAGCAGGTGGAATCCCACACAGTCCGTTTACGGAATAAACGACTCACAGACAAGTACGTACATAACTGAGCGTCGTTGAAGGTACGAACACGCAGAAAGTATAATTTTATATGCGCCTTGTGGAATTTATTCCGTTGGTTGTGAGGGTTAGTAAAGCGGTAGCGAAAAAGAATCCTCGAAAATTCCGCCCACGGAAATTCCGTCTTAATTGCTTCATATGTGTGATGGCACTAAGATGTCCATACATGATCGAACCTATTAATGAGTTATTCATATATCAAGTAAATGAATAGATATTATAATTAGTTAATATTTTTCTTATGGTATTTCATGAATAATTGACATTCAATAACCTATTTTCAAACAAAACTATTTAGCAATGATCCATTCATGTCTGTATAATAATGAGGCACTCAAATCTTAGTATTACACTGTTGTACCCTACCTAGTTGGTAAAAGGGATTAATCCCACCCGACCAAAATTAGCGCTGCGCTCAACTGACCAAAGCCCTTGCCCCCAAGTGTCCCAATGTCTAGTGGGATTAAGGTAAAACCTGACTGCCGCGCACAACTGACCTGTACATGGAGATGGAGTATCAGTTATTGGTTTACTCTTGTCACCAACATCATTTTTTTTATGTTTGCTACGATATTATTTTATGTACCTATGTGATAACCTAATTACATTTTGTAATTTACATAATTCCAATTTAAAAAGTATTTGAAAAGTATTCCAACTATGGGTTTCCGGGAAGATATGTTTAGATGATTTTTTATAGATTTTTGTTTCGAAAATTTATTCGTGAAAATGCGATAGATTCTCACATTCTATATATATCATGTAAGATATAGTATGGTTTTCTATTGTATTATTCTCAGAATCAGTGAGAAATGTTAGTCTTGGATTTCTATTCCTACTACATCATTCCAATAAGAGTTTTGTTAAATTTCAACATATAAACGACGAGACCTGAGATTCTGACAATACTATCTCAATTACGTTGCAAGAACGTGATATCTTGGAATTAACAATGACCCAACTAATCAAGTATTAGAGCTAATATTTGATGCTACGACCTGCGACCTGCTATTTTCACCCTATAGTAAATTTGCTCAATTCCAAGAACGCTGTTTGAGCCCGAGTACGATTGGGAATGGTTATATTAACACCTCATGCCTGATGAATTTGCTGCAATAAGGTCGAGGATGCGAGTTAGTAGAGTACACAACCATGGTGCTCTATTGAGGGCATTGTGGGGTATATTGAAATTGTTATGAGCAATTACAATTCAGAAATTGTTTCTTTGAATACTAAATTGATAAATGTTATGTGTACTATATATAATATTACGTCTCACTTTTTATTATTATTATTTCGATCGAGATAATTAAACAAGGAAAAATACTTACTTATAATCTAAAAGTTACAGTTATATCACTTAGAAAATGAAATCTAAGTAGATATGAAAATCGTTTTATTACATCTCTGCTCAATTGAATTACATTGTTTTGTATTTATTCTAAAATATTCTAACAACTATGTTTATCATTTCAATAAAATAGGTTTTCATTCAAATTTTTAAGTAGAATTGAGAAATGACCACAATTTCTAGTAGAGCATTTCGAAAAATATTGATGTATATGTCGTGGCCTGTTCGTAAAATTACCCATATCATGAAGCAATTCATAAAATGGTGGCATTTCATGAAAAATTACACTGTTGGCCACATCATGAATAGAAATCGCTTTTCGATATGGCCAAACAATTAAAAGTGATCATATCATTGAAAATTTAATATAATTCATCCTTGGAAGCGACAAAAATTAATTTTAGATGGTACTCTCGGCAGGTATCATATAATGAAGTCGGCTCAACGCTCAAAGAAAAAGTTAATAGATATTACATATTATTGAGTTTTTCTAGAATTGCGGAAACATCTATAATTTGAAACTTCTAAGAAACCCTTTAAATTCGCTTTGATGAATATCCTTTTTCAAAGTAATCTTATTTTCAATCCCGTCAGAAAATCAAGACAAAAAAACACCATATCCCTTTTAAGGTTCCATATTTGACATGAAGAAACGGAACCCATACAAGAACACCCTGAACGGAACCACTGAATGGAAAAATTATTTCGATTTGGTATTTGTAGATAGATATTTCAATGTGTCAGGGTCATATATTATAAATAAATGAATTCTTATACTGGGAGTAGATTCCTGGAGACGATTATCCATGTTTGCTATATGAGACAACAAATGAAAGGGATCTTTATGAGTAACACAGTTCAATTTTCTTTTCACTCTAAAATTAGACGTTGTCATTATTTTTTTTCGTTTCTAGTATTTTTAATTAGATGTGCAGTTATATTCGGAATTCCCTCAGAAAATAAGAAATTCAAAGGATGCTCTTTTTAGTATACTCTAAGCTTTCATTTTCCGGAAGTGATGGATAAGTTCATCATTTACAGAAATTGGGTCATTTGCCCTCTTATCTCTGAATCCAAATTTTATATACATTTTTCTGAGACTGTGGAAATTATAACTTCTTTATATGTGTATATTATCTGGTTGAACACCGGATTTTAAACTTTCGACAAAAAGGATTCTCTCAATGATACATATATCTTAGCACTTGAGATTTCATAGAAACTCTGAATTGGTAACGGACGCAATAGAGGGACAGTTTTATCAGAAATTTACCTAAAATTGATTTAGATACTTTGTTCTCAGTTTGCTGGAAATGGCTTACACTTGGTAGACAGCAAATTTCTCAGCGAAATGTTTATCTCTGTCACGTTTAGTCAAGTACATATATAGATATATATCTATATATTCTGGAATCCCCATGAGTGCGAAATACGTACAAGGAATAGAAAAGCCACGTGAAGCTCTTATATACATTTTCAATACTCCTAATGCTTGCCTTTGAAAGATTTGTGCCAGCTTCGCTGAGATCAGCTGGTAAGAAGTTGATTTCATGAATTGTACCTTCCGATTTGAAAATAAGCACTGCGTAAGTCTTCCTTACTGGATATTTGATGGAAAGTGAAAAGGGGAAAAAATAGCAGCCTGAGAAAATGCACGTTTTATCATATGAACAACAAGTTTACAGGATATAGACTGAATCCACGTTAACAAATGAGTTTCTCTCTTTTGTCATTTCACTTTTACAAATAGCCGGATTTTTCTTACTTTACCAAAATCGATACTTGTTCCATAACGATCTCCGCCAATAAAAGAAATAGTGCTGTAAGTGTGACTCTTACCATACATAATATGAACTGAATTTTCAGGACCTCCTTAATGGTCAGAATATAAAAGATATAATTCAACTAATGTCCTAATTCAATAAAATATAAATTTCATCGAATTCCCTATTCCATCTGTTCACAAGAAAATCTGAATACATTTAGATGAAATCAGGTTTCAGTTATACGTCTAATTATGCCTCGAATAAACACAGTCCAAAGTTAGTTCTTAGTTAGATATTCGAGTCGGAAACTGACCACAAACGTAAATACATACACAGCAGAGTCCGACAACCCTCATAGCACCCAAAAACTATTGGGGTATTGAATCCTAGAGATACATCAAGGGATCAAAAAAGATCATTCGAAGTAGGCTATTAGAAATAAAAAATGTCTTTGTTAGGATTAAATGAAAATTAGTTGACATATCATCATAATCAATGGATGTGTTCGAATAACAAGTTGATCGATCGATGGCAGCAATAGTAATCACACGTAATAAATAAATCTCTATGCCCCTCATGTTCAAAATTGTTTAATTTCTTATGAATTCAATATAAGAAATGGATAACTGCAATATATTTTTCGTAATCTTGTCAAAATCTCTTATGTCTTGTGAATTTCATCATCCTTGCTGCATATTGTATGTTGTGCACACTTTAATTTCTCTGCGGTAAAGATGTTTTAGATTCAGTTCCATGTTATATCTCATCTGAATGGCCAAATAATAGATTACCTGATCTAATGGAAGCTTCCAGACAACCATCTAAGAAGGATTCAAACACATACACCAATTGAAATAGCTCAAACGAACCGAAATTGAGAACTGAGGAACAGTCCGGAAATTATCTATTCATTAAGTCATTTCCAACTGTTATAAAGATATTTGGATGGACATATAAAATTTTAAAAATTTGTTATGATCATTACATTAGTTCGATTGTCCATTTCTTTAAATGTTAATCAATAAAATATTTCTGGTCCAAAAAGTGACAAGTTATGCAATTTCACAATATTCAAATAAAAACATCTTCCTATATTACGCTTGATATAAAAATTATATTTCTCTACTGTTCTATCCAATACAATAGCTTCCTATCTAAGGTATTCCTACTAAAGATAATTATCCATTCAGATTGTAAATACATAATTGGCTAAAGCATCAATTTTTCATATATATGAATAAACCAAGAAATGAATATTTTATTATTGGTAATAGGTGAACTACTAACACAAAAAAAAAATTCGTGAGACAGCCGGTAAGAACGAAGTTTCTTTGTTAAATACATATTACTAAAAAACACAATGACAAATTGTATTAAATTTATTTTTACAAGTTTTACAAATAAAGCATTGCGAACGATATTAAAATGTAATAGTTTCAATACTTTAAGATATGTTTGATACAACAAATATTTGATCATCTGGAACTTGGAAGAAAAGAATCATATCATAATGGAACAAGTAGGCTTCCATCCATCAAAAAACACCATCGATAACAACGTTGATCTAGAAAGCAATATTAATGAAGCTTTCTTGAATAGCCGGAAATGTATGGCAATCTACTTCGACCTATGTTTAGCATATGACATGGCGTGCCACCACAAAACACTGAAGACACTAGAGTCCTGGGGGTATCAAGTTCTCATTCTTGATTTTATCAAGAACTTCTTATCAAACAGATTATTCCAAGTGAAGGCAAACGGCTCCCTATCAACCGCCAAGCATAAGCGAAATGGTACTCCCCAAGGGTGTGTAATAAGTCCCAGGGAAAGGGGAAAAATATCCAGAGCATGGGATGTTTATTACAAAGGGAATCGACCAAATTGGAATCATGGTCTAAGAAAAGTGGTTTCAGATTCCCAGCGAAAAAAACAAATGTATATTATTTTCAAAAAGACCAGACCAAATCCAAAGCCTTCCAACTCTGAATCTCAAGGATAAATCATTGGAATACAAAAAATAAATAAAATACCTAGGATTAATATTCAATCAACCCTTAACTTGGAAACTTCACATCCAGCATCTACTAGTATCATGCCAAAAAAGAATGAACGTTCTGAAATCTCTTGCAAATAAACAATGGGGTGCAGATGGCAAAACGCTTCTAATACTATACAAAACACTGATTCGTTCGAAGTTAGAATATGGTTGTATAGCCTATTCATCTGCATTTGCTACAACCCTAAAAGCTCTAAACAAAATTCACAATAATTCTCTCCGCATTATCAATGGCGCCTTCGGTAAAACTCCTATAGATACTCTTCTATGTGAACTTGGTGAGCTACCTTTAAACCTGAGAAGGCAAGAATTGAGCCTTTTATATGCAGCAAAACGAGAACCTAGAAACATTCGTCAAACTACATATCCATTATTCAGTCAACACCCCAAGACGCGTCATCCATTCCGAAGGAATGAAACGCTCTCTCTCTCTTTCATCCAACTACAACAAATCCCCGCAACGCAACTTGCTACCAACTATACAACCCTGCCTTAGCTCCTACCCGCAACTCAACCATAATATCCCAGTATCTAACACATTTTCGAATCATCACTGACGCATCAAAGGCAAAAAAAGGTGAGGCCTGTCATTTACTGAAAGAAATGTGTCTCATAAATTCAAACTACATGAAACAGCAACTATTCCAGCTGGAGAACTTTCTGCAATTTATAAGGCACTTGTTACTTGAAAACAAAATCTGCACCATGTGTTTTGATCCTAACGGACACTTTAAAGTCTCTACATTGTATATCCAAGATATATACAAATCATCCACTTGTCAAATTTATTAAAGAGGAGTTGAAATTATTCGCTGATAGGAAAGTTATTTTCCTTTGGGTTCCCTCTCATACTGGCATAAGCGGAATTGCTGATAGATATGCAAAAGAAGCCCTTGAAGATTGAACTCATATCCCTTGTCTTGGAAGCACAACTACAAATTTAAAACCTTTTTTCCATTCCAAGATTATTGAAATATGGAACCGGACCTGGCAATTGAAATCATCAAAACTCAGAGAAGTCCAAACAACATTTAGAACATAGTCAGACTCATCACCCAACCTCTTCCACCAGGTAATCGCCACACGACTTCGTCTAGGTCACAACCTCCTCACACATGAGCACCTACTCACCATGGACCCCCAACCGCGTGTGAAGTGCCATTATCCACTAGATAAATCTTAGAGGAATGCCCTTGCTTTGACGTCGAAAGACTGAATTCATGATTTATGTGAAATTTTCATTAACTGTACCTCAGAAAATCTAATCTCATTTCTCAAAAACATCAATGTACTCTTCAAAAATTAACAATATGTTAATATCAATGTAAAACTTGTTCGACACTATCGCCGCTAACAGCAGATTAGCTGATGCGGCCCTTTTGTATTTCTCCAATAAAAAAACAAATATGTGAGTATAAGGCAAATAGTAACATAAGTATAATAAAAAGTATGATATTCATTTATAAAATGTTGAATACCTGAACATCTTGTTCAAAATTGTAAATTTGTAAACGATATACATGGATATAACACACGCACTCACAATAATGTTTACTTAAAGGCAAGTCTTTTGATTTAATAAGTAGATTTTTTAACTTTACTTATGTATATTCAGTTTTAGTCAATGTGCTACTAATAGATTTTAGTCTCCCAAGATATTCCTTATATTTTTTTGCGTTATTCTACCGTAATTTCTTTCATTATTTTCTATCTTTCCCGATATTCCTTATACTTTTCTGTACCAGGCTTTGGTCTTTTTATTTTACGTTATGACCCCCTTAAAAATACTCACCAGAATTTATATTTTCACAATTTATCAATTTATATAAAAGAACTAACGCACCTATTTTTAATAGAGAAATCAAAAGCACGTTTATTAAGTAACTAATTTCTCGAACGCAATGGAACGTCGTAAGCAGAATCTATTTTCTGAAAAATTTTATGCACATCCTTACTCAGCTATTCCAGTACTGATCGGAGCGAGTCAAGAGGTGAGTAGTGAAAACCAGAAGCGAACGTAGTGCGACTGACCTCAGTATTTACTTCAATGTAAAACCCACCAGACTACATGGGAAACTGTCGGATCGGATACATTTTCCCTTCTAGGTCCCATAGCGCGATAAAGAAGTTCGTTCTGATAACCTATAAATATGACAAAAGGAAGAGAAATAAAAAAAATGTACAGATACATGGTATTTGAATATCATGGATATCTATCTCATTTACCTATAACTACGAAAGTTATCAAAGTAACATAAATCAGATTATTTGAATGCGTTGGATCGTTTTCCCTTGAAACTCTAGACTTTCAAACATTCGGATATCCGGCTCAACTTTTCCCAATCAAATCATAATTCATTATGATACAAGAGCTATGATTCCAAAATACTTTATCTTATTTCAAGTTTTGTCCATTTACCGATTTTGTTGAGAGTTGTGTTTATGAAATATACATCAACATGAACAGCTATGGATTTCTCGAACACCTAATGCTAAATAAAGTTTTGTCCCCATAACTGATGAAAGTTGTAGTGAGCAGTGCTGAAAACTTTTTAGAAAAGGAGTTCTTTCGTTTCGCGGCAAACTTTCTATATATTACGAAACCTTCTGTTGATTTCGATAGCACATGTACACAAATGTGCATGAGAATATTTGATTTATTTTCCTCTACCATGGTAATATACTTATAGTATTCTAGTTCTTTGAAACACATACTATCTTTTAGGAAAGGTACCTACTTTAAAATATTCTTTTGGGGTGTCTGAAAGAATTGTAATTGTGTAAACCTATTTTTGTCATTGGTCTTACTATTTGTCTGTAACCAGATTATCTGCGGAATAGAGGGTCCACTTTTGTTATTTTTTTTTTATTTGTAGGTTGCCAATTTCAGTCGCTATTCTCAAAAGATGAGCATCACACTTGCAACACTTGAGAATTTTTATGAAGCTTGTCTAAAGAATTCTTTTAGATGCCTTTGACCATGTCCTCAAGGCATATCTCTGAGGAAAAACTGTTCATTCATTCTGGCTAACCTTTTAGTCATGCAAAAAATATAATTTGTTGTCATTGTTGTTTATCTTGGTACCGAACAGAAATGGTCTCACGAGCCAATTGCACAATTTTCATTTTCGGAGAATTTGTTTGAAATCCGGAAAGTATTTTTTTTTTCAATAATTTTGATTATTTGATTTTACATGCTCTGTTTGGTTATAAATATTATATTTTATAGTTATATTACATACTGGTCTATGCTTTTATCTAAGGGTTTCAAATCCCGTATCAATGCCTACATTCGAGCAACAGGAAACACAACTACGTGCATCGACCTTATTTTCCTCCAAGAAAACATAAAACTAAAAATATATCATGTAATTCATCTGTAATTAAATCCAGAGTAATCGTTATCCAGTATTTCTGAACATATCGCATGAAAACACACAAAAATCAGAACACATGAAGTTACAAAAATTACAAAATTTGATGATGAGAAACTTGAAAAACTCTTATAACTGGTCTGAGGTAATTTCATCAAATAGATTATAATATATTATTTTATAATTTGAAAAAAATATCAAAGTTTATAAAAACCATAAATAGATTAAGCCGTGGATAACCAGTGGAATTATTTATTCAAATAAATATGGAGACAAATTAAAAAAATATGCCATAAAAATAAAGTCATGCAACTATTGAACCATTACAGAATATATAGAAACTTCTTAAATCTGCAATGACTACAAAGAACAAACAATGCAAAACCAAAATGACATTCGTAAACTCCACAAAATCATTAATGAAGCAATAGACGAAAATATAAAAACAAAACACAAAAAATATTCTCATACTAAATGAGAATAATCAAACATTTCCTAATGAGAAGGATATAGTTAAATACTGCAATAACCTCACTAACGTAGATCATGACATGGCAAAAACAATAATAGTGCCGCTGGACTTGATAATATCTCTTCGAAAACAATGAAGAACATACAGCAAGACATTGGTACACATTATAAACTTAATCTTCACCCACGGAACTGTTCCCACACATTTTAAGGCATCAGTGGTAGGCCCAATATGCAAATCTGGTGATCCTCACAAAATTTCGAACTATAGATCTATTAGTCTCAGGCAAGCTGTTTGAAAAATGTCTCAAGTTAAGGTTAAATAATTACCTCACCATAAATAGCATTCGTTATGAACAACAATATGGCTTTACAGAAGGAACCAGCACTGGTAATGTTATGTTCAATCTCATCAACAACATTAAAATGAGCTTAGACAAGAATAAAAAATGCATCGCAATCTTTATTGATTTGGCTAAGGCCTTTAACACTGTACTCCAGGACAAACTACTAGATGTTCTTGAATGATATGATGTAAGAAACCGTTGGATGTCTTTAAAAGTTATTTTGAAAATAGAACCAAGATACTGAAAATAAGAAACCTTTTTGATACAAAAAATGGGTGTACCCCAAGGCACGGTATTAGGTCCACTGCTGTTCCTAACCTACATAAACTCACTCTTAACCACTAACATAGATGGACTGTTTCTATCATACGCTGACATTGTTCTTGTACTTTAAGACTGTGATTGGTTGTGTTTTGCTACCAAATACCTTGGAATAACAATTGATAACAAACTCAAATGACATCCCCATGTCTACGATGTAACTATGTCACTAAGAAAATCAGAAAATTTATATATAAATGTTACCGTGTAAAAAACATACTAGGAAAGAAAAAAATATTATTTGTCTATAAAACGTTGGTTGAAACAGTGATACGATATGGAGTTCTAGTTTGGGGTGATTCAATTACAATGTATTGTTATATTAAAAATAATTCTGTTGAAAAATACAGATCATCCAACTGAACAACTCAATGACAATAACATTCTGAACGTGAGATCATTCTAATTTCTCACAAGCTGTATATACATGCAAAAAAAAAGAAATCTCAAAGCTACATATCTCATACGTACTCAACCAGAAATAATTCAAAAAATAATTTCGTTACTCCCTTTGTTAAAAGGACCATAAGTCAACAGTTTTCTGCATTCCATGCCCCCAGAATATTCCATCTACTGCCAACTAATTTGAGGAATTTCAAAAACCTTTTCCTCAAAATGCAAGACTTTCATAAATCTGAACTACTTGAAAAACTTCTATCAAATTAATTTAATATAACAATCAATCTCTGTAATTGGTGTTACCTACAGCCTTCTGTTCACTAGAAACAATAATAAATATAAATCATTCTCATATTACTTTAGAACAATATACAAAGATAATTCTCATTTGATGAACTTCTTTCTATTTTTTGACAAGAAACCCTTAAGCTACACAACCAAAACGAAAAAAGCAACTGGGACTCTTATCGAAACTTTATAAATACGAACACTAACTTAGCATTGATATAACAAGCAGAAGATGATATTGTAAACGAATCTGATCTATAGGTACACCTTTTAAAATTGTGGTTCTACTAGCTAAAGAAGAAAAACGAAAATAAGAACCTATGACAACGGATGCATACACAACAAATTAAAAAATAAAAAATCGATTAACAAGAAAATTAAAATGAAACGTTATTAGATATGGAACAAACATATATTTCAAATCTCTCTGGACAGAACAAAAATAAACTAAAGGCTACATCACCCCCGATAAGAAAACAACCAACACTTCCTGGACAATAGGCTGAGAGTGATAAGCCAGAGGTCGACCTATTTGTTAAACATCTTTGAGAGGATTTCACACCATCAAGATAATAACCTAGATCAAGAAATAGAACAGAATGTATCAAAGCAAATTCAAATTAACGAAGGCATCAAGCTTTTTACGTCGAAAGGAATTAAATACGAAACGAAAGACTTGAATACTAAGATAGCAGCCGCTATCGATCTTATCAATTTCAGAATATTAAATCAGCTATCAAAAATCAAGCTACAATATATCCAAGATGGAACATTAATAACTGAATGTTTTATTTTAAGCATAATTTTTTAACAAAAAAAATAATTCGTTGTAATCAATTTAAAATCCAGACTTTATTTATACAGATGCATGCTCTTCAGATAACATTTTCTATCACGAGAACGATTTGTAGGAGAATGTAAGTTGGAATTGTTTTCATGGTCTTTCTTCTCTAAATATCCTTACAGAAAAAAATGGGGGCAGTAAATCCAGGAGATTTCTTGGGCTAGAAGGTAGCTTTATTTTATCTAATTGAGGCTCCAAAATTTTATTACTAATGTCATTTTTGAAAAAATACGAGTCAATTACTACTGTTCCAGCAAAGGAATCCTTTTATCGCATTAAGAAAATGTAGGAAGAGGTTAATCTAATTAAAAAATGTTACCCGTTAATAAAACAGAAGGAGTTTTGAAGCAGAACAACTGAAAACGTATTCATATAAAAATAAATCACTCGGATAGAGGTAAAATAAAAGAAATAACGTAGCAAATCGTGAGCACCATAGAAATGAGATCTTCCTCGGTATTGCAGAAAATCAAGGAACTCATTCAACTAAACACATGTCCCTCCCATCATGAATATTTCCTGAATTCCCTAAATTAATTAATATTTACAATATCACAATGATGAACTTGACATACTTTTTCACAAAATATCAGCTGAATTATTGTAGACCTCAAAGTGAAGGGAAAACATTTTAATAAAATGGGGCCCCAGAGGCCAGCTGAGGCAACACCGATAATATGATCTAAACTTTGAAATACTTAAGCCGAGTGAATTTGAAATATTTTCATATTAAAGACCAGTCGTGACTTAAGGAAAAAAAGTTGGGTCAAGAAAGCTTAAATCCTTACCATAGGATAGACATTGGGTACACATTCCATATCGTGAATAAAACAAATAGAAGTATAATCACGAGGTTGCCGGTAATACCTAAGAATCCACTGATTATGAAATAAGTACGTTCTTGTCTTTTGTTCAATTTTACCATAAAGGAAGATGTCTCACGGCTTTTTTTGGTTTAGTCTGAAGTCTTCTTAGAATAAATTGATTGAGTAATCGCTAAACTTTAGTTGTAAATCTTCTAGATTTTGCTTGACTCCTCGAGATTGTCCAAAATCAGATGCTGCTTGGAACATTTAAAGCAAAACAGAATATTTCGATGTATTGTTCTTTATTAATAACAAAGCTTAAGAGCCTCGGGATCTACGTGAACTTAGAACCCGACTTGCAAATAAAATTAATTAAAAATTATATTCGTAAACTACAAAAGACGTAGATGTTTGTAGTGAAATTTATTTGTTTGTAGTTTTTCAAAACATCAAAAATTTTAGGAGTAAATCTTTTTTTTTTGGTTTTCAAGGTTTTTTGAAAAACTACAATTAAATAAATTTCACTACAAACATCTACGTCGTTTTTATTTTTTGGAAGTACAAAAATTTTATTAAATTTATTTTATGTAAATTTGTTTAAATGATTAATAATGTTGTAAAAATTTAATAAAAAAACTAATGTTACTACAAAAAGCTACAAACGATTTTAACAAATTCCCGGGAAAATGCCATAAAAACGTTAAAAAAATTAGGACTAAATCATTTTTTTTCAAGGTTTTTTGAAAAACTACAAACATATAAATTTCACTACAAACATCTACGTCGTTTGTAGTTTACGAATATAATTCTTAATTAATTTTATTTGCAAGTCGGGTTCTAAGTTCACGGAGCTTATTGTAGGTATATTAGTTTTTCAGAAATCATGAATATCAACAGGATAAAATATTCTCCATTCAAATATCAAGAATTTTTGATAAGTTTATGAGAAAATAGGTAGGCAGTTGCCTGAAAACTCTACTTGTATTGGCAGAAAAATAACATTTCACTCTAAGCTAGTAAAATGGTCTATATCTATTGTGGTTTTATTTCTTCTCAATGAATATGGTTATTCAGAAATCCAGAAGGAAATGTTGTTACAATCCTGTGAATAAGAATCCAGTCATACATTTCTACCATATTCGTGGGTTTCCAGATAGAAAAGCGAACGTGAATTGGAATAGTATAGTTCGGCAGATATTAAGTTATATTTATATGCAGACGTGATGTCTTTCAAAAATTGTGGGCCAAACTGTATTGATACGAACAATACTGTAGAGCTGTGACACGTGACAGATGGGACAAATAATAGAGATAATGTAACGAATTGCCAATATCTGTCCTATATTACATACTTATTAAAAATGAAAATATATTATTTATTTATAAAAATAAACTCTGAAAATATCACAAAGCATAATTTTCTGTAATTCTGGTTTAATTCATTTTAACTTTCTTAGCAAACTTTCTAACAAAATATTAATCTATTTCTAACACAACGTGTACATTGTCTGCAAATACATAAACAAAAAAGTGTATGTGTGTCAGCTCCGACACACGAATGGAGTTTACTCCTTCAGATCGACTGTCTAAATAGGCACAAAAAAGGCTTACTAGTCTAAGAAAAACATTAATACTATAAATAAACGAATCAACGAAAATACCTAAATAATGTATATATTTTTATTCTATTTACATTTATTATGATTATTCGGTAAAGTATTATACAACTAACATTTAACAAAAATAGATTTGACATATTATACATGAATATATCATTAGGAAAGTTGATAAATTATTTTATTGTCAACGTCTAAGCTATTTTTACTATTTTAAATATTAATTAGATCAACAGTGCCGTCGTTATTAATTACTGTAACAAGAGGCTTATGGTAACTGAAATACGACACATGAACGTTGGTAGATATGTGGTTCACAAATTTTGAAAATACCGCATCAGTGGTTGTAGCATACCTCGTTGTCCCCAGAGTTCTATCGGCAATAATGTCTAAATTAAGTTCTGATTTTAAAAACTGTATGATTCTCAATCCGTCATCTTTATTAAAGACGATATTGAAATCGCCGCTAAGTATGAGGAAGTACATGTTTTGATCCACCTACAAGCTAACAATGGCTCATGAATGAAATCTATTACATCATCAACAGGAATGATCCATCAACTCGCTCTAACTTAGACACAGTTACAAATTTTGTGGCTCTTCTGCCAATTTAGCAAAGTTTTTTAATTTTCAGGTAGGTATCTGAAAATGATAGAAAACCAAAAGGTCGTAGGTTTGCCGAAGAGTTTAAAAATTACTGTCTTTCTCTTTATTTTGAAGGTCCAGAATTATAGGTATAAAAGAAAGCTTGTAAATTTGTTTTGCTTACCGAGTGTATCAACATTACTACACAGGTTTATAAAAAAATTAAGCGATTCAGCGCGAGTTGATAAAAATGTTTTTAGAATTTGGGTCAGAAAGTTCAACGATTTACCGTGATAGTAAATTCTCAGTATGTGTCTATGAATCAAGTTTGAAAGCCAGTTACGGGATAAATACAAACACAATTTTAGGTTTTGAAAACTTTGGCGAAAAGGTAATGGGAATGTGTTTTGTCTCGTTTATAATATGGTTTCTAATAATATTCAGAACAGAAATTTGAAAAAGCCAAATAGAAACAGAAAACTTATTGTTTGGAGACACACCCAGTAATATTTATAAAAATCTGCAACATAAATGAATTCCTATTCTCAGTATATTTGCAACCCACAACATTTTCTTCTGGATTTCTGAATTACCATATTTTTCGTTAAAAGATAAAACCACGATAGATAAATTTCACTTTGCACTAATAACGAACAGAACGTTTGAAGAAAATGAAATCAACATTGGATGTCAAGCAAATGTGAAAATAAATTTTGGGTTACAGCGGTAGTGCCAATACTGCACGTTACATAATTTTACTGTACTAGCCAATATGCAATCGATCTCACCCTACTAACTGTGTTAACAAATACTTTGTAAAATACAATAAATAGAAAGCGAATGAAAATTATTGAATAAAATATTTTTTACTAAAAATTGGACCGACTTTATTAGTTGGTGCACTGAAAAATACAAAATAATATTCCTATTGGTGCTGGTACTTTTGGAGTTGGTATCTAGAATAAAAAACTACAACAGAACAACTTCAAAATTACCAGCAAAAAAATATTTACTTCACACTTTTGAGTGATGGAAATTATTGAACGTTTACTAATACCAAAGAAGATAGTACTTATCCTATTACTCATGCAGAGGCTTAGCTTGTACTTGTTATTATTCAGAGATCTCAATATATACATATAATCTATTCTTTAATTTGGCCGTCTCATATTTTCAATTTTCGAAAAACATTGCCCCTTCCACATTGCGGAAATACACATATCACATATTCAGACATTACCATTGCTGTAACTCCAAAAACGTAACTGTTTTGAAAAATTGTTCAATTTATTCGTTTTCGAAAATGGTCTTATCTTTAATTTTGCCGTCTCAGATTTTCGATTTTCGAGAAAAATTTGGGAGTGGTTTTGGAGGAAAAGAGATTTGGGATTTGAAATCTTCTAAATATGAGACCATTACTCAACTCTCCTCTTTCAAACGAAACAAGAATCATCTAAATCGGAGTAAGTTTACTACCTCCTCACACCACTACCTTTCGTGAAAATGATGAACGTGTCGGTAGTTGAATATGCCATACATACATTTCAATAATGAAATGGAAAAGAAATATGTTTGTCTTTAATTAAGGTTAAAGTAACTGTTGTTTACCGACTTAGAATGTCTATTTTTTATCAGTCGTATTCCCAATAGTACATACATACCCACACGATGGCAGAGATATGAATGTATAGGTATGTATATGCAAATAATTATACATTCGTTTCTATATGTGTACATTATCTGCTGCACAATACTAGTAGAGGGACTTTTATCTCTAATTCGAATAGCTGTTACATACATTGCACATTATTTTATTTTATTTTTTTGTTATTCAAAGATTAGGAAAGTTACATACCTAATCGAGCGTTTTATCAAATTCATAGTAGGTTTGTTGGTAATGGTTGACATTCAGTTACAAGATAAACATCTATGATGATTTCACGACAATCAAAAATCTGAGACGAAAGAATTGAAGACAGGACAATATCAGGAAACGTTTGAATTGAACATTTTTTGAAAAGAGTTCCGGTTTTCGAGTTACAGCGATGTAAAAATCTCAAATATGTATATTTTTGCTATGTGGAGGGGGCGATTTCTATCGAAAATTGAAAATCTGAGGCAACCAAGTTAAAGACCGGATTATTTATATTATATTATTTTATAAGTCTAAAATATGCGTATTTCCGCGACTATATTCTTATACTTCTGAACAATAACAAGTACTAGCAAAGAATCATGAGTTATATAGTATAGTATAAGTGAACGTTCAACGATTTTCGTGACTAATGTTGGCACGTTTCCGATAACTGTGGCGCCAAGATTTAACGGTGTTTTCTGTTAAAACACCCTAAAATTAGACAAAAATCAAGAATACCAATTTTCTCATTTTCGTCTCCCTTTGGAGATATTGGCCCTTTCTGTTCCAACAAGCTTGCGGAATTTTGAAACAAAAGGGGTGTTTGGCATGTAAAGGTATAAAAGAAGTCGCATTTACCAGAAATCACACTGTAGAAACCATCCTAACGAAGTATTTGAAAAATGAAAAATTCACATTAATCACTATAAACACGTAAATTTCACCTTGCACTCCTTGACTCTTGTCTAGCCGCTATTATTGTCATATGTCATATTATTGTTGTTTTGAAATGATGTTACAAATACTACAACGTTGCCTTTAAAATATAGTTTTTTAGCAAATGTTAAGGAAACAAACCTGTCACCAAAACACAAACCTAGCCAACCACAAAATACTAAATCTGAATTTAATTTTACTTATTAGTTTCCTTGCTCGAATAAATTTTATTTGAATTATATTTCATATAAAAAAACTTCCTTCTATTGTCTACAACGTATTCTACTATGGCAAGCATACTTAATGATAATTCTTCGTATCTAAACGTGGGTCCATAAGAGTATTTCAGTAATTACAATATGGCGGCTAACCAAAAAGAGAAAAGTGTTTACAGTGTAATATTCAATTAAAAATGGCAATCTATGAAGAAATTGCCTCGTTGAGACGGTGTCTACAGTGATTTTACTGGTAAGTACGAATTTTTATTTACCTCTAAACGCGTTTTTTCCCAATCCAACACCCCTTTTGTTCCAACATCCCACAAACTTGTTGGGAAAAGAAGGGGCAAATATCTCCCAAAGGAGACCAAAACGAGAAAATTTGTATTCTTGATTTTCGTCTTATTTTAGGGTATTTAATTAGAAACCACCGTTAAATATTGGCGCCACAGTTATCTCCGCTAATGGCACACACAAACGTGTAAAATAAATATTTTTTACAAAAAATGGGCCGACGTTACTAACTGGTGTACTGAAAAATACAAAATAATATTAATTCTATTGGTGCTGCTACTTGTGATGTTGGTGCCAAAAGTTTTCAATCAAACTGCAACTGCACAACCTCAAAAATACCAACACCAATAGAATTAATATTATTTTGTACTTTTCAGTGTACCAACATAACGTCTGTCCAATTTTTATAAAAAATATTTATTAAGAAAAAGCTTTGGCTAGATGCTATTGCTGCATTTTATAGCAATTGCTAAAGGAAAATACAATTATTTAGTTTTTATTTATTAGATTTCAAGCAATTGCGTATTAAAAAAAAGGGCTTTGGCAGAAAATACACCGTGTTTTATTACAAAATTATTACATCATGCTTTTAACATTATTACCTTATAAGAATGATAAAAATTTATAGAATATTTTAGATACTGTTAAATGCTGATTCTTTTGTCTGGCTCTTCAAATTCTTGGAAACAGATTGAGGGATATATTTAACTTATAAATACTTCGTAGTTACAATAATTGTTGTTTCTTTCCACATTTTAATGGACCACATACAATAATATATCTCAGGCAATTCCTGGGACCTTATTTTTTTTCCAGATTGTCTTGCTTAATGTATCACAACAAAAAGCAAAAAAGTTAATCGAACAAAGAACAAGAAGGGACTCAATTATTTACACATACATACGCCCACCAAATTTGAGGACTGGAAATATTGATGGATTCAATTTGTCCGACGACATGTCTCCAACCATTTTCTTTCCTAGATTAATTCTAGGTCGAATCTTCTCGTAGAAGAATCGCTATTTAACATTTTATTGTAGACACAGTCTATTTGAGTCATTCAAGAAAAAAAATATCCAAAACATAAAACCAACTCCCACTCATGAAAAGGTAACTACCTAAATAACCTGGGATATTCAGGTGAGGATTTTGGTCAGCACGTATTTTAAGCACGTTCTTTATTCAATCTCAAGAGGGAAGCAAATGATCCGATGTACACCTCATTATTTTACGGCAAACTGAGGAAAAAGTTCCGTATTACTTTTCATGAACAAATTCGAGTACTTCGATAGAATATACTGAATATTACATCCTGTCATTCAGGCATAATAAACTCAACACATAAATACCTCTTTTATACATCGTTGCAAATCTCCTACGTAGATACATCTCTTATTTTATACATGCAATAAAATCCTTTATCTATCATTCGAACTGTAAAGTCGCAGTATTCCGGCATCGATTTTAGATCAAAATTAACATCCAAGTATTTGGTAGGGGCTTTTAAGCATTCAAAGGCATTTGAAATTCCAGCCAAGTTGTATCATCCTATTTAAAAAAAACAACCCCTATTTGTGTGGTGTTCCTATAATAAAACTGACTTGGAGATGTACCTTGCAGATAAATATTGTCATTTTGGTTGAAGGCTTCCGATCGAGTACATTTCGTCTTGGAAAGAGAGATTTTTCGTGGGGGAATGTTATCTTTATTTGATGATGTAGCTCTAGTATGGAAGAAAACGTATTGTGATATTCCCTCGATTTCCATCAACATCTTCTAGCTGCCAAAATTTATGGACTGGACAAAATTCGGATGGCTATCAAAATATATTATCTGAAATTGTTCCGAACATGAATTAAATATGTTGATAACATTATAGCCTACAAAATTGAAGTTAGCGTATTGCCTACCTGCATTAACTTGCCAGTAAATTGCAGTGTATCAGAATTTAAAAGGATGAATAAAAAATGTGAAATGACACTGTGGGCCTATACCAGGAGAAGATGAATTGTGACATGTCGTTCGCTATGGGTGTGAAATATTGCTAAATATTACAGTCAGTGTGTTGGGAGAGACGTTGAGAATGATATTTTTCATGTTCAAGTCGCTTGAGATGATAATACTTTGTGGAACCATGACAACATATATTTCAAATAAATTCACTAAAAAAGCTCAACACCAAGAACATAAATATCTGGAAAAGGATTTCAAACTGAAGATACATACATCAAAAGAATCTAGGCAACACTCTTATAATAAAGCCTTTAATATTCGAAAGATGGATATTATGTAAAAACATCTTTGATTTCAGGTTTTCCTGATTATTTGGGAATATATTGTGTGTCGTTTACTTCTCAGATTGATAACAAAATACACATGCGGAATTTATTGCACGCACTCTTGTCTTTAGATGATTTAAATTACTGTTGAAATGGAATTTAGTTTAGTATTGGTTCACAAAATGCAGTTTAATTCGGTGGAAATGATTCAAGCGGACTTGGGTCAATGATAAGTCGTTGAGGCTCTCCACATTATCAAATACTACGTGAGTAATCGTTTGTGATCAAGGCAAGATAAGTCGCCTGCATCAAAAGCATTAAGTGCTTGTAAATCACCAAGGTATTGGAAATAAGTTAGTTGGATTAAACTCCTACTGGTCTGTGAGACTCCATTTTGTTTTGGAAAAATACTTCATATAAGAGTTGTATTTTATGAATCGAAACTATATTTAATGGAATTTAATCAATGGCAGTTTTTTGATTTTTTCTTATTGGACGGCCGCCATATTGAAACTACTAGTCTAGTCTAGTATAAACTTCGAGTGATCATGGGTTTTTCGTTTATCAACAGGCCGTTGATTTTTCTTCAAAAATCAATAGTTTAGATGATAGCAATCTGTAAGAAATTTAATTAAAATCTGGTTTATACATGACTAAAAGTCCCGATTTGAACTAGCACCTAATCTCGAGGAATTATTTAAATGTTGTGTAATATGTGTATGACTATCAGTAAATGAACAAAGGTTATTTGTCTGGAAATATTGGAACGCAGTTGATTATAGGGACGGCATTCTTAAAACTGTTCTAATGTGTCAAGAAAATGAAATAATTATGCTCTGTCCAATTTCCAGATCTAGAAGCTATTGATCTGTCAGATACATTAGGTAGAGGCATTTGACTGCAAATCTTACCGTTCAGTAAACGAGTTGCTTTTAGCGGAATGTAATGTAATTGAGAAAAAAACTTGAGAATTTTATCCCGAGTACCTATATACAAGGTATTATGAAGTAATAAATAATCTAAGATGCTACGCGTTATACTGAGCAGCACAATTTTGGGTTCAAAATAGTAATAGCAAAATGGCAGCTATTCAAAATGTTTATAAAGCTCTAAAAAAATGACCCTTGAGTGAATGTTATCAAAAATCTTTTTTGATTTATATACATGATCTGATTGTATTTTTAAAAAAAAATATAAAAAAACTGTTAAGTTTTCCAATCCACTTGCTACTCTATAAAAAAGAAAGTAAGTAGTTCTACTCATTTTTTGGGAATGGGTACATGTCACAAGATCTTTTCGTGATGTTTTGTAGAAAAAAAAGTTTGATTTTGACAACTAAGTAACTGAATAATTTTTAAAAGGATTAAGATAAATCAAACAAAAGTAAGTAAGTTTACTGTACTGTGCGGTGATTTTTGTTTTTATTAAGTATAAATTGTAGGTTCCCTTGATAATTGTGGACAATCTATTCTTGGTACAATTGTAGTCTGTGACTATGTATTTAGGATAATACAATAAGCATGGGTTGATGAGGAACTTACAGCTTAAAGCGAAGAAAATTTTGTTTAATATTGCCAACTCATGAAGTTTTTCTATTTCAAGGCTAGATTTGCGATGAAAACTGAATAAACGAACAGTAACTTTACATTTATAAACTAAAAATTCTTGATTCATAACAGGATATAAAACAAGAATTCACCTTTTCCCCATAACAACTGGTAGAAAGTCATGCGTAATTACGTTAGTCTCTATTCATGAGAATAACATCGTGGACGTTGTCACGCTCAAAACCTTTCGGAGTTGTCAATGATTCAGCCAACCACATTTGTTTTAATTTAAAACTATATATGATTTGAGTAAAGATGGATTAGTTTTCGCTAAGAAATTGTCTTTAGAATAAGTTGACTACTACCGTTTAAAAAGATTTCAATTAAATTTTATTTGTTATTCTTAAATGTTCATGAATAAGGAAGTTAAATGTATTTCACTGGAAAATTCTTCTTCGACAATCATTTCCCAAGCTACTGTTTTATTATAAATGACTTCGAATAAAAGTTACGAAAAACCAGAAGCGTTTCGCTCAGAACATATCATCAAGTTTTTAACGATACCCAGTTATTACCGCAGCAATACATGCTCTTTATGAGATACAAGAAACAACTAAACAAACACCATAATAAACTTTGCTATTTTGGTCAAGATGTATTTTATCTATGTAGAAGCTTCGTGTATTTGTCCATGAAAGTAATGCGAAGTATAAGCTTTTAACTGACCTGCTCTCTCATATTTGCTTCCGTTTCACTGGATTGATATCTACGAACGGAGATCTTTGCCAGCACATATTATGTGACATGTCTCAATTTTACAGCAAGCAATACACAGCTTATACATATTTGAAACCAAATTGGGCTTGTCGTAGAATAGATTCACCAGAACTATGAGATATCTTAACAATTCCGAGCAGTGGGACCTCATAGGAGGCTAGGAATTTATAAGTTCAGCTAGAAACCAAATGGTGCATTTCAAAATCGGTTTTGATTATAGATAATTTTGTTTTTATGTAATTTTTTTATTTATCTAAAAAACCTATATTTCGCTTTTATGATCAGCTGTGGAATTTTTGATTTTGCTGCTCTAAGAAAACTTCTAAATACAGATAACTGAAATATGTATTTAGAAGAAAACTTTGACCAAGATCCCGAAATTAGTGACCTTGAAGACTAAGAGTAAAATGTTATTTGCACTAATGGAACCAACAAAAGTTAGAATGCCAATGTAATGTAAAGCTTTTTATTTGGATCATGGAGATAACAGTAATATTCAGAAGAATATAAACATCTACTCCAGGAGAATAGGTGCGATCCTCGAAGTCCCAACTATGATCATCCAAGTAGAATTACATATGACAATACTGAACAAGCAACTACACATAAAGCTTCGATAAAATTGAGGTAGTTTCTTAGCCATTTGTTGGCTTTTAAGTGGAACGAAAATTATAGTGAATAATCACCAGCAGAACGCTTTTTTATAATTTTCAAATCGCATCAACCGCACAACAATAGCAAGATACATTATTAAATAGGCTTACGAATACCAATACTATTAAGAAAACATTGTAATGAGTTCATGATATATTTTTCACTCAATATATCCAGTGTTTTAGAATGACACAGGGCTAATCAACTAGCCAATAATCTCCCACTCGCTAGCTTGTAGCGAGTAAAGTATCTCATCTTTTTGACCGACGAACCCCCGACGGAGAAGGTATACAATTCGACTGTCAGCTTTTTTTGGTTTGTACGCGCGTTGTATATAGTAAAAGTACTCCGATTTTGAGGATTTTTCTTTCATTTGAAAGAGGAGACTTGAGAAATTGGTCCCATATCCGTAAAAACTCAAATAGGAAATTTCCTATTCTTCGAAAACCGCCCAGAACAGGGTGGAGGGACAAAATTTCTCGAAAATCGAAAGTTCAAGATGCCAGAATTAAAGATAGGACAATATTCGGAGACGTTTAATTTGAACATTTTTTCAAAAGAGTTTTTGAGTTACATTCATGTTAGAATCCCACATATTTTTATTTTCGCTATGAGGAGAGGGCGATTTCTATCGAAAACTGAAAATCTCTGGGTACCACAATAATATTTGTAGCAACATTTATAATGAACATTTTTCGTATCTATCGTATCTATTATAATAACTTCCGACTGGAAAGTTAATAACCTGTCTATTCTTATCGATTTTATCTATGTTCGTGTCAGTATTAGACACCGGGTAGGGAATAAATTTAAGAATATATCTTAGGTCGAAAGAAAAATTCTATTGATAAATATTATATCAATAGATTTAACTTGCACGGCTTTGTTTTATATCAGCTCTATAAACCCAACAATTGGGCTGCAAATTATATAACATAATCGAAGCAACCGATGATAAAATTGTTGATGCTAAGTTTCTATTTATTGTCGATCAAACCACAGAAATGAATTAGATAATTAAATTTTATGTAAAGTTGTATTTGCTAGATTAGCGATTCAAAATGAAACTTAGTATTTTCTAGGACTTATTATGTATACGACTGACTAATACAAGACCATACTCTATTATCGATCCTATAAAAGAATAGTTGTTTTAATAAAACTTGTCTATATTCACTTAGTAACCTAATCAGCCTATAAACTATAAATTTCATGTTCTCTGATGTATTGGTTATCTCAACCCATTTCAAAAGGGTAGATAAGATGGGAATTTTGAAGATGTTTACATTTGGTATTGGAAAAAATGTGTCTTCCGTCAAGTCTGAGTTCAATTGTGAAACTTGACTTCTACGATGTCAATTACTATGAAAGATAAAAAAATATTGGAAACAATCTGACCTCCATAAAAATATAAATTTAAATAGAAATGATGGAAGTTACATTGATGAGATATTTGAAATATTTTTAATGTATTTGTTCGAAAAAAGTGTGTGATGACTGAGGAAACTATTTTATCCGACATTTTCTAAGAGAAATTACTGGACATTTTAAACATCTGACTCTGAAAATATTTATGTCATATAGAACTGTCTGCTGACTCGATTTATGTGAAATGATATCGTGATGAAAAGCGAAATGCCTAGGCAAAATCTGCAAATTTATTTTATGGTTCCTGTAACAGCACGTAGCACAGTGATAGAGATAAAAACATGAATTTTATTGTGTTTCTCGTATATCAGAATATATATATATATATATATATATATATATATATATATATATATATATATATATATATATATATATATCTAACCCTCACCAGACGTTGTTTTCTCCCATCAACATGCTGATGAATATATCATTCTGTTTTAACCATTTAGAATGATTACAGAAAGTAAATACACTTACATATGAAAAATACAATGAAAGACATGGATACTATTGTATTTTTTCATCATGCATGTGTAGATACATTTATTGTCTCAAATATAATGAAAGCTGGAACTAAAACTCAGAAAAGTAAATCATGAAATATGTATACTACTGAAAAAAAACAACATCTCTAATGAATATTTTTCTTCAAATTCAAAAATTCCAATTACTGTGAACAGTGTAAATGATGAATGTTTCACATAGGAGGTACTCTTCAGTAAACATTGGATACTAGCTTCACAGTCACCATAGTTCTGATTACTCAGTTACCCCTTCATTCATTTATCATATACTCATTTCAAGAATTTATTCCCGGTGGACCAAGGTTCACTTTTGTACAGTTAACATTTCGTATTTCTATTCTTTGTTGCCTAGAGAAAAATAGGTTTCGACGCATATTTTATGATGAAACGTGATACTTGATTAAAATATGTAAATAGGTAGAAGTTTCCCGTTAGTAATTAATACTTGTATTTTTAGGAGATAATATAAAATTTAAAAAAAGCTTATTAGTATTTTACAAGATAAATCTAAATAGCTTATCACCTACCTACAATGATTAGTGGACGTGTCACTCAAACCATGTCACCTATTTAATAATTTCTATTAGCAGTTGGTAACAAAAGCTCATATGTTGTCGACAGATATAAAATATTAAATCATATTAGCTTTAGGGATCTGGTAATAATTCTGTATATTATTTAATCATATACAAACCGTAATTCAAAAAATCATTCTGTACAGCTGCAAAGAAAAATGCTAATCACAAGAAATGCGCAATGTCGTGTTTTTATCTAAAAATATATATTTTAGAGAATAGTACTTTTACTACAAGTGAGTAAAGGGGCAAAATCCGATAATCGTGATTTTGCAAAATAACCAAGGGTATATGTCAAATTCGCTGAAGGACTAGTGTAACATAATTGTCATGACTATCCGAAGGCGAGTAGCGACAACCATACGAGTCCGGGAGCCAAAGAAGAAAGAGAATGCTTCCACACGCTGAATTTACAGTGCAGAGATTTTGAATTATGATAGTATTGGGTGAGGTTTTTACTCAATACATTTTTTCGCCCAGTAATAATTGGTATTTTTATTTTGCATATCTTCACATAATAATGGATAAAAGAGTTAATTAGTTTGACCGCTAATAAGTACCAGTATGACAAAATTCTCCTCTCTTCCTCGGCAGTAGTCTAAGACAAACATAACTGCCTATGGGGGAAGAGATTACTAGTATCTTCGTCTCTCCCTATGTTTGGTACGAAATAACTCCCGTTACAAAGTCACCGGTGCGTAGCCCCGAGATTAGATCAAAGTTAAGCCTTTCAACATGTATCCTTTATGTCCTGATAGATGGCCTATAATATAGCAACGTACCTTTCCGTTGTTTGAGGCCTGCTATGTTCCTTATATGTACCTAAGGCTCCTTCAGGAGGTCCGCCTTTTTCCCGCTCCGACCTGCCTGCAGGAACCTGACTCGGTGAGTTAGGTTGAAGATGATTGGGTCTCCTGTGGCTCCTCCAACTCTTTATACTTCCGTATCTCATTTGATAAGGAATAAGTTACTGCAAAGAGTCTCATAGCCCCAATTCAGTGATAAAGCAATATGTCTTTACTAAATTAAATTAAAGCTTTCAATGTTTATGACCAAAGGGCTACAATCTTCACAGCAGAATGTTCAGATTTTTATCTGATACTGGAACTCACTATGGAACATCCTGACCTGTATTCATATTCACTGACACTTTGAGTGCTCTCATCAGGCACATAATTTCAACTTTGGAATCAGGATCAATCCAATAATTTATGACATAATGAGTAAACACATCAGCGCCATCAAAGCAACGACCGCAGATGTCAGTATTAAACTCCATGGGATTCCAAGTCATACTGGAATTAATGGTAACGAAGAAGCCGACTGTTTAGCCAAATCTATCACCAAAACAACGAGTTCACAGTTATCGACAATAATTTAATTCTCACACTAGAAACTGGAAGTTATTATCAAGGCTGAGGATAAGGAGTACTCTCGCCACGACAATCATTGCTCAATAGTTGAACTTTCAAGGCAGTCATTTCAAAAACTATTTTCTGACATAGGAAGGTTAAGCAAACCTGGTAGTTCTCGTAAAAGAAGAACCCAGGATTTGAAAGTAGAACATCATTCCCCTCTTGGAAAGCCTGCCTTTCAGAATGATATTCCTGTCCTTCTGGTATACAATAACATTATGACTAACAAATACCTAAATGAATGCACTGATTATGTCCTGTGCGGCGGTGGAGAGTACCTACGCAAGCAGGCTCAACGCTGTCGTCATCCAATGACTGCAATGCTTGGCCCCAAAAGCAGATATTGCTTCTAGCTTAGATGCGTCTGACACTTTTCGCCGGAGGCCCAGGTTAGCTAGTTCTCCCCCAGAAAAGACTTGCGGCTTATTATCCTCGACACTGACGGGTGATATGGAAGAGTCCAAGAAACGACCAACAGGCGCTCAGGATGTACTGAGCGATAACCCTCCTGTCGAGAATTAAGATTCTGGCCAGGAGTCTACCTCAGTTGACGAGAGGAGCAACAGAGAGTTGCTCGACGGCCCTTGCACTCAGATTCTGGCTGTGGACACCATAGAAGAAGCGCTCATCCAAAAGATGAGCAAAATTCTCCGTTACATGGTGAAATCTGTTGGCAGACAAAAGAACGTGAACCGAACGAAGACGGCATGGTTCAACTCGAAGATAGTCTGGAGGTGCTGAATACCTGCAGGGAGAGTCGTTTGCAGGCGACACATAAACTTATTGCTTGGTCTTCCGCAAAAAGCCAATCCCCTGCCATTCTGCCAAAATGGAAAAGGCCAAGGCTAGAGGTAAGAGGGCGGAAGAAAGCCAACAGACAGAAGTGCCCAATGTTGACCCGCCACTAAATTCGGAGATAGGCAAGGAGCTCCCTTGGATGAAAGACCCAAAACAACTTAGAAAAAGTCGGAAGAAAAAGAAGCAGGCTGCTACGAACGTGGATGGTGGTAGCCTTTCTACGGAAAACCCAGAACCAAATAGGCAAAGAGCAAGGGCTAGAGCAAACGCCGTTATGATCAAACCAACTTCAGGCATGAGCTACGCACAAGTGTTGGGAGCGATCAGAAAGGAAGTCAAACCCGAAGATTCTGGGACAGAGGTCCGCCGCATCAGAAAGACCATTGACGGCGGTCTCCTTATCGAGCTGGGGAACTGCCGGGACAAGGGAGCTTTATCGGAAGCATTGTAAGCTGCAGTAGGAACGGATGCTGAGGTAAGATGCCTTTCTCCGATGTCAAGGATCGAAATCCTTGATCTAGATTCATGTACGTCCGATGAGGAGGTAAGGCATGCCATCGAAAACGAAATGGGAGAAGGCCTTAGCAAATTATCAAGATGTCCGTCTTTGCCCCAAATAACCAAGAACTGCGTATGGCGGTTGTAGAGCTTCAGGAAGCCGCCGCAATTAAGCTAATCAACATTGGCAGAATCAAGATTGGGTGGGTACGATGTCGCGTCCGGCGTAAAGTGGATGTCACTCAGTGTTACAAGTGGGCTATGCTCACACCAGGCGAGACTGCAAAGGCCCGGACCGACGCGATATTTGCTGGAGCTGTGGAAAAAGAGGACATAAGGCAACCAACTGTCAAGCCAGTCCTCACTGCGTAATCTGCAGTGAACGCGGGGAAGGACAGCGCACGGACCATGTTCTTGGATCAGGTGCCTGTGAAACTTTCAGAGGAGCTCTGAAATCCACGAAGAAAAACATGCGTAAATGAAAATACTGCAAGGTAACCTTAACAGAAGCAGGGCAGGTGACGCTTTACCGGACCAATTAGCTCGTAAGATCGGTGCTCACGTTGTTATTGCGAGTGAACCGTACCGCAATCGCGATTCACGTCTGTGGCTGCCTGACCTTCTAGGCACCGCTGCAATCTGGGTGGTTGATCAGACTTCCTCTCCGGTCGATAAACATGGCAGTGGAGAGGGATTCGTCTGGGTGCGCAGTAAGAACAGATACGTCATTAGCTGTTACCTGTCGCCTAATGACCTAATGCAGACCTACCGCCACAAGCTCGATGCCTTGGAGGATGCTTTCCATAATGAAGATGGAGACCTCATCCTGGCAGGAGACTTTAACGCCAGAGTAGTAGAATGGGGGAGGCCACACACAGATATCAGAGGGAAGCTTCTACTAGAGTTGTGTGCCAGGAGAGGGCTATACGTCATCAACGTGGGCAACACACCGACATACCGGAGACTTGGATTCGGAGACTCCATACCAGACGTGACTTTTGTGTCTGAAAGGCTCGTCCCGACGGTCAGGGAGTGGAGGGTGTTGGATGTATATACGGGTAGCGATCACGATTATATTGCCTTTGAACTGCGAGAGCCGCATTCAAATCGCAGTACAACCTATCGACCACTGGGATGGAGCACCGCGAGGATCAACAAGGAAGTATTGCGTAAAACTATCTATGCAGGCTTCCGACGCATATCTACTACTACGTCCGACCGGCCTAACAGGAATAGTGCTGAGTCTATTGTTCATGAGGTTTCCAGACACGTGGTACGTGCATGCGATTCCGCGATGCCCCGTAAGACAGTCAATTCGGGCAGACGACTGGTATTCTGGTGGACGGACCAAATCGCCACTCTGCGAAGGCAATGTCTGGCACTCAGACGCAGGGCAAAGAGGGCCAGAAATAGACCGGAAGCTGCTCTCAGATCCGAAGAGCACAAAGCAGCCAAGAAAGCTCTCACTAGAGAGATCAAGGCCAGCAAATCCCGCTGCTGGAAGGTGTTAGTCGAGGATGTGGATAAGGATCCTTGGGGTAAAGCTTACAAGATAGTTACGAGTAAACTCTGAAGTAACTGCCCTGGTAACCAGATGGAGGAGACAAAAGTACGCAATATCGTGGACACTCTTTTTCCTGATCATTTCTTGAGTACCATTCCAGCATTCCTAGTGGAGCCGGAAGATATACCACCGTTTTCGGAGAACGAACTAATGGCCGCTGTAAGCTCTATGAAGAACGGAAGAGCCTCAGGACCCGATTTAGTGCCGGTGGAGGTCCTGAAAGAGATCGCCCTTATTTACCCATCTCTCCTGTTGAAGATGTGCAATGAGTGCCCGAAGGCGGGTGTTTTTCTCTCTCGCTGGAAGATTGCTAGGCTGGTTCTTTTGAATTAAGGAAGACTCTCCATCCAGCTACCGATTTTTCTGTATGTTGGACACAGCAGGCAAACTATATGAGAAGCTGTTGAAGCCTAGGCTCTTACAGGCGATACAGGCAGGGGGAGACCTCTCTGAGCGCCAGCACAGTTTTCGCAGGGGTCATTCTACCATCAGCGCGATCAGCGAAGTGGTAGCTGCTGTCAGTCGTGCGGATCAGGCTTGTCCGGCTGCTAGGCCATTAGTCATATTGGTGACGCTGGATATCAGGAACGCCTTTAATTCTTTAAGGTGGGTTGACGTGCTCGGAGCGCTTGAGCGTAACTTCAATACGTACTTCAGTATCTCTTAGCCATCGTGAGAGACTATCTTCGGGACCGGCGACTTCACTACGAGACAGCAGAAAGATTAACAAATAAAGTAATTACCTCCATACTTCCATATCTGGCCCAGACTTGTGGAATATCTCATACGATGGCCTGCTATGCCTGAGCATGCCAGATAATGCGTACCTTGTGGCTTACGCTGATGATGTGGCCGCCGTAATAACTGCCAGAAACGTCGACTTGGCACAGATCCGCCTGAATCAAGTAATGCGGCGCGTGTTACGCTGGATAGATGATCATGGCCTAGGACTCGAGATGCCCAAGACCGAGATAGTGATGTTGACCAGGAACCGCATCCCGACGGTGGTACCCTTCACAATAGGCACTGAAGTTATACTATCTAAGCGATCGGCAAAGTACCAAGGGGTAACATTAGACTGCAAGCTGAGTTACTGGGAGCACATCCGCACGGCTTGTGATAAGGCAGAGAAGGTGAGTGCTTCACTAGGCCGACTTATGTGTAACGTCGGGGGCGCTAGACCGGATAGGCGGAAGCTGCTTATGTCGACCGTCCAGTCCATTCTTCTGAACGGGAGCCATGAGCATAAAGAAATATAGAACGCGGATGCTAGCGGTACAGCGGAGAATTGCATGCGCTTACCGAACCGTTTCGGAGGACGCCATAACAATTGTGGCTGGTGTCATCCCAATTGACTTGTTGGCAGAGGAACGCTGTTATATATACCGGCTCAGTGCCGAAATAGGAAGAGTCGCTGCCTCCGAGGTAGTTCGCCCAGAAACCCTGATACAGTGGCAGCGCAGATGGGAGAGGGCGTCTACAGGTCGGTGGACGGCAAGACTAATAATAGAACTGGGTTCGTGGGTGAAACGGAAACACGAAGAGGTGAAATTCTACCTCACCCAGTTTCTAACGGGCCACGGGTATTTCCGAGCCTACTTTTACCGGATGGGAAAATTGGTAAATCCTCATTGCCGTTACTGCGGAGCAGAGGTGGACGATGCGTGTCATGCGTTTTTTATGTGCGACGAGTTCACAGAAGAACTTCGGGCACTTAATGATGGGGCAGAAGCTGTCAATCCCGAGAACATCGTAGGGGCGATGCTTCTAAGCGTGGCCAGGTGGGACGCCGTCGCCTCTTTTGTGGAGATGGTTTTGAGGAGCAGGAAGAGAGACGGCTGTCTAGAAGACCCGTGAAGTGATCGAAAATCGTGGTAAAGAAGACAATCCAACGTGTTGAGTAAAGTCTCCCCAGAGTGAAGTAATGCGAAAGCGGTTCCGCCTGGGGTTCGTGGCCTTGTAGGTGGTTTTATAGTACGGTCAAACCTAATAACAGCAGGCAATCCCACTCTACCAATGCGCTTCCACGTGCGCTTGGTACCTTTTGAAGGTTTTTCCAACTACCCGAAAAAAAAAATGTTCTGTGATCAAGAATCATCTGCTCCTTCTTGTAATATGTTACGATCAAAGACGGAATTTGTCGACTGGCTGAACTTTTCACACAGAACGCGAAATTTACTAAGTAAAATACCCATCTCGCGTTCTAGGTATATCTATTCTTCCATTGTCCAAATTTTCTCAATTACCGATTTATATACAGTAGATTGCAGGGAAGTGGCAGTTCGATTGTATTAAAAAAATAAGGAATGTTTCTATACCTAAATGTGTGCTATGATATCCTTCGAAATAAAGCAGACTATAAATTTGATAATATTATTGCCTTAATTGAAGTGTTTTTCAAAATGATTATAAATCATATTAGGACAACCGCTTTCTTTATGATTCTTGCAATAACATGTTTTCTAAAATAAATCCCTATATTTCACTCTATATGCCTGTGTTTGTATTTCAAGATCAATAATAAAAATTATTTTATTATTTTTAGTGGATAGTCAAATAGGTCCCATTCAATAAAAAAAAGTTTATTATCTACAATATTTGCTATTGCTTTAGGCCTCCATTCCATAGTAGTTGTTATTTTTTCACCGAAATTTAATATTATAGCTGTTTTTTCGAGACCGTATCCGGCAATGCTTAAATTTGACATTTATAAAAAACAGGTTTCCAAGTTACAGCAGCGGTAAAATCTGTAATATGTGTACCTATTTCCGCGATGTTTTGAAATCTGTGAATAATTACAAGCAAAGTATTATCTTCTTTGATGAACATTGAAGGCTTCTAATGGCTCAAAAGTGTGAAATATTTTCTACAAATAAATAAGACAGACCTTATTAGTTGGTGGTGCACTGAGAAATACAATAGTATTAATTCTGTTTTTGCAGGTAATTTTGAAGTTGATGCCAAACGAGGAAGCCAAGAAGAATATCGTTTAGAGAAAAGTTGTGACAGAACATTTAATAATTGATTACGTTGATTAGTTTCTCTGAGTAGAGTAAAAATAAATGAGTAAAATATTGCATTTCATTAATAAATTATTATATTTTATTATGCTATGAGTTTCGTAAATTCATTTCCATTTACGTTAGTTCAGTATGACTTGTCTTTGTACAAAACCGAAATACCTACAACACGTTATAGGCTCAGATCGTGATGTGGGTATTTTGCATCGGTGATTGAAATAATGTGTTCGTCCATGACGCGCTCAGGGTATTTCATTTTTTATATATATTACGAACAGTGACCGAATAGATATAATCAGAACGCGACGAGGTATTTTGATAGTCGTATTTTAGGTAAAAATTTCGGTCAATGGCTGAATTCACTCTTTGAACGGAACATATAGGTACACTTGAAAATATTGTCAATCTAATATGGTGTAATTAGATGAGAATCATTAAGATATAGCTAAATAGAATACCTAGGCAACAACTTTTGTTTTATCCAAACAATATTCCTATGTTTGAAATTCAATTACTGATGAAATATTTTTTGGGAAAAAAAATTGTTTTTTTTGTTTTGTTTTTTTTTTTTTCGAAAAGGGCTTCATAGAAATCGGAGCACGTTTGCTATGCAAAATTCCCGAACATGCATAAATAGAAAACATATAATGGAATTGTACAATTCCTCCTTATTTTGAAGTCGGTTGGTGAATAAAATGAAGGCTGGCTTGCTAGAAGCTTATAGTAATTTAATTTATATCTGGGAGACGAATAATAATCTTAATGACAAGAAAACAGATTGATAAATTCGACAGAGGAAGAATATGAATCCTATTTGAAGATAAAACTCATGATTGTTTTATTTTGTCTGGTGGAAGTTTAATTTGTATGATAATTTCAAAGAACAAAAGGAAATCTTGAATATGATCAAATAAAATGATATACTGAGCTTCAATTTCTTGAATAAACTGTTCTGGAGAATAGAAACAACATGATAAATTAAATGAATGTATACGCAGCATCGCTGTTTTTAAATTTATAATAACTTTCCAGTAGGATCCTGTAATTTACGAATATTAAATGTTGCCTATCATGTCCACGTTCCTGCACTGGCATGTTTGAATGTTCCAGAACATGTATTGCATGTGAGAAAGAAGTATTTTGTATACAAAGTTTTGAGGTTATGTTTGATGATTTTTAGATTCCCTTCAACAGTTTTGCAGTAATAGAGATGTTTAATATCCGAAGTGGGTTAGTTCAGGTTAGATTTCATCAATTCACTCATCTTGGAAATAAAAACACCTTATGAATTTATATCCATGATGGTTAGTGAAATAAATATTTTCTACCAAATACATTTCTGACTGTATTAGTTGGTTCACTGAAAAATCTAAAACAATATTAATTCTACTGGTGCTGGTACTTTTCAAGTTGATGCCAAAAGTCTTATCTCTACCTCTTAGTGCGGCTCCAACGTAAAAGTATCATGTATCGAACAATATTGCCCGTGTCCACAACAAACCGCTGATTTTTTCTGAGAAAGGTCGATTTGAATGTAGCCGGAAATAATCTTTTAATTTGATTTAATTTGGAGCCATCTTGCAGCATTTCTGTTTCAATTGAAAAAAAAAACATCAAAATCGAAGCACGTTAGCTACAGGTAACGCGCTAACAGATATAAAAAAGGTGTGTTCACTCACATAATTAGGTATTGTAAATGCTGCATGAAATCTGCTTATAATGATTCTCCAACCGCTCTCAAAAAAAAATCCTTCAAATATAAAAATCGTCAGATCAGGTCGTCAGACCATTCAATTCTCTCAGCGTGCCAAGACAAACAACAATAATCGTATTCAATTTTGACGAGGAATGAACAGTTTAGCCAGAATATAAGTAAACAGTAAAACAATTTTGCATTTAATTTAACCATAACTTTTTTCCTACTTTTTCCTCAGAGATTCCCATCATGGCAGGTCGTAAAGGCTTTAAGCTGGACGTTTCAGACAAGATTCATCAAAATCGTTACAGCCGTTTGCACGCCACAATCTTCAGGAAAACAAGTTTGTCAGCTACTACGTAGCAACCAATTTGAACATGATTAGTGTTGAAACAATACAAGTAACTAGATGAACTTACTCGATACTTTCGATTGAAGTACTTTTGATATCGATACTTTAAAATCTAGTAAAGAGTAAATATCGAAATAAAGCACTCGTAACGATACTCGCATGGTTCAAAGCACAGATAAATAAGACTTCAACATGCTCCATGCTTGAGACAGGTAATAAATCGTCCGCGGGAGTCTTGGAACGCCATATTTATGTATGTTAAATTCTAATGGCAGTAAACAAAGTAAATATCCCTAAATGCTTTGTTGTACGGTTTTTTTATCAACCTTTTTTTCTCGACATCTATCGATATTTGTCCACCAGTAGGTATCGATATTTTTCATTCGATACCGAGCAGGTATCGATAGGTACTTTTATTCGATATAGCCACCAAGTAAAAGTATCGATACCTACAACGTATCGTTTCATTCCTGAACAGATTTCCCAATCTTGAACATCGGTGAGCAGTATGGATACCCTACAAAACTAAAAAGAAAATAACAAAATTGGTCCATCCGTAATCTTCGAACAAAGAGAATGACAAACAGGCAGATCACTGGCTGGAGAAATGTCTTTTGGACTCAGGGACCTCTGATCGTAAATATTTGTTGTGTACCTACTCCGTTAGTCGGTCAAAACCTATTTTTCCAATTGTTATCAACGCATTACCGTAGAACGTAATTGCTACACTACAAATATTCCCCCTGGCATACCTAATTGATTGTCATCATCTTATCTAAATCGTACCCAGATGTCTACTGGAAAGTTTATATTGTGAACCTCAAGGATAGCATCCATACTGCTGACTGCATCCATATCTTAAGCTGTATTTCAAAATCGTTTTTCAAGTCGTTTATCATTAAAAAGAAACATTTAGATCTAGAACTTAGAATTGAGAAGCCATATATCTAGCCAACGTATAAGGTACGATGCTGTCACATATGGTATATTAGAACAGATAGACATAACTAAATAATTGTTTCGTTCAGGACTGTCACACTCTGATAAATTGAATATAATAAAAGCTTCAATAATAATAGTAATAAACACAATTGCAGTCACTTTATATTCCATCATATACCAACATGGAGAGAAACGTTGCAGAAAACATAAAACGTATGATCCAATCCAAGAGCTATACATAAAATCGAGTTATAAAGACGTTCTTAGGAGGTAAGAAGAGAACATTCGATTGATTTCGTATAAATTCTCGTGGATTAAACTACTTCTAAGCTGACGACAGGGCGACGGTAAATCCCGGGTTAGTATATGTAAAACCTTTTCGCTTCGATAAATATATTCCTTAAATGCTCGCGATAGCGTATCGCAAGGAAACTCGGCTAAATGCTACGCGGTCATTCTGATAAATGTGCGAAGATCTTCAGAATGAAATATCTACTCCAACTCCATTCAACCGGCAAACGAATTGGGTGGTAACATAGAGCATGTGACATAATCAATTTTATTTCTTAGAGAAATATAACCTATGAGATACAATGAGGTACTCTTAAGTCTATAGTTTCTGAATTTTAGTAACGAAAGTATAATATTTTCAATAATCAAAAAGCTTTATCTAACAACGAGCGATCTCAAAAAAAAGCAATTTGAATTAGGCTTCTACAGATGAGAGCCAATGTCTTTGCTAAATATGAATGGGAAGTAGTAGTCATCTCCATAAACATGGTTGTCTTCAGATGACCTGGTAAATGAGCGATTGGTCGACAATAGCAACATTAATCACACATAATAAATGAATCTCTATGCCAGTTGTGTTGAAAGTTTGTTCAATTTCTTATGAATTAAAGATAAAAAAAGGATAATATCGTGATATGTTGTGCATAAGGGCGTAAAGATGTCGCAAGTTGATTTTCCAGATTCCAACCTATTCATTTTGTGAACAAATTTGTAAATATTTACATTCGTCTGAGGCGCCAAATATTCTATTACCTGCTATCTATTGAAACTGTTTGACAATCAACTGAACATAATTAAAAACAAAAAGCTTTTAGAACAAGAATTCCAAATGATCCAAACAAATTGAGACTGAGAAAATATGAACAGTTCAGAAATTATCAATCTACATCAGTGTCATTTTCAAAAGTTTATAAATGTACACAATGTGAAGTTCAAAAATATTTGTAAAGGCATATGTCTATTTTTTTCAATGTCGACAAAAAAATATTTCTGCTCAAAAAAAGTGACATGTGAGGTTTCAATACAATGCAATATAGGGAAGATACGTAAAGAAATGGTCCTAATTCATGTCACATGTCACTAGGATCGCTAGATATACGGCATGTACTGAAGGATATTTCCTAACGACATTAGTCGCTTTAGTCGAGTTTATTATATTATCCACCTAGTTTCAAAATGGCGAACCATCATATCATTGAATTCGAAACGTTATTTTTTTTTAATTTCGGCTAATTCAATACAATGTCACCGAACAGATTCGTGTGCAAAATTTCAAATAATTGGATACCTGAAAACGGGTGAATATTGAGTCGCTAGATTGTGCATCCATACATACATGTAATAAAGCTAATAATAAAAGTATGTTAAAAATTTGTATTGCTGAATTATTATTGTTGAAAGACCACAAAGCCAAACAGTGGATAAGGGAAAAGACACAAAGTAAAAGATGTTGCACAAGAATTAGCTCCTCAAAATGTCAATGGGCATGTTGCCAGGCATAGTGAAAAGTGGAGGACACATTACCAGATGGACACCCTGAGGAGAACGCAGAAGTAGCGGTAGACCACAACAGTGATAGTATGATGAACTGAAAAAGCTCGCTGGACTTAACTGGAACCAATCCAAGGGATAGATGAAAAATGAACTCATTTTAAATTACTAATATTCGAGCTTTAAGGTTAATATTATTTGAATTTTTTGTGTATTATTGGTTATACCTACCAACATTACAGTCGGATTGTAAATCAATGCTGAAATCTATATCTCACTTCTCCATAAACGATTTCTAAAACAATGAAGATATTACAAATAAACATTCATCAGAATATAAGCCATTACAACAAGGCAGCTTTTTTGTTTATACAAGTCAATACGTACACCTAAATACTGTATATGAATTGATAATAAATTACAGATTATGTATCTGGAACATTTATAATTTGCATTTGTCGCTATATGTCAGATTTCGCACAATGATGTTGATAACAATAACATCAGTATATCCTGAATGTCATACACATGCATATATAATGATATCTAAATTATGATTTGCATCGCCTGCCGCATGAATTAAATATTAATATGTTAGGTTATACAAAGAACTAAATGCTCACATTCAATTAAAATGAGATCGTGCTATATCCTGCTGTTACGAGCTTCATTGGAGTTGTGCGCATCAAAAGATATAAATCTCAATATAATGAAATGATATCAACACACGCTTATTTCTAATTAACCAGCAATATGAATGCAACACAAGCTAAGCTGCCATCCTGAGAGTTCCGTACTATACGGTAATGTAGGTATAATATATATAATGTAATATAAATAACGTCGGTCCAATATTTATTTCACATTTTTGAGTGTAACATTAGTCACGAAAATCGTTGAACGTTCACTAGTACCAATGAAGATAGTACTTATCTTATTACCCACGTATATTCTTTGCTTGTAGTTGTTAATATTGAGATCTCAAAACATCGCTGCGGAAATACGCGGAAAAAAGCAGACAGTCGAATTGTATGCCTCCTCCGTTAGTGATTCGTGGGTCAAAAAACTTAGGCTTGCCCCCCACTAGCGATTTGTAGTCGCAGCGGCAGAAGGTTCGCTTTCGCAGAAAATCTACCTGGTGAAAACAGGCATGGATAAATAAATCATTAAATTGAAACAGCTTCCTTATTAACTTCATTGAATCATCTCTTGTGATCGCCAATTTGCTTGGAGCGAGGAGTAGACCACGCATGTGTAAATGTGAGTAGAGCTAATACACCAGCGGGAAGCATAAATAAATATATTTAAATTTCATAATTAAATCAATCACAAGAGTCTGTTTTATTTTCATCATTACATACATACTATTATTACCTATATTTTCTTATATTATAATAAATATTTTTTTATAAAAAAAGGAAATAATATGAACGGAACTTGAACTCACGACCCAATGATAATTGGAAAGGAAGTTATATGAAGATTTATTTTAGCGTCTTCTATGTCCAGTAGATTCGTTATCAAACATTAAAAAATATTGTAAAGGTGAGCAAAATAGAACAAGCTGACTGCTAAACTCACCTATTCGATAAAGCGACATTCGCGTGGCAAAAATGTTGCAACTTTTGATCGCTGCGAATGCTTAGCGGCACGTCTGCTCCTTTGTATTTGAAACAATGGGTTATTGTGTTGTGATTATAAATCGCTAGTTGATGTCGAGCATAATCTAAAAGCTCATCGAAGTGAAAAGTATTATTTCATGCAAATTCATAGAGTTCATCGTTTTGTTTTTGTTGAATTTTTCAAGAAACAATTTCCGGCAAAGGTTGTAGCTGAAGAGTATATAGATCAATCACAAATATTCACAAAATGGCAATGGCCTCGAAGTTTTCGAGAGAGGGCCACTATTTAGATCAAACATACCTTCTTGATCCACTAACATATTCACAAAAATGATTTTTGAGTTAAATTTGCAAACGACAGTGCGGTATATATTTTTTTAGAATTCTGCCCTCTCTTCGACCAAGCTGTCAACATTTTCCAAGAATACAATAAATTCCTACTGGATAGTTAAGTATGTTCTACGAGAATAATACGCAACAACGTCAATTAATCCTTTCAAACTGCAATAAGTTTAATAATTCTCATAGGTACATAATAATTTAGCGACAGGCCATCGAAGATTTTACAGATAATTATATTGCAATGTTTGAATAACTATGATTTACGATGAAGTAACATTATAGATTCGATAGATGTGTATACAGGGTTTCCGGAGATGAAACCGAAAAAACTCATGGGGTTATAGGGACTGCCAATATGATCGCAAAATGCTATATATACAAATGTCCAAAACCGCTTCGTTACTGACATACAGAGTAATTTATCCGAAAATTTATTTCTTGGTGAAAAATTTGAAAAAAATTATTTATTTCGGAATAACTGAAATGGTGCCAGAAACATTTTTAACAAGTACCTGTAGGATTTTTTCCGTAGATTTCGAATCTGAGCTGAGATAATCTATGATTATTATACAGGGTGAGTTATTCTTACAAGAAATTCACATGGAACAAAAAGAATATTCCGGTCCCGATATTAATTTCGTGCAGAGGGCTACTTGTTGAGGCCTTTTAGTTTAATTCATGTAAGTACCAAATTTAAACCAAATCGGCTAATTTCCCTTTTTGATATGTTGGATAATTGTTTTTGTCTAAATTCACAGATCACTCTATATGTCAGTTACGAAGCGGTCTTGGACATTTGTTTATGGCATTTTACAATCAGATTGTCAGTCCCTATAACCCCATGAGTTTTGTCAGTTTCATCTCCGGACACCCTGTATGTACTTTATACCCAAGAGTTTATGAAAGGATTTGGTAGGTTAATTGTCCATTCAAAACTGGACCCGTGCACAGGCATTCCATTATACCTCTTCGGGACTGTATTCTAGATATTATATAAAAAAAATATTGCTGTATAAGCTATACTGAATATTTAAAGTTTTGCTTATACTCAAATTTTATTGAGAATTTGTGATTGCAGGGTTCTATAAGTAATAAGTTATATTTGATGGTTTTAGATTAGAGTAGGTAGTAGTAGACAATGAAATACCAAAAATATCTCCATCGGAGTGGGATGAACTCGAAATATTTGCGTTTTTGTATTAGAAATTAAAAATCTTGATTCTACGCTATTTAATGTTCCATATAAAAAAAAAAATATGTCAAAAACCCTTATGACCTTATCATTGGTAAGACATATGACAGTAGGTAGGTATTAAAATATCTGGTAGGTACGTACATAAATAAACAGGTGTAGACTCAGATTTGAATAAAAAAATATAGTATTTAAAAAAAATTATATAAAACACGAATAGTTATCTCCATACTTGTAATAGGCCACTCGTCGTGAAAAGCCCTGTATATAAAAATATCGATTTATTTTCATCACAGTCAATTGAAAAGACCAATAATCATTTCGTATTACCCCTGTAAACTTCAGGATTTGGAGCGTTTGGAACAGAAGACATTTGATGTCAATCCACAAAATATACAAATAACAGAACCGTCCTTCTCAATAATCTCGTATTTATCATCATTACATTATATTATAATCATTCCAAACAGGTTGAAAAATCCAAGCAATGATTCACTTCTGGAATTTTATTCACACAAATAACCTCCTGGTGTGCTGATCCTATCGTATCTGGGATGGCGGTCTTACCACTACACCGATATAACCAAACACCCTGGACAGCAGCTAAGCGGTTGATAACCAATATCAAGCTGAGCTTGTGACAACAACTTATTTGCTTATATAATGTAACAAACGCAACCCCTGAAAATGTGGGTCAGATCTAATCAAGCATTGTTCAGGCAAAGGTCACTCAGATAGAACAGTCAGACAAATGTAATAAAATATTGGAGACATCTTCAGTCGAGCACTCCAATTTAATTTGGCATTATTTTGTTGAAATATAAAAGATTCTAAATAGATAAACATTTCTGTATAGAATAGGATTCAATTTAAATAATTCAATATTATCTTTGGAAAGGATTTTCACATAAAACTCTCTTTTTGATTATATTAAATGCTAATCTGAAACCCAGATGGTATAAAGAACTAGAGAAGACTTTTACAAATTCGTCTTTCAAGTGTAAATCGATCTCCAAACGTTTTCAAATTACCCTCAATGCGCATGTCTGACAGATAATTGTCCATCCGACGAATGTTAAGTGGTTGGAACAACTAGATTTTGTATTCAAATGTAACCTCACAAATAGTAAGTCTATTCATATTTTTTGGCTTTAATATTTTTATACTTGTTCAGAATAGACTCTATTCGTCAGTCAATAAACGGTTGTAATAGTAAGAGAAGCTAGTCGATGTTGTTTGAAATAGAGCATATGTTACAAACTTGAGAATAAATATTTTTTACAAAAAAAAATGGACCCACGTTATTAGTTGGTGCAGTGAAAAATATAAAATAATATTAATTCTATTGGTGCTGTTACTTTTGAAGTAGTGCAGAAGCAATTAGATTAAAACATTTTGGCGCCAACTTCACACGTACCAGCACCAATAGAATTAATATTATTTTATATTTCTCAGTGAACCAACTATTTTTTTGTAAGAAATATATATTTCACCCTCTTTAGTGTACATTAGTCACAAAAATTGTTGAACGTTCACTAATACCAAAGAAGACAGTATAAGTATTTAATAAAAATAATCTGGTCTTTCATGTGGTGGCCTCGGATTTTCAATTTTTGAAAGAAATTGCCCCCTCCGCATAGTGAAAATACACAACTTGAGATTTTAACATCGTTGTAACTCGAAAGCCGTAACTCTTTTGAAAAAATGTTCAATTTTAACGTTTCCGTATATTGTCGTATCTTTAACTCTGCCGCCTCAGATTTTTGATTTTCGAGAAAATTGCCCCTTTCAAGAGATTTCGGACTTGAGTTCTTACGAATATGGGACCATTTCTCGAGTCTCCTCTTTCAAATGAATCAAAGATTATCAAAATCGAAGTACGTTTACTATATACAACGCGCGCACGAAACAAAAAAAGCAGACAATCGAATTGTATACCACCTCCGTTTGGTTTTGTCGGTCAAAAACTGACTACTCACAATAATAAGCATAATAAATAAAAAACCGACCAAGCGCGAGTTGGACTTGCACACGAAGGGTTCCGTACCATCGTACAAGAGCTATGCATATATTATGGTTCAAGAAATACAGCCAATATTAAGATCGAGCACAAACAAATGTTTATGAATTTTTAGCGTTAGGTATCTTATTTTCATTATTTGATATAGCAGCTATAGTTCCACCTACTTTTGAAAATTTCATGTGTCTACCAATTACCGTTCAAGAGATACAGCGAAATTGTAATGATCGAGCAAAAAACGCCGAAAAAATCACGTTTTCTTTATAGTGAGGGGTTTTATTTTTATGATTTATTGTAGCGGCAATAGTATTACAGATTTTTTAAAGCCCGCTGAGAGACGGACAGACTATGGAGGCTTACTAATAGGGTCCCGTTGGAACCCTTTGGGTACTGAACCCTAAGCCTCAGGCTCATTAAATCTCCTCACTTGATTATTGATAACATGAAATCAAATTTCGTATATAAATTGCGAATATAGTTTTTAATTCAGAGAAACCAATATTTCATATTATTAGATAACATCAAACACAAATTAGCAATAGAGTTTATCTCAATAAAACGTATTAAAAACCTATTTTTGACCGACGAACCCCTAACTGAGGAGGTATACAATTCGACTGTCTGCTTTTTTTTGGTTTGTTCGTTCGTTATATATAGTAAACGTGCTCGGATTTTGATTATGTTTGATTCATTTGAAAGAGGAGACTTCTAAATTGGTCCCATATACTTAGAAACTCAAAAGGAAATATCCTTCCCTCCGAAAACCTCCTCCGAAGGGGTGGAGGGGACAAATTTTCTCGAAAATCGAAAATTCGAGATGCCAGAATTAAATATAGGACAATATCCGGATACATTTAAATTGAAATTTTTTTAAAAGAGTTACGGTTTTCGAGCTACATTCATTTTAAAATCTCACATATTGGTATTTTTGCTATGTGGAAGGGGCAATTTCTTTCGAAAGTTGGAAATCTTTTGGTGCCACATGAAAGACAATAATATTTGTATCAACATTTATAAGGAACATTTTCTCCTTAGCGTTACGGTTTTCGAGGTAAGCGGTGGTAGAATGGTTAAATCTAAAATATTTGAGCGTATTTCCGCAGCGATGTTCTGAGATCTCTACATAATAACAAGGACAAGCAAAGTATATACGTGGGTAATAAGATATTAGTGGATAACGTTCAACGACTTTTGTGACCAATGTTACACTCAAAAGTCTGAAATAAATGCTCTTTTACAAAAAAACTGGACCGACGTTATTAGTTGGTGTACTGAAAAATACGAAATAATATTAATTCTATTGGTGTTGGTACTTATGAAGTTCGGGCCAAAAGTTATGAATCTAACTGCAACTGCACAACTTCAAAAGTAACAGCGCCAATAGAATTAATATTATTTCATATTTTTCAGTGCACCAACTAATAACGTCGATTCAGTTTTTTCTAAAAAAGTATTTATAGATGTAATATTTATAATCTACCTACTTCGCAAATATCAAAATAGGAACAAATATTCAACCTCTTTGTTGGGGTATATACAAATAAACACCATGTTTGCATCAAAGACTCCATTACGCATGTCTGTAACGAATGGGCAGAAGAAAATCCACAGACCAATCCTTATTACCTGTCATAGTTGGAACAGAAAACTAATAGTCTGCTTATCATCAGACACCTGGGTTGGAACGCGTTTGTGCCATAGCCTTCGGACTGATATTATTATAGAACTATTGAAACCCGGCAAATGTTGTACTATCTCAAACTCCTACGTATATCAACAAGGTAGCGCCATCTAGATATAAGTTACAAAAATGTGCTGAAGCATTCTCAATGCCCAACCACATAAGTATTTAAGTATACCGATTTTCAAGGCAATCGTTGAAATGGTATTGAAGTTTATGCGCTATAGCACCATCTAGTTGCAAGTTAACCAAAAATAGATAGTATAATATAAAAACAGAGAAATACCACAACACACCAACAAATTTATTATTGTCGCCCGACTATTGTTTCGCCAATGAAGTTGGCATATTCAGGGGTAAACCTGTTACTCCGACAACTGTTTCGCCAACAAAGTTGGCATGTTCAGGGGTAAACCTTTTACAGTAACAGGTTCACGCCTGTTTTTATATTGTTGTATCTACGCCAACGGTTCCAAATCCCAAACACTAAAAATAAATAGTAATAAAGTATTCTCAATGCTCGAACACCTAAATATATGGCGATTGGTTGAACGCTGGATACACCGCAGTGCCCTCTTTTGGCAAGCTATGACAAAGTAAATAACCTATAAACCTTCTTCATGTCCCAATTTTATCGGATGCATAGTTTAGGTATGGTGGGTATAGGAGGAGTGCAATCTTGGTGTTGATAAAGTGAGACCAATTTTGCTTTACCTATAGTTATGGTGCATATAGTTATGCCTCTATAATGCAGAATGTACTCAGTTTGGTAGGGGATAGCGGGAAGATTTAAAATATTGATGTTAGATTAGGTACTGTTCAAAGTGATATCCATTGTATGTTGTTTGTATATGCGTTCGAGTAATTTGCATACTAACCGTGCTCTGATTTCGATAATCGAGAATGTTCTTTCACTCAAAAATGCCTTGCGAACAGAGAAGAAGAAGTTTTTACGAAACTTGATATACTTTTTTGCTAGAAATGAATTAGATTACGATTCCTGTATATTATTTTTTTCAACAGTATTCCCAAGTCAGAATCCTCTGAAATATTTAGAAAATTAGAAAACGAATTAGAGTTTTCTGTGTATCGAACCGAATTCCAAAGACATAGAAAGTATACCATTCAAATGAATGTCTCTTTTTTCTCAATCACAGAAACACAAAACATACATAACATCCAGAGAACACTATAAAATCTAATAAAAATACCATAGGCATGTATAAATATATTTCTGGAAATTGGTTCTTGAATCCTGATGTATAATTAGGAATTATTGTTTCTTGGGAGTTGGATTCTGGTAATAACAAAAATAAGAGATGAGTTACGCAACGTTTCGTCCCTGGCCGGGGACTTCTTCAGGCTTTTATTATATAATTTTCATTACAATATTTTTTTCTGAAAAAAAGGGGGAAATATACATATTATGATAATGGTTATAATATTGGTTATATGATATTATTTTTGAACCATCAGATACGCACCTTGGCAGAGTATGGAGTATGAATAACCTTTAATAGGTTTAATTTTTGTTTTTATGTTTTTCATCTTCAAGTACTTGAGTAATTGAACTTTCTTATTTATCCTCGAATTTATATTTGTCTGGTTGAGGAACGTGATCAAGATGGAGATATAGGAATGTGATGCAGGTTGATGGAATAGAAATAGCATGTGCGACAATAAGTAGCTCGTATTTGTTAGGATAATGTCGTGCCTACTTGTTTGGGGGTGATGGGGTATAATTTTTGATGGTGTAATAATGTTTTTTTTTCTTGTATTAGTGTGGTGGAAGCTATGAGCATCATAAGAGTGTGTAGTAAATTTGATTTATGTTGCTGATGTCTGTTCTATTATTAAAGGGAGATTTAATTTTTTTATATATATATATATATATATATATATATATATCATCTCTTTTATGTTGCGTTTTTCTCTGTTTCTTTCAAGTGCTGAATTGTGGTGTTATTAAAGTTTGGGTTGTGTGTATAAATATATATCCAATTTGTTGATATATACCTACCATTTCTTCCTTTCGTTGTTCTGTACACTATCACTAACCAGCGCTAATGCAGATCTTTTAGGAACCCTTGTTAGTCCAAGGTTGTGCAATTTTTTTTTAGCACATTTGCCTATTGAATATTGCAGTCCTCTTCTACAGTCCATAAGATTAGGAGTGTATAGAGAATAAACATACTTACATTGATTTTTATTTATATAGATAAAACTTCTATCCAAGTGTTCTCAATTTCAAAACGGCACAAAAGATAAGCGACGAAAAACATAAAATTAAATTTGTTTTGTCATGTCATTTATGTGCATGAATATTATAATAATTATTCATTATATATAAAATATGTAGCTCAGAGATCTTTAGAGAATATGAAAGTAATTGAGGTATTCAGTGAATTTGGCAAATTTCTGCTATCTATGTGATGTGAACTTATGAATTAAATATTTTACAGAACAAACAACAACCAAATCTGCAACCTGTGAATTAACGCAGTACCTTTCAATTTCAATTTATAATAACTTAATATAAATCCAATATCAAAATACCCAATATATCGTAGTAATAGAACGAAAAAATTGAATTAATTTGCCTCTTGATTCATATTTTATTCAAAGGGAGTGTGGAGCTTTGTATTTATAGCTAAAAGCTCTAATTTCAGGGCTACTTCCATTTTACGCTATAAACTTATAAAATATAAAAAGATTGTATGTATAGCATAAATAATCGCTCTTCTGACTTAATCCAAGCGTTTGAAATATTTTCTTTCCATTATCAGGAATAGTGTAGGTAAATCAAAATTTTTATTACATGATTAGACTGTATTTTTTATGACAATGATGGAGTTGATTATATTGTTTGATTTTTGATATCATTATGATACTAGTGTCTGAATGACAAAAGATCGTATTCAGAGGACACAACTAATAGTTTTATACTCTATGCCATGATATAATGTATCAATAAAATATTTAAAAGCTTTTTTAAGCGTATTCGCTTTGAGAATGGATAATCTTGATTTGACTGTTTTTGTTATGAGCAGATGTGTGTAGCACGCATCAATTTATTACATTATACAATTTATATGATGTAAGATCTTGTGGAGAGCTTAACCTGTGTATATAAACAAGAATGCAATATGTGACTTGATCTTGATACAAGTAATTCCAATAAAAAATGTATGAATTTCATAAAATAAATTTAAACGAGTAAATTTTGCGGCAAGCTATTAATTGTAGAATGTAATAAAACTATGACTTTGATTTAATTTTTAGTTTATTTTTATCGTAAAGTATTTCATTAAAAGCTTGTTTCTTAGAAATTTGTATATGTATTCTTCTCAGCAAACCCTTTCAATTGATAACGATATCATCACATCATGTGGTTGCAAAATAAATAACTAGTCCGCCATCTTTCACTGTCCGCCATTTTGAATTTGGAATGACGTCATTTAGATAACCATACATTTTCATCAAAACTTACCTTCTAATTCAAATCAAAATGTCAACGCAATCTGTTGATGATAACCGTATTAAAATTCAGTCGCAAGATTTGACCTAAACAAACCAACATTCATAATACGATCATATATAATTGTTAGTTAAATGAAAGCTTGTAAAATGGAACTTTTACAAATAATCTGCATGTGTTTGCACCAACAAATTGCGAAACATGTTCACAAATCAAGCAATAATTCATAGACAAATATAAAGATAGATAAGCAACTCTTTATTAGAAGAAAGAGCCATCTACGAGAGCTCACTCGAACCAGAAAAGCTCAGTAGCGACTGGTAATAATATTACCGGCAATTGCAGGAATCTACTTTCTATTAATAATTGATACGGAGCCACACATTCAATGGAATAAATTATTTTCAAATTAAATTCAGTTTCATCAATCGTACCAAACCATATCTGCCATCTTTTATTTCATTGTAATTGCAACAAATATTACAGGAGAAAAATATAGGTTTGGTGTAGTTGTTGAGATTGAATAATGGAATAGCAAATAAAACAATGAATGAAGACCATTACTATAATATTTATTTAATGATTTTATGATATATATAGAAAAGAACAATTGTGTAATACCCAGAAGCTGCATATATTCTCCTCCTAAAAACTTATTCTGAAGAATTGCCAATTGCCAACACCCGATTCAAATCAGAAAATCAGACCTTTTAAAACCGTACTGTCGAATGCAACAAAGATGCTATTTTTATTAATTTTATTATACCGAGGTGGATATAGAAGCATACGATAGATATAAATTTAATAATAAATACTTAAAATACCACAAACATACAGAGGCGGGAAATGAAGACATAGCTGTTATCTTCTTAGGTGTGCAGGTATCGTGGAGCAATTTGGGCCAAAGTATTCTTCTGTCACTAGGCAATCGAAATATTTTCAGATTTATATTATTAATATCCGGAACACAACACGATCTGACCATATTGTATTTTTTTGAATACTGTTCTAAAATGAAAATGAGAATTCGAAATAATCGAAATTGTTGATTGACAGGCTGTGTTTGGTAATCAATCTAATTATGCATTATAGTGATTACTATGTAATGTTTTTGTATCAACGACAGGGAACTCTCAGATGTTGTACGAAATGTAGCTCAGTTTACCACAAAACTTACTGTTCTACAACCTCTTACAACATCTTATTTCAACCATATAAATGGCGTCATTCGATTAGCTTACTGATGTATGTAGCCAAAATGTATAAGCAAACATTTATGTAAGCTGTTGATCAATCATTATCCATTTTCAAGAAATCCACATCTATAAGAATTAAGCAAAATTTTCTTTTAAACTTTTCAACGAAAAATATCAACCGTTCATTAAAAATCATCTAAAAATTTGGGAATATTACACTGAAATACTGAAATCTTGAAAAGTTTATATAAACATACTTTTAACATATATAGCTTTTAAATTTAATAAATTAAAAATACTTCGATACTATCATTGAGAAAGAACAAAAAATATATTGTGACCCAAGTTACAAGTTTGACGTTACTGATTATTTTTTGAACAGCAACCATGGCTTTATCAGTATTTGGTATATTCTGATATAACAACCTACACTGAGGAAGCGTGGTGAGGTTTTTTCTTTATAGCTACTGTATGTTTTGTGTTGTGACCATTAAACCAACAAAATTTATGGAAACAGGAGGTTATTCAAATATGACCTGCTAGCATGTTTATTTTGTCAAGCGAGCTACAGAAAATCGAATTTTCATTTTTATTCATGATGATTATCGCAGATTCAAAATAAATTCAAGAGAATGGGACAACTCTAAACAAAACAGAAGACTTAGAAAATATGAACTAGTAGAATTAAGTTATCTGTTCAACAAAATAATATACAACACCATATATATTTGTTTTGTAATTGAGATTGTTTAAGATATGGCGGATGCGCTATGAAACATTCCAATTGCTCTAATCAGGTGCCGTTGATGTATTTTAAACTTACGAATCAAATAATCAAACAATTCCAATTTTCGAAGAGACCTTAAACCTCATTTAGGGTGATTCTTTTTAGGAAGAAGTTGTATAAAATATGTTTGTTTTAGATAGGTTATGCTTAAAGATCGAATTCAGCAACTAACCTAAATGTTTACCCAGAACGCAACATGAGCCAATCACAATATCCACTTCGCGTTCTGGGATTTTTAACAGGACAGTGCGCTCGATATAGTATTATCTCTTTATTGAAATAGAGTAGATCAAAAATTTGATAATATTCATACCTGAAGTAATATTATATTTTTATTATTGTGATGTGAGCTGTATAGATTCATTTGTTTTTGATTGGTTCAGTTAGTTAAAAGAGAGTTGGTCTTTGGGCTCACGTTGTGGGCAAACGGATAGATCCAGATAGTCTTGTGGAAGTTTTGCATTTGCGCAAATACCGATGTGGAAAATTATATCGGTGGATAAATAAACGAGGTTGCCCGGAACGCCGGTGGTCTAGTTGGTAGATGCTGGTCTTCAAACCGAGAGCTATAGGGTTCGAGCCATTGACATTGGCTTATTATGTCAATGGTGCGAGCCCAACTATAGGTCAAGGGCTTTTTTATTAAATGAAAATTTCCTGAAAAATTCAGCGAGTAGAAGGATCTCTATAAAATGGCAATAACTAGCGGTCGGCATCACTTGCCCCTTATCAACCCGCGTTGAGGCAGCGTGGTAAGGTACGCCTTAAAAACCCTCTCATCTGGTTGAATAGTATGTCTCTTAGAGACATATCGGTGGTTTGGAGTCCACCTTAAAGTGTAGGTTCTCTTATCAGTTACAAAAAAGTGACAAGGTAGTGAAAGCGAGGCCTGTTCATTAGTGGATATACAAAAACCCTGAAGACAACAACATACGATAACATTAACAAGCAAAAAAGTCTCATAGAGAGTTAGTATATGAAATCTAAAAGTTAACTGATATTCAAATATTATAGAGTTGGCAAAGCATCGATTGTTATTTTATCCCAAGTACGCCGAGAAGAGGACTAGGTTATGTATATTAATAATGTGAACTGTTTATTTTCGATTTGGTTGGGTTGATTTTCAATTCAAATCTGCTACTCTTGCATTATGGAAAGTGAATATAGAATTGCCTAAATATAAACTTGATATTTCCATTTATTGGATGAATATTAAAGTAATAAGTTAGTTTGACAGTGGTTCGCTGCGTTTGCGTAGTGATGATATTAAATTTTATTTGGATCATTTCTCTAGAAAAATTATAAACTAGTCAAAAAATTTAATCTGGAAAGCTATTAGGTATATATATATATATATATATATATATATATATATATATATATATATATATATATATATATATATATATATATATATAATTGAAGATTTCTATATTTCATAAATGAAAGAGTATATAATATATAATAATGGAGATGCTCTACACCTTTGTGCTTTTATTTAGTTGGACACAACCACCACTAGAAGCGGATCACGTGATTTCAAGCTTGTTAGCTTTCATCAGCGCCACATAAGTGGAAGCTGTATCCAACTAAACAAAAGCAACTGGAAGATAGTCGGAATTTACCAGACCTGATCTACCAGTGGGACACACTTCGCGCCACCTAGGTATCGAGAGCCTAATTACGTTTAACGTAAGGATATATGTAATTGAAGATTTCTTTATTTCATAAATGAAAGAGTATATAATATATAATAATGGAGATGCTCTACACCTTTGTGCTTTTATTTAGTTGGACACAACCACCACTAGAAGCGGATCACGTGATTTCAAGCTTGAAATCACGTGATCCGCTTCTAGTGGGTGGTTGTATCCGACTGAATAAAAGCATAAAGGTGTAGAGCTTCATCCTATTTATATATATATATATATATATATATATATATATATATATATATATATATATATATATATATATATATATATATATATATATATATATATATATATGTTAAGCTCATATGCCGAATTCGCCGGAATAAATACCCAGTTCGCGAAATGATCGAAGCCAAATGATCGATTGCCGAAAATAGATCCTACTTCGGAATCTGTTTAAACTGATTTACACAATTTGCGAACTGAACTATCCGGAGTTGCTCAAATGCCGAATATAAATGTATTTTTGTGAATCATTATTTTTACTTTAACACTTCGCTGATTGTGCAATTTAGAAATGAACAATTCCCGGTATGCAAGTGTTCGCCATCTCTGCAACTTTTATATTTTAGTAAATTTAGTAAAAAGAAGGAAGCGAGAGGTGTGCTTAGGTGTCTTGCGTGTGCGTAAGTTTAGCAGTAAACTATTACCTTTATTATCCTTTTTTATTGAAACTTGTGTCTTACGTGTGAATTTAATGAACGAACATGAAAGAAACAGTGAAGTCATCCGTGAATAAGTCTGAATTATGTGACTAAGTGTCATTGTATATCGACAAGCCGAACAATAAGTTCACTTCGCCTTTATACGAAGAAATATATAGATAATATACATGAAGTAAAGGAAAGTATTTCGAATAAAATTGATAATGAATTATTAACGCCATTGGATTATCGTCGATTATACAGATCTCAGATACATAGCATTGGTGTAATGGAAACACTAGTATAGAGAAGGGAAATGGTGAAACAGAATCATATAATATTCTTGAAAAGACACATCAAGACACTCGACACAAACGAACACTCGGAATGGAAAAGGAGATAAATAAAAGGTATTGTTTCATTAGTAGAGGTATTATTGAAGAATATTTTAAATTATGTTAGAATGCCGATTGAAAAAAAACTTAAGAAAAAGGAACCGAAAAATAATTCGATGAAAAGATCTGAGGGTTCACGATTTGTCCAGATGAAAAAAGTTGGTCGTACCATAAAGGTATTCAGAGAAGCTCCTCCTTATAAGGCCTAACTTGAGGTTCCCATGATAAATGGCCATAAGGACTCTGACTTACCATTACAAATTGTTGAAAAATTGCAAGGAGAGGAAGATAGAGAGAAACTATTATCATCGAACGAATATATGGAAAATACTGTAACGGATCCAAAAGAAAGGTGTTTTATAAATTAGGTACAGCTAATGGCGTTTTGGAGAAAATGTATACTTGAAATGAGATTTAGGTACGTACATATGTATTCTATTCTGCTATATTTAAGCAAAAATCTCTCTTACAGTTGTCTCAAAGTGAATTTTTAACTACATAAGATGTTCCAACAACGTCATTCCCAATGAGACAAATAGCTGTTAAATAAACTAGGCCCAAGCAATGATTTATAAGATGTGATTGCAACAAAACAATGCAAAAATAAAAAATGTGAATTTGTTGCATATGTGATGAAAGCAAGATCAAATGTAAGAGCAAGTTTCATGGTAGTTGTTCTTGTTGCAATAAGTGGATATTATTAATATCTATTTGAGTAATGAGCTGTTTCGGAAAAATAAATATTGTTCCCCTTCATCAATAGTATTTTTTTAAGCCCAAATATTGTAATCGACGTCTGAGCATTTCTAAATTGCACAATCGGCGAAATGCCGAAATAATGATCTGACGAATTATACTCATATTTGGCATTTGAGCAACTCCGGATAGCTCAGTTCGCAAAATGTGTATATTATTTTAAACATATTCCGAAATAGGATCTATTTATGGCAATCGATCATTTGGCTTTGATCATTTCACGAAATGAGTATTTATTTCGGCGAATGGGCGAATTCGTCATATGTGTCTAATATATATATTAATTTGATTTTTTTGTTTAGAATTTATAACGTTGACTGGTAATCTATATGCCCAAGTCGGGTATTATCTTTAACTTTCAGTTAAATTAAATATTGCATGTTACTTATATTTCATACACTTTGATTATTAAAAAAGGATTTATTAAATACAAGTCATGGAAATACACTTTAATAATATAATGAATGATATGATACTGGTAAAATCAATAGAGTGCAACATTGCTATCATGAGAATCTCAATTTATAGTAATAAATTGCTGGTGTCAGCATGGATGACGTAATGCTGTGTCGATTGAATAACTACACATTACTCCTCCCTCCTTAAGATGGAACTTTTCAGGGAAAAGTGACTCTGGAATCATCGGGGTTAACCTTTGGACGAGTGAGAACTTCAGGCTTGGCTCGCTTCCTGGAAAGCTTGAAATAGCAAAGAACAATTAAAGACAATGTAATTATGATGTATAATGAAACAGTTCCCGACAGATGCCAGGGGTTGAAGGTTGCGTTGAACTCGATTTGTTCCGCACTGGCATATGGCAAGTTTCTTATATCTGCTAGCTTGACATTTCTCAAGCTAACTTTTGGCAGCTTAACTTCATTCTTCGGAATCTTGATATTGAAATCCTCGATGATCGTTGGTTGCCCTGTAGCGTTATCTTCAAATAGTAGCTGATCTTCCTCAATAAAATATTGGCAATCTGGTGAATTTTCAAACAAATATATGCCTTGTGTTATTTGTTTAGTCCATATCCCTTGGCATTTCGTTTTGATTAATGTGGATTTTGTAAAGGCTCCCAAATACTGATTAGTCTCTGGGATGAACTCGAGAATGGTTGCATTCGGTAATTGGTAGTGAACACAACTGGAGATTTTATCGGCCATAATTATCTCTTGTTCGCAGATAGAAGGTTTGAATGTTCGCAACTTTGGTGAACATAAATATTGGTAACTGATAATGTCACAAATATCAGAAATTGGAACCCAATCAGTATCAGATTTGAGAGCATATTTATTATTAGTTATAATAGTTGAAAATTGCTTTGTGGGTATAGATAGAAAGTAATAAAGTTCATAATTAATTTGCTTGTATAATGGAATTTCAAGGGTATAAATAATTTCTTGTTTATGAACCAAACATCTAGGATGAATGAGCATCTTATAATTTCCGATGCTACCTTCAGATACAGGAAAAGGTAGACTAAGATTATAGAAATTTGGGATTTTTTTTAATTCTGCTAACAATTCGGCAGATGTAATAATGCTTGGGTGAAAAATTCTATGATGACAAAATGTAATTGAATTCTCAATGTCTTGTGCTATATTCAGTATAATATTCAACAGTTGGATTAATTGATTTAAGGTGTCTTTCGCAAACAATATATTAGTTTGTGATATGTATGAATCTATAATTGATTCCAATTGATTTATCCTTGCCAGCAACTTTTTTTCATTATGTCTTATATCATTAATAGTTTGATTGAAATTTTCTATGAGCGCATTGTTTACTGAATATTGTCCGTTTATTTGGTTTTGTAATTTGTACTGATTTTTCTTAAGCTCTTCTAGAAATACATTTATCTGCTGTGCATCGTTTGCGTCCATGTTACCTGTTATCTTTTTGATGATGCTTCCTAAGCCGTCAATAAGGCCTCTTTTGACCCTTGATGGAGTTAGAAACGGATTTAGTTTTTCGGTTATCAGATCAACATTGTAGTTAATTATTTTATAATAATTATTTAATTCTGACGAGAACACAATATCAGTCGATGTAATTTTTTTTGCGTAATCAACTTGTTTTAAAATATTTTCAAATTCATTTATCAGAGGAGATAGATCAAAAAAGTAAATAAATGTATGAGAGGAAGTTTGTAACTTAGCTGGGCCTAATTTGATGGGTAGTACTCCTGAGTTGTTGTCGATGTTCCGAATTTTCGTTAGGATGGGTGTTGCCCACAGGACGAAGACGTACCTGGAACAGGAGATGGTTGTTTAGTCGGACGTTTTATGTTGTCCATATGTAATTTGTGAAACTTTCGACCAGTTTTACTTTTGTCCACTTGAGGTTTGATAGTTTTTCTTTGAGGATTAGTCTCCAAAATAATTTCCTTTTTGTACTTGTTTCTCTCTTTCGATCTAAAGTTACTTTTAATGAATACTTTTTCTGGTAATGGTGGTATCTTTTCCCTATTTTCATTTAATTTTGAAATAGTCTTTTCCTTATTTGTTATGAGACGACGATTTATCTCTCCATGTAAAATTTGTATTTTATCCTTATGAGTATCTACATAATTATTTAGAATGCGTGTCTCTAAATCAATTTCAGTTGGGCTATTCATATCGTAATTTAATATCGAAAATGGTGACAATTTTGTGGTCGAGTGAATGGAATTATTATATGCAATCACCGCATATAATACTTTAGTTTCGATAGAATCACTTCGAAATTCCTCTCTATTGTTAAGAATATTGAGATGTTCTAAAAATGTAGAATGAAATCTTTCAATCAGCCCATTACTTGCAGGATGATGTGGGCTGCAAAGATGTATATCTATTTTATGGAGCTTAAAGAAATCGGTAATTAAACTATTATCGAATTCTGATCCATTATCTGTGATTATTAACCCTGGGACAGAATGATGCGAGAAGAAATTTAGGAGTGTTTTCATTATTTCGACAGCTTGAATATTTCGTATTATATAAACTTGAGCAAACTTGCTAAATGCATCAATGATTGTTAGGAACTGGTGACTTTGATATTTTAAAACGTCAATATGTACGATCTCTAATGGTTTACTCGGAGTAGGGGTGATGTTGAATTTTAGTTTGAGCGGGTTTCTGTCGTATTTCACTAATTTACAGATTTCACAGCTATTGATAAAATCTTGAATTGATTTTTGCATTCTTGGCCAATAATATTTTGACAATTTCTGTTGCGTTTCAACGATTCCTCTATGGTTGCATTTTCCTTCGTGGTGATTTCTTATTAATCTTTGTTGATCCTCAACTGTGATTACATCTTCCAAAATTGTTAAACATCTCTTAATTTTGACTGTTGAGTTGAATTTTTCGTTTAAGATACGTGAAAATTCTTCATATAGGAAATCATTGTCGAAATAACAAGAATAATTAACGTTAGGTGTGATATATTCTCTAACAAAATTTAAGAAGTCGCTTCTGTAATTAAAATCAGAAATTTGAACTGTAAATCTCTGTTTGTTGAAAATATTGCTTATTTCAATATCGGCGGGGTTACTTCTCACCGATATGAATTTTATTTGATTATTTGCGAAGTTTAATGGATGTTCTGAAATGGGTATGAGACATGCTGGGTTTTCTAGATTGCTGTGTATTGTTGCGTCATCCATATGTTCATTAATATCAATTTCACTTTGTTCATTGTCGTCGGGTGGTTCTACTATTATGGATCTGTGGTCATTTTCATCGGCACGAGACATGATTTCACTAAATTCTTCCATATAGCCGCTTATTGGTGGTTCCACTGTAGTTGTATTCGCGTTTAAGTTAGGAATTCGTGATAACGCATCCGCGTTGCTGTTCAATTTTCCTTTTTTATAACGGATGGCAAAGTCAAACTCTTCGAGTTTCAATCTCCAACGTACCAGTTTGGAATTGGGTTCTTTTAAAGAAAAGAGCCACTGCAAAGGTTTATGGTCTGTAATAATAGTAAATTTGCGTCCATATAGATATGGTCGAAAATACTTCGTTGCCCAGACCACTGCAAGTAGTTCCTTTTCTATGGTTGAATAATTGACCTCGTGTTCGTTTAAAGTCCGAGAAGCGTATGCTATTGGAAGATCCATATCTGATCCATCTTGTTTTTGTGATAATATACTACCTATACTAAAATTGCTAGCATCACAACTTAGAATGAACGGTTTATCAAAATCTGGATATTTTAATATAGGATCGTTTGTTAGTAGTTGTTTACATAGCTCAAAGCAATTCTTGTAATCGGTGTCATTGATGTTTATTTCTATATCCTTCTTTAATCTACAAGTGAGTGGTTTTGTTAATTTGGCAAAATTATTTATAAATTTTCTGTAGTATCCCAAAAGACCGAGAAATGATTTCAACTGTTTTGATGTTTTTGGAATTGGGTATTCAAGAATTGCCTTAATTTTGTCGGGATTTGGTTTGATACCCTCTGATGTTATAACGTGACCCAGATAATTAACTTCTTTACGAAGGAATTCGCTTTTGTCCATCTGAATTTTGAAATTGAATCTCCTCAATCGATCGAATACCTGTTTCAGTTTTTGAATATGCTCTTGTAACGACGTGGAAAAGATAATTATATCATCGAGGTAGACAATACAATCTTTGTTTTGTAAACCGCGTAGAACATTGTCCATAGCTCGTTGAAATGTTGACGGCGCATTCTTAAGGCCCATTGGCATACGGATGTACTCGTAATGGCCATTTTCGACTGAAAAAGCTGTTTTATGGATGTCTTGAGGGTTCATCTCTATTTGGTAGAACCCAGACGCTAAATCTAACGTACTGAAATATTGACTTCGTCCGAGCTTATCAAGAATATCACTGATATTTGGTATCGGATATCGGTCGTCGATTGTTTCTTCATTCAATTTCCTATAGTCGACAACAATTCGCCATTTTTTCCTGCCAGATGCGTCCTGTTTTTTAGGTACTACCCAAATTGGGGCACTAAAGGGTGAATTAGAATGACGTATAATACCTTGCTGCAGCATGTCGTCGATTTGTTTTTCGACCTCTGCTTTATGTACGTAAGGATAGCGATAGCTTTTTGTATGAATGGGTGTCTCATTTTTCAAGTTGATGTTATGTTTTACCGCATTGGTGAACGTTAAGGGTTCGTTATCAATATAGAATATATCCGAATAAGATTTGAGAATTTCGACAATTTGCCGCTTCTCCTCAATATTGCAATGATCAAGTCTTACTTTATTAAAATCAAAAAATTGCTTTTGAGTTTCTAAATTGTTAAAATTTGGAATAGAAAATTCGTTCTCGGGAATAGCTAAAAATGGATTCGAGACATCTAGTTTTTTCTTAGAATTAGACTGATTGGTTACAAATATATAAGCCTGGTGATTCTTCACTGTAATCAGACTCTCTGGAATTTCGAGATTTGATATACGTTGTTGCGGTAATAACGCAGTGCCGTGTGCAATGTTAGAAATATGAATTTTTATTTGCTGTTCGGAATTCGGCATTACTGTTATCAGATTGTTATAGTCACTCAATTTTTTAAATTCTAACTTTATTTTTGTATTCGGTAAAACTAGTTCGTTTGATGCTAAGTTAATACTAGAATTTAATAAAGCTAAGTTGTCGACACCAAGTAAACAATCAAAATAACGATGGAATTGAAATAAATGAAATTTAAATGACTTTTTCCTTGCTTTGAAAATTGGTGGACAATCAATCGAGATGCTATACTTCTCTCTTGTTGTACCATGGGCAGTAGATATAATAAAAGGGTCTTCGTTTATGGATTTTGAAAAATATTTTTCTGCGATTATCGGATTAATGAAAGATTTGGTTGAACCAGTGTCGATTAAACATTTTAAATTAACATTATGAAATGGAATAGTAATAAATGGTAGTTGTGATTGAGTGTGATCAATATTTAATAATTCTGCAAATCCATCGAGGCTGGTTCCTCTAAAAAAGAATCTTCTGTAATAGCATTTTCATCAGGGTTGTGTATGATATCATTTTGGTCTTGTTGATCCTCATTATCTATTTCATTATTATGAAGTTCTTCCGCAATCCAATTTCTCTGTACTGATGAAGGTTTGAAGCTATTATATTGATTCGGCCTATTATTGGTATTCCTGGTCGATATACTCATAGGAGTCGGATTATATGAAGGTGTATTAGCTCTAGGTTTAAAAGCGTTTGTCATTTGACTTGATCTCTGTTGATTACTTTGCTTATTATGTTGAGATGTGAAATAATTTTGCCTTACTGCTGGTTGATTGAAATTTTGATAATTAAAATGGGTAGGCGGATTCTTCGTAATTGTAAATTTGTTATTTTGCTGCAAACTGGGTTTTGATTTGTTGAAGTTTTGAGTTTGGTTAATATTAAAATCGTTCGTTAACATATTCAGTGCATCATTGAGGCTTTCGGGTTTCCGGGTACTTAGATAATCGCCTAAAGGGTTATTTAAATGCTTAAGAAAAACTCTTAATGCAAGACTGTGTGCAAATTTTATTAGCACGTCCCTGTCGGTTACCGCTTCTACATGCGTCATTATGTGTGACGTTTGCAAATTTAGGTTATCTTGAACTTTTGCAAAGAATTCTAATGGTTTCGAATTACCTTGCCGAAGCTGGCATAACTCAAGTGTCAGAGTTTCATGATCCCGTTTGTCTGAGTACGTTGACATCAAGGCATTTTTCAAATCTGCCCACGTTTGAATATTGAAACTAGAAATATTATTTGCTGCTTCACCTTTAATTTTGTTTCGAATACCTTTAAGTAATAAGACATTTGTGAAATCATTTACATTTGCAGTGTTATAAAAATGCGTAATTAATTGTTGAGCAGAATTAACAAAATCAGATAGCAAGCTAGGATTTCCAGTAAACTCAGGGACAATAGTTAAATATTCTATTTTAAATGCCATTGTTGAATCTAAATCAATGGTAGTACAGGGGGTAAGAGAATCGTTAACAGTAGAAATAAATAAACCTAAATCAAATCTGCGATGTAAGGGTGAACGAGTACGGCGTCTATGATCTATATCGTCCAAATCTGAATCGACTGAAGGGCTAATTTCTGACATCTATGACTTACCAGATTATTTTCATTCTTTGAAGACCTCTTTGCTTCTCGAAAGGCTACTCAGTTCACCTTCCTGGTTCCTCGTGCACAAAGAGTTGAAACTCACCAAATTTCTTGCGGTAAAGGTCACTACTCCACTTCTTAGGTTCACTACTTGATTGTGAAAGTCCGTCAGTTTCTGTAGGTTTACCAATTTAGAAATTCGTCGCTCTATCCTACTGACTGCGCCACTTATATTTCATACACTTTGATTATTAAAAAAGGATTTATTAAATACAAGTCATGGAAATACACTTTAATAATATAATGAATGATATGATACTGGTAAAATCAATAGAGTGCAACATTGCTATCATGAGAATCTTAATTTATAGTAATAAATTGCTGGTGTCAGCATGGATGACGTAATGCTGTGTCGATTGAATAACTACACATTACTTGTTTCGATAAGACCTACATGATCGACATATGGATCATGACACGTATTAGTTATCATTCTAATATTTAAAGTAATTTCCGTATACATTTTTGTCCTTACATGTTCTCTAATATTGTATTGAGGAATGTTGCATTTATTTCAAATAAGACAGAAAAGAATCGGAATAATTTGGTTGGTTAACAAGGATTCTCTAGGAGTTTAGTTCTAAAAATTTACATTTCCTTCGAAATTTGTATAACAATAATCTTGAACTGTTATAAGAAATTAGCAACGATATGAACATCGATACCTATAATTTCTTTATTTCATTCTAATTCCTCTGTTTTCTTATTAATTGGAGAATAAAAAAGAAATTAGAACATACTCCTATTGACCTATTTAGTTTTCATAATCTATGAATACATAGTTAGGATAATCTCAGCTAAAATAATTATTCTGCGATGTATTAAACAGATTTAAAACCGGTATTTCGTTATTTTAATTGCTTGTGTTTTTGTTTTTGAATTCATGTATATAGCTTTTATGCGATTCATCTAATTAACTTTAAATGTACCTCCTGTTTTTTGTCCCTTCAATTATCTCTTGCATAAACAAATTTCTTGGAATATAGAATATAAGTAGATATAGTTATGTATAAAAATATTCTGCTAGAATTATTCTCACAGGGTGGACCAAACCGATTCTTCGGCTGTATCTTATGAGTTATTCATCTTACAACTTTAAAAAATCCTTGGCAAAAACGGAAATAACTTTCGAGTCTCTAGCTTTATCTCTACAGGGCGTAATATTTAAGGAAATATTTAAAAAACATTTATTTCAAATTTTAGTAGGTCTTAACCAAGTGAACTAGAATAAGGCCTAAGTTCTGAACAAATGTTGAAGGAAATGAAAAGAAATATAGTAAAATCCGTAGTAGAAATAAACTAATCTGTTTCTTGTGGTTGAATTTAGCATAGAATAAAAATACTCTTTCATTACTCGAAGACAAATAGAAATACAAAGAGGTATCTATATCACATTACGGAAGTATTTCAAGTGTATTCATTTAAATAAATTCCATCCAAACCATATTCAAATATACCTACTAGTAGCTGTATGAGACTGATTTCCATTGCTGAGTTGATTTTAAACAAATTTGGCGAAGCTGGCAGAGTATAAACAATAAGACGAATAAAATATCATTATCTCTATAATAACGAAGATAATGTCATTTTACTTGTTCTTGTAATGGAAAGCAGATTTATCAGGAAAAAAACAACATCCAAATAACATCATCTCCACGTAATCGGTCCATTTTAAATACAAAAATCAACTCAGGATGAAAATCAGTTTTATAAAAATACTGGTAGGTATATTTGAATATGGTATGGATGAATTTTATATTATTTCAATGTTATTGAAATGCTATGTCTTGTGACAGATACCTGTTTGTATTTCTTTTTGTCGTTGAGTAATAAAAGAATATTTATTCTATGACATATTAAACCAAGAGAAACACATTTGTTTATTTATCTACCTACTGCGTATTTCACTGTATTTATTTTCAAGTAGGATACGGCCCTATATGGATGTTTCGAAGCTGGATATCTATGAGCATAAGGTCTTGTAGCCCTATGGGAGTTACATATTATCAGAAGCATAAAAAATGACTAGAGTCGAACCTGCCTAGATGGATTAGAAGTAGGTAAGTTGATTAATTTTTCCATTTTGATTAAGAACCCTGTTTTGAATAAGAATAAAAATCTTCGTTCGAATATCTAAATAAATACAGGGTGTGACAATTAAAATAACAAAGTTTTTCTACATTTTAAATTGAAATTTTCCATTCTGTATCTGTATATAATTAAATTTCGAAAGCAGTAAATGATAGGAATAGGGACTGTCATATTTATCTTTTATAGGAACAACCTGTATAGCTCAACATTATTTTAGATTGGGCATGTGTTGAATCTGCATCGAACCAGTCGAAAACAATTACATATTTGATATTATTTTGTTTCACATACGCACATATACCGTGTCGTAAACGGTGCCCCACCCTTTATACATGTATGTATATGCATGTACAGGGTGGGGATTTTAAATGGAACGCAGCGAATAGCGGTCCGGGAAAAAAGATTTTTCAAAAATCCAAAAATACGTCCTCAAAGATTTTTTATGGAGTTCGCTTTCGTCGATATGTGCCAACGGGTTAACGGGGCACATTTTCAACAACTGTCACGCTTAAAAGGTGAAATTCCAGCATTAATGTTATTATTAATGTTATTGTTAAATTTCTGATACATGGTATGACAAATGTCAAAAAAATTATCAATAAATTCCTTTTTCAATAAGCTTTCTGAAGAGGTGCCACAAGTGGTGTCTTCTAATTTGAAAAAACAAAGTTGTTTATGGCTGCGCCATCTCTTTGGGGCCCCTATTTTTACATGACGAAAGTGAACTCCATAAAAAATCTTTGAGGACGTAAATATAATATTTTGGATTTTTGAAAAATCTTATGCACAGGGCCGCTATACGCAGCGTTCTATTTAAAGTCTCCCCCCTATATATGTATAGGTATATATATTGATTTTGTGTTTTTGGTTGTTTTTTTGGTTCTATGTAATTAATAAGATTGTTTGATTAAGGCCGAGCTTTCGAGAATGTTTATCCTCTTCTTTAGGGCAAAACTCGTGAATTAAGAATAAAATAAAATAAAAGCTATACAAATTTCATTATTTATATTTATCCTAAATTCACGACTTTTGCCCTGAAGAAGAGAATAAATATTCTCGGAAGCTCAGCTAGCTCGAACCATTATTTATTGTTTCTCGTCAGGAAATACTATTTGAGATTGCATAAACTATTGTTGTACAGATTCATCGAATAAAATAACTTAAAATATTTACATTATCAATGTACGTCTTTTTAAATTAAATGTGTGTTTTCGAAAATTTTAATTTTATAAATGTTATAAGTCTCAGTGTCAATGTTTTTTTATACTGTTATTTGTGTCCATGTGATTGTATTTACTTCTTCTGTTGTCTTTGCTGATTTAACAATGTAACCACGATTGCATAGTAAGTCAAACACCCTAATATTTTGTTATATCTTTTAAATGATTGTACTATAACTTGAATGTACTTTTTAGCCCTGAAGATGAGAATGAACTTTCTCGAAAGCTGAGTGCGCAAAAAGAGTATACTTTTTTCAGCCCCATATCGTTTGGCAGAATACCCACTCAATAACTTATTGTGATATAATTAGCCTTGCCGTACTTCAAATATATATATGTATATATATATATATATATATATATATATATATATATAAATTTTAAACATATACATTATAAGGTATTATATGTATTATGTGTTTGTTTTCAATTTCATTACGTGGTAATTAAAACAAATATTTTCTCATAAATATATTTGTGCTTTTCGGAATTATGCAAAAATTATTTACTTTTCCTATCTCATCAAACATATATTATTAATATACCCATCGAAAGTGTGATATAGCATTAAATCTTTGCCAACACTTTCCAATAATTTATGTACAGCAATGTTCCATTTAAATATTAAATTTTGCAGATTACTAGCAAATTCCATTATTTAATACCGATATATGATAATTGCCGAATTATTTGTTACCCTACTACCTGAATGTAACAAAATTGTAACGACGATTATATAGGTATATAGATAATGTTGAACGTTTAAATACCTAGATAAACAACACCTCTCCCAAATAGGATGTTATAATATTTATTTGGCTTTTGACCCTACTCAGGGATATATGACACATATACTCGTATAATATTAGAATGACCGTGACCGTTACGGTTGGACAATCTTTAAGAACATATCATAAAGGGACCATAGTCTAAATGATGTAATGTCAAGTGAATTATGATGAAAGTTTATAAAACAATTTAGCGAACACTTTATTTGCATCACCGTATTCGTGTGTTTGCATCATACTCTTTTTTTCCATTTGGTATAAGAATTACAAACATAGAAATATTGTGTGTAAACAAGATGTAAGGCCCTTGATACCTACTTCAAAATCTTTATGATTGCTGCATTGAGTGTTAATATTTTATCCTAATAAAGTCGGTCCTATTTTTTCAAAGATATTGTTTTATTATTTTTCCCAAGTTTTTTTTTTCACTTGCTTTATCTTGACTGACAAAAGACTAATAGTCTAGTCGGCGATTTTGTTAGATTATGAATTTGAATGATATTTTTCATATTGGTACTAGCATTGCAAACAACGGATTATTTACTGAATCAAACAAAATGTGATTGCTGCTTATTGCAACTTGCTGACAATTCGGCAGGTAGGTACTATCCCCCATTTCTGTAATTAAATACTGATACATGCCCAATCATTTTAGGTTTACTTTAGCACAGCAAAGCACAATCCCTGTTGAACTTTTAATTATTGAAAAATGAAAACATTTGTTGTTTTAATTTTTGCTTAATCTTAAGTGAACTCTGTGTTCATCTAAAGTGATTCTAATGGCATCTTTGACTTTGAATATCTATTATATAAGTAGTTCTTCTGTCGTTTGGATAAGAAAAATATCGCTAGTATTTGTAGTCATTGTTATGTCGGTAGCACAGTTCTGCCTCATTATAGTCGATGAATTTCCTTCTCTAGTATAATTTGTGATATATAGTGATAATATGGACAAAGTACGATTTTCAGTTAAGATATTTTCGCTACACTGTTGTGACCATGTAAATAGTCAGTATGTGCTAGAGATGTACATCTAACGGTGATAAAATATATATTCTAGGCGGTATGTAGACATCTTCTGCATTTATCATCCGTGATACTTGCCTCCTTGACTGTGTACTCACGGTAGGTGGTTCTTCGCACCAATATTTGCATATATAAACCCTCAGCATATTTCTTAAGCTTTTTACCTTGTTGAAGTTTTCTTCAGATACCTCTTCTAAGATATTGATAATATTTTTAGAAATAATATTCTATTGTTCAGTGAATTTGTTATAATCGTAAACTGGTTTAGAATGAATAATCTCACCTTGAACACTACAAAAACAAATGTAGTTATGTTCAAAACCACCCAATCCAACACAAATACTCCCAGAGATATCCAATTTGCAAAAGAAACTTTGAAAACAGTAACGTTGACTAGATTTTTAGAATTATCTATAGATGAAAGTATTCAATGGACCTTGCATATTGAAAATTTGAGTAAAAAGTTGAACTCTATTCGATATATTTTACGAGTACTGATATTACTCCGACTTAAATACAATGAAAATCGTGTATTTCTCAAATTTCCAGTCATTTATCAGATTTGGACTATTTTTCTGGGGAAACAGATGGGATGCAAACGACTGGTTCATAATACAAAAACAAACACTTAGAACCATTATGAATTTGGGTACAAACAATCATGCAGAAACCACCTCCAAGAAATTAACATCCTCACATTAACAGGGCTCGATTTATATGAAATTATCATGTTTTTGTTCAAAAATAAAAGTTCCATCAGCGGTCTAAAAACATGAAGTGTATGAAATTTTTAGTACAATTTTGCAGTTTGAGAAAGGATGCCTTTACTCGAGTATATCAGCTTTCAACAAGTTGCCGCAAACAATAAGTCATAAATAACGAAAGATTATTTAAAAAAGAAATCACATCACTATTGATGAATTTAGAACCGTACGGCATGTCTGAATATTTAGAACATACCTTCTAAAAAAACAAATTGTTGGCATTTGTTATATTTGTGAAATTCTAAACTATTTGTCATTTAATTATTACCTTTTCTTTTCTTTGTATGGCTAATTTCATTTTCATGATCACTTTAGATTGTAATATGTGAAATAAATGAATTAGATATTATTATTATTACATTGGTTAGCTCCGCGGTGTTTGCTTTGGTGTTGATGGATTTTGATCGAGTGTTCAAATCGGGCAGTGTCAAATAAACTATAAATTAGTTTCAGTAGTACGTTATCATTAATGTTCATTTGTATCATGTCACTTAAATTTACAAGTGTTTCTGCTTCATTAGTGTGATCTACTTGAGGGGCTATTGATTCTGGATGAATTCTGCCTTAATACTATTTATTAGTTCCCTTGATAATCTACCTACGTTGATTATTACACACTTTAGTGTTTCAGCCTTTGCTCATAGAGGTTTTTAAAATAGATGTAGAGTTCTACTGTGAAATATATACAGATATGAATGACTCTGATCAACAGTTGATATAACCGTCCCTACCAATGATGAAAACAACTATTCGGTGACCAAATACTCCATTCTGCATTGGATTACATAGTCACGAGTATATGGTTCTCGATGGTAACTATGTTCATCAGAGGCTTTCTGAGTGTTTTTTTGACTTATTAGGAGCTTAGCCCGGTAAATGGTCTGTTTCTCCCTCTTGTATCAGCCTTGACCTTCATCAGGCATCTATGGTCCGGTGTGGCTACCGAACATTAGAATTTAGTTAATTTTGAAGTGGCCACCACGATGGGATACGAGTAGAAACTTCTTCATAAAATCAGTCAAAAATTTTAGGTCTTGAGTCTTGTGTCTCTATAGCCGATACTTAATAACTTCTATTACTTTTATTATTTCTTTTCATTTATTTGTAAAGATATTTTGTTCACTTCAAATTGAAAGCCTTTTTTAAGCTGGTGATATTATTAAACTTTAACCACGCAACTTCGTCTGTTTTCTGTGCTAAATTAACATTTTCTGTGCCTTTTATTGACGTCTCCATTGATATTTCCTCACAGCAGTTTATCTCACTCATTTAACCTTATTATCGCGTGTATTTTATTGCTCCTTGGGAGGTCTTAACGCCCGATGCAATACACTTAGTTTGCCCCCGTTGAGCTGAATACGCGGCGAATATCATATATTAAATTTTCATCCTATAAAACATACGTCGGTGCACATGTCATATTAGTCTTGATCGTGTTACTTCACATGCTTGTAATAATAATGTAAACGTGATATAAATCGAGTTTATAATTAGTTTATAGAAGAAGAATGTTTATGGAAACATTTAACTCCTATGCTAATAGAGATTTTGTTGAAGGCGAGGATTCGACAAAAACCTCAAATGATGAAAGTTTCAGCTGTAAACTGTTTATTAAGTATGGAAAGTTTGTAAGATATTAGAGCTTCGCGATGTCAATGGGGTAATGGATGATATATAAGATGAGAGAAAAACTATCAGCGAATTATTAAGTATATGCTAATTTAGTACGCAATGCTATACCATTTCTTGCATAGGTTTTGGGGCGTAGACTTAAGGATGGAAAGTTCTCCAACTTCAACCGAACCCAGGGGCGGTCCAGAATTACAAAGGATTATATTAGGTGTTGTTTTCACTGGAATAAAGTTTATTCGGTTTGTCAGATATTTAAGCTTATTTTATCTTTCAATCAAATCTGGTAGAATAAGAGGAAACAAATAAACAATCAGCAGTCTGAGTACAAGGCTCTGTTCATAATAAACATTAGTGAGATATATGAATAAAATAAAATAAGATAAAATATATTTAAGATTCATTAGTACTTAATATGGTAAAATATTTACTGGATGACAGTCAAGCAAAAGAAGTAAAATATTTGCAATTCAAAAAACGAGGAGAACTTAATTCAGAAACAATGTTCAACGAAACTATATATTATGTAAACAAGTAATTCCAGCCTATTCAATATTTGTTTTCGTGGAAACATCATGTTTATACTGGTTAAGGATTATAGAGATGACCTTACGAGTATTATTTTGTTTTCTTTCCTATGCTGCTGAAGCTCTCATATTAGTTGATTTTTTGGGCTTTTTGGAAACCGTCCAATGCGATCTTTCCTCTGATGAAATTCTGTTCCATATTGGCCACGTATATGCAATATACAAAATTTCCAATTATTTTTCACCTATTTATTGTATATCAGTATTTAAAACTTATAATTTCAGCTCCTTCAAGAAATATGATTGTGCAATTACACTAGAATTGATAATCTAGGGTTGCGCTTTTTCGATACCAATGATTTGAGATCTTTTGAAACATTTGATTGCAAATTTAAATGATGGTTTGGACAAATCCCATCCATAAATGGAGCAACCTGAGTTTGCTGGTGCGTCATCTGTGATAATCACCTGATGTTAGTCGGTTGATTTCTTCGTTCGTTGAACTGTCACAAACATTAGAATTAATTCACATAGATAAATGTGAGAATTTAGGGGATCTGTTTCAACAACAAAAAAAAACTTCAATTCAGTTGACAAGCATGATGTAAATATCTTTCAGATAGGTATCTCTTTTAGATGCATTGAGTCTCGTTTAACGCCCAATTAAAAGCTCAAACTGTTCTTTAATATCAGCTTTATTTAGTCTACTTTACTTCATAGTTAAGAATCTTTAACCATGTCTAAATATCTTAAGTGGATAGAAATTTTCATATCAGTAAAGTTAAACACAAAAAATCAATCACGTATGGCTAGGAACATATGCCTTAGCAACAGACATATTTGCTATATCTACATAAATTACTTGATGCCTATATAATTACGAATAATCAGCCATCTGTCAGGATTAACCGATTCTAGCCATCTATCCTTCGATTCTTGTCTTTGAATTCTATTGATGAGCCATCTATAAATAATGATCGAATCGAAAATAACCATTAATCACTTTAATTGTACTGTCAACGGCATTCATCGGAATTTATCTATCTCTCACACAGTTATGGAATGGATCTCCAGATGGAGCTGAAAAAAAACAAAGGAACACGAGTATGTCTCATTGTTTCGATCCTACAAACTTGCATATTGTCCTCCGTCACTTAATGTAATAAGAAATTCGATATTTCTAAATTATTACTAAATCCATACTACGAATTTCTTTAGATTATCTCTTCTCCATGGACATTCTTGAACAAAAGAGGATTTTTGTTTCTAAAACTAAGTTAAACCGAGATATTTAATGTTGGTTATGAATATCTGGATGGATAAGCTTGAGCGAAAGCAAATTATATTTTCTCGTATGATTGATAAATATAAGAAAACTGTGGGATAGCTTTATGAGGGACAAAAAATAGTATATTTGGCATTATGCCAGTAAGGAGTGAATATTCTTTTCAGTAATCCGAAAACAAAAAGAACGAGTTTTTTTTTGAATCTCACATCTCTAAGGAAAATGCTGGCAATCAAGTTTGCGTCACAGACGCATCTCTATGTACATCGTATTTTATCTCAAATAGAAAATGTTGTAACCTCTTTGTTTGATCTCTTTTGAGATCTACTCCGTTGAGCTTAGCTGTGATGGTGCTATGGAATTGAGGTTGTGATGGAAGTTCTTGCCAATTTTAGAAGGATTCAACATTACATAACCCCAACAAAAAGTGAATATTTTTTTGATAGGTCAGATTTACCAACATTATTTTTCTTTGAAGTGATTATTACATGTTACATTACATATGTACCTAGTAACAGAAAATTTCTCATACTACGAATTTACATTTTGCCGATATAAAGGAAATAAGCATTCCCGAAAAGTTGTTCCTAATCAAAGAGTTCTGAAAACTAAACAACTGTACATCTTGTACTACTGAGATTTCTTCAAAATCAATAAGTATACCTAATAGTATTACTTGTGGCTGAAAACGGAAAAAATCCAAGATGAGCAAGTAAAGATTTTCATTAATTTCAGACATTTCAAATCTGATGTGCCCAGTCAGGCGACTTCCTACCGCTCTCAATCAAATACCATGTATAATAGAAATCGTCTCCTCAGGTCGTGTGATCATTATTTTTTTCAGACCAACAACAAACGATATTCTTAATTTTGAGCAACCGTTTAGCTGGAGTAAACAGTCACACAATTTGACAGTTCAGTTGTAATTTATTTTCCTGATTTTTCTAGCGGTAGGAAAGTAAAATGAAAAAAATCTGGTCGTCCTATATTTCTAAAAAAATAATAATTGTAGATATAACTGGCAGTTAAAAGGATTCTCATCGATATTTTAATGAAAATATACTCAGATCCCTGTCTTATCTGATACCACGCTTTTGCAAATGTAAAGATAATTAAAAAACTAATAATGCCTGATATACAAATTGCATGTATATATATATACGTTTAATGTTTGTGATACAAAATCGAATCCAATCTTCAATATTTCATGGTAGAAAAGAATCCCAATTAAGGGAGAATCAGGAAATCTATATAAAAAAACCAATAATATTGAGAGTACAATAAATAATTTCATTCCCCTCATTGTCTGGATGTAGCGCTGTCGTAAATGAGATTTTCACAATAAATTCATATCTAATTTAAGGGCAAAGCTGGCTGGAGGCCTTCTCACGAATGCGTTCCAGAGAAAGTGGATTTATATGCTAAGAGAGAAAAAAAAAATAAACTCATGGACCATTTGACACAGTGTATGTCTGGCATATCGCTGTGCCTTGTACGCATAATTAAGTTTATCGCTTTTTTGCTATTTAGCTTTCTTTCTTAAGCTACTACTGAAGAGAAAATAAAAAGGTTTGCCATAAGAGTATAATTATCAGCTGTATGTTTCTTTGAGATCTCCTTTTTGAGGAATGAGTAGGTATCTTATTGATATCCTGCATCTGATTTTTTCGTACATTAAGATATACTTCTAAATATTACAATATTTAAGTCGCAGTCCACTGACTCAATAAGCCATTTGGCTGCAGGCTTAGCCATTTAATGAAACAGCTAGCCAATAACGTGCAACTAAAAACTCAATTCACTCTTGCCACTGACCTATATTTTGGGGCGGTCTCCGTACCACTGATATGTCTCTATAAACATACCCTTCTACCAAATCAGAGGTTTCTTAAGGCGTACCTTACCACGCTGTTGGTAAGGGGCAAGTGATGCCGACCGCTAGTTATTGCCATTTTATAGAGATCCTTCTACCCGAGGAATTTTTCCAGGAAATTTTCATTTAAGAAAAAAGTCCTTGATCTAGTTGGGCTCCAGCCCCATACCTCTCGGTAAGAAGACCAGCGTCTACCAACTAGACTACATCGGCATTTGCGCAAATGCAAAACTTCCACAACACGATCTGAGCCTATCTATCCGTTTGCTCACAACGTGTAGCCCAAAGACAGGAAAAAACTCTCTTTTAACTAAGCTGAACTAACTAACTGAACCAATCCAAAACAAATGAATCTATAAAGCTCTCAGCACAATAATAAAAATTTAATATTTCTTCAGGTATGAATATTATCAAATTTTTAATCTGCTTTATTCTAATAGAGAGATAATAGCACTATATTGCGCGCACTGTCTTGTTAAAAATCCCAGAACACGAACTGGGTATTGTGATTGGCTCAAGTTGCGTTCTGGGTAAACATTTAGGTTAGTGGCTGAATTCGATCTTTAAGCATAACCTATCTATAACAAACACATTTTATGCAACTTCTCCCTAAAAAGAATCACCCAAAATGAGGTGGAAGGTTAGTCTGTTTGAAAATTGAAATTTTTTGCTTGCAACATTGAAGAGAAGATTGCTCACACCTATATTTGATTCGTAAGTTCAAAATAATCAACGGCATCTAGCACTTGGAATGTTTCATAACGCATCCGCCATATCTTAAAATATCTCAATTACAAAACAAATATATATGGTGTTGTATATTATTTTGTTAAACAGATAATTCTACTAGTTCATATTTTCTAGGTCTTTTGTTTTGTTTAGAATTGTCCTATTTTCTTGAAGTTATTTTGACTGCGATATTCATCAAGAGTAAGAATTTAAAGTCGATAACTCGCTTGACAAAATAAACATTCTAGCAGGTCATATTTGAATAATCTCCTATTTCCATAAATTTTGTTAGTTTATTGGTCACACTATATTGGAAATACATAAAATACAGTAGCTATAAAGAAACAAGTGAAATTTTTGAAAAAAATTAAAAATAGTTTTTATTGGGCATTTAAGATTTAAACCGTACCGATGAGTACCTACTATTGCTATCCTTTTCTCGATTTTAACTATACTTATGTATATGTATTTGCCAGCAACAGCAATTCCATAACAAATTACTGTTTGTCTACCACAACACAAAATTAAACTTTAAATTAACAACGTCTGACGTCTGACAATTGCGACATAACCATAGACGATCTTCCAGAAAGTACCTATATACCAGAGAACGAGACGTATATATACGCTCCATGCTCGTGCGTAATTCCAGTGACGGATCCCATTGTCGTTCCATGTCGACATTATAATGATCTTGGTTGAATGAGATTGAATGAGATAATTTTAATTACCAATATTGGATCACACTTAACAGGCGGCGAGATGTCTGCGATCTAAGTACGAATTCGAAATTTCAAGTCTCTAGACCGTATGGGGCCTGATAAATCGCTGCGGAGTCCATTGATACAAGAACCGAAAGTAATAAAAACTATTTAAAAACAGAAAAATTTAAAATTTTAACACTCTGTAAACAGATACTAAGCATTTTCAGACCTATATTGCTATAAATTCTTAGTCACGCAAAAATCTATATAATTACCTTCTCCCAGCAAAAAAGCACACAAGAACTCTGAGGCAGAAGACAGCAGTAGTTCAAGTGTCATAGAAAATAATAAATCCATAGACGACGTTAGAACTACTCAGATCCTTCAATCAATTGCGGAAACAGAAGGCGATATGGATTATGATCATTCGATACAAAACGTGTTGAAAAGGAATAGAAACAGGAAAGTTAGAAATGTAGCAATCGTAAGAGGACAAGAAAAAAAGAAAAGAAGATGGCTTCATGGGCGCATGCCGAAAATCCTGGTTCTATGTTGGCAGAGCCTAAAAAGACAACAATCCTACTAAGTTGAATAACTACTTACTTACTTTGTTTCCAGATGAACAATTCAAGGTCGAAGAATTGCAGAAACATACCTCAAATTTTGCATGTGCTTATTCGATGGTAGATATAATCAATGATCCTGAGACTTGGCCCGAATATATAATCTTTCGACCCTTTCGTTTCTTTCGTATCAGCAGGACAGAAGAAACAGGTAAATTTCAATATACAAAAGGGAAGAATGCTGAACATCTTAAACTATAACATACAATCACTGCAGAATAATTGATCAATTGAGCTTGCATGTTAATAAACATGATGTTGACATTCTTTGCCTAACAGAAACTTGGTTATATGAGGATCAAATGGAGTTTGTGCATATACAAAATAAAAAAACCCGGCACATTACTGTAGACATATCAACAAACATGGTGGTATAATGATAGCAACTAAAAATAATTATAACTCAACTCCTTTAGGAAGGTTAACAGAGCTAAGTTTTGAGAAAGAAGCTGAATTTGCGGGATTATATTTAGCAAATATTGATACTGTCATTCTTGTGTCATACGGATCACCATTGGGTTTACTAGAAATTGTTTTCGATCGATTAACTAAGGTCCTGAAATATATTACAGATGACTTTGGTGACAAGAAAATTATTATAGCAGGGGACTTCAACATCAACTTCCTTTTAGACACAAGGCCGACCAAATCTATTATTGATCTACTCAGCTCCTGATGAGAAGTTTTTACAAAGGATCTAGAATGAATAATAACACAGAAACATGCACAGACAATATATTTTTGAATAACATGTATCAAGATTGTAAAATATTGGAACTTCATATGTCTTTATACATGGCACAAATTTTAAGTTTGTCTGTTTCAGATGGCACATCTGAAAATAAAAATCAAATCGTTCGAAGAAAAACGGCAACTCTAGAAGATATCATTTCCATAAAGAATAAATTATCTCAAAGAATTAGCGAGAAGAACGCACAAGAAGCTTACTCAGCCTTCCACGAATGCTTCATGAACATTATTAATCAACAGCTACCTTTGAAAGAAAAACAACAACTAAAAAATAACAACCAGAAGAACTGGAAAAATAAACGAACCATAGAGATTAAGAAAAAGTTAGATGCGTTAGACACAATTGCCAAGGTTAAAAGAGATCAAGAGTCCTTATCAAATTATAAATATTTCAAAAAAGTATACTGAGGAAATAAACAGAAATAAACAGAGAAAATAATGACGAATACGTTAACAAAGCGGATAATAATCAGAAAGCATAATGGAGGGTTATAAGAAGCGAAAATTCAAAACAAATGAAAGAAAAATTAACATCAGATCTTAAAGCAGTCACCATGAACAACCATTTCGCAAGTATTAGCAGAAAAATTAATGAAAAAATAATGACAACTCAGCAAAACTTTCACATGCCGAGAAACATGCACTGGAGTAATGAAAAATCTTGTTTTTTCTTTGACTGTACCGCAAATGAAATCAAACGAATAATCACATCCTTGAAATCAAAAGAATCAACAGATGTTTATGAAACATTGGAATTTTGATGAAAAATGCTATCCGATTTCAGTACTAATCAATAAATGTCTACAGGATGGCTGTTAAAAATAGTTAAAAATAGCAAAAACTATCCCAATATACAAAAACAAAGGGGACAAAAATAATTGCAATAACTACATACCGATTGCTATTCTACCTTGCTTATCGAAAATATTCGAACCAATCATCAAACAGAGAATGCTGAACTGGATTAAAAAAAATAAATTGTGGAACGAAAACTAGCATGGATATAGAAAAGTTCGGAATACCATCACTGCTCTAAAGAAGATAATTAACAAAGTAATAGAGGCCATAGATAGTGGTAAAGCAGTTGAGATGCTCAATTTCGATTTGAGTAAAGCTTTCGGTGTGGTGTCATACAAGATTCTATTCGAGAAACTGACATCATATGGTTTCAGAGGAACTGTGCTCAAAACTCGTATTTGCACAACAGATATCAGAAGGTTCATTGGATTGGAGAGACATCTTCTGATCAGAAAATTGAGTGGGGAGTTCCCCAGGGGTCAATTTTGGGGCTTATCCTATTTCTAACATACATTAGTGATATGAACCTTCAGCATAGTGACTGCCTGTGTATTTATTGATTATTATGACACTTCCATTGTTATAAGATCAAAACATTTGAGTGACCTTATTGGGAAAATGGAACTTGTTCTAAAAGAAACCGAAGAATGGTTTCAGAAAAAGTGGAAAAAGTCGGGAGAGTGCAAAATTTTTGGGCATATTCTTAGACAATAGATTATATTGGAACTCGCATATAGATCTTGTTCTTCTTCTTCTTTCAGTGCCCTGCAGATTCCTGCGTACGGCGTCCTCCGTTCTTCTCATCATATGATTCTATCCATTGCGGCTTTTTGGAGAGTATTCCCGTCCACTGGCGTATATTCCTGAGCCAGGATAGTTTCTTCCTTCCAATGCCTCGTCTTCCTCCTTCGATCTTTCCCTGTAGTATCAGACGCTGGAATTCGTACCGCACTCCCCGTATAATGTGTCCCAGGTACGAGATCTTACGCTTCTTAATGTATTCTAAGAGTTCTCGGTCTTCCAATCCAGCCATCCTGAGCACATCATCATTTCTAAAATGCTCTGTCCACGGTATTTTCAGCATCCGTCTCAAAATCCACATTTCGAACGCTTCAATTCGGTTCATAGATGTAGCTTTAAGCGTCCACGCTTCCGCTCCGTATAGAAGTACCGACCAGACATAAAATTTAACCATTCTGTACCTGAGTTGGAAGTTTAAATTCCGGTTGGTTAGGAATTTTTTTAGCTTTAGAAAAGTTGTTCTTGCTTGTTCTATTCTGCATCCAATTTCAAGTTCTGGGTTCCACTGGATGTCCACCACAGACCCCAAGTATTTAAACTTATTGACCCGCTCTATTTGCTCTCCATTGAGTTGTAAGTTTACGTTTGGTAAAACATCCCTAGATACGACCATAAACTTTGTTTTAACGGTCTTAATCTTTAGGCCCCTCTGTTGACTTGCCTCATTTACAGTATTTAGTAGGATTTGCAAATCGTTGGCATTATCGGCTATTATTGCGGTGTCATCCGCGTAGCGTATATTATTAATTGGAGTACCATTGACTATAATACCCATGGGTTTCTCAGACACTATTTCAGCAAAAACCCTTTCCATATAGATCTAGTATGTTCCAATCTGTCCAAAATTATTTTTTTGCTAAGAAGATTGAAGAAATGTGGTACCCAAGGAGTGGTTTAAGCTGCATATTACTCAAACTTTCAAAGTGTGTTGCAGTATGGTATACTCCTATGGGACAATGCCTCGAAAGCTTCCAGAGTTCTCATTCTCATTCTGCAAAAGAAGGCTATTCGCATTATGTATGGAATTAACAGTAGAGAATCATGCAGATCAGTTTATGTTAAATATAGGATACGTACCTTCACATCACTTTACATAAAAGATTGTTTGAAATATGTGCATTCGAAAAGAAAAATCATGACACGAAGTGGATCATGCCACTTGTTTGAAACCAGATACAGAAACGACCTTGTTACACCGTTACATAAGAGAAAACCAGAACTATGCTACCTACTGGGGAATTAAAATGTAAAAAAAAGTTGCCACCGGATGTGAGGAATGTACCCGAAAAACAATTTATGAAAACTGTTAAAAATCAATTGATTAAAAGTGCTTTTTATTCAGTGGAAAAATTTGTTTTGATAAAATTTTATGTTAAAAATCCATGTAAATAATTGATTAAAATAAATACATACTTACTTACTTACATGATATTTAGGCACACTGTGTTTATAGGGAAACCGTAAATAGGGGTAGCAGCATAAATGAAATAGTCCAGCAATCTTAAAAATAATTTTTCCTACAACTTCAACGGCATTCACATCCCTCAGAGAACATTTTGTTTTGGAACTCACATTTTTTATTCATGTTTAATGAAATATAAAATACAACCATTACTTCTTAACCAGCCTTTCGAAAGGATGAGATATTCCATTCGATTATAAACTATAACCGATCGTTCAACGACTTTTATAAATAATGAACTACCCATATAGAGACTTATATATAAATGATATTTTTCATAATTTATTCTTTAAATTTGTATTTAAATCTAGAAATATGCCTCGTTTTCACTATATCATTTGAGTACTTTCCATTCTAAATGGCGACCAATTTTTCATCAAAATAGCTCCAGTTATTTGGTTAACACAATATTCCGCTATCTGAAATTCGTGTACCAATAATTATAATAAATAGTGTTTTGTACTTTTCAGTGAAAGATCTAAGGAGAAGGCTATACAATTGAATGTTTGCTGTTTTATGATTGCGCGTTTCGCATAATTACTATTACTATTATGGCTTTGGCAAGAGGAGTGCTGAGCGTTTATCACTCAACTTTTCAAACTCTCGCATATTCCCCGAGTGAGAAAATGATATTTTTTTCGTATAAGGTTGAGGCAAAGGTTATTTTCATCAACATTTAGTCCTGAAATTTTGTTGAAAATCACAGGTTCCCGCGCTAGAGTACCTACTTCTGAGTTTCGTTTATCGCCTCCGCCATATTTTCAAATAACCATAACGAAACATCTACATATATCTTTAGCAATATATTTGGACTGACTTTGATATATTCTAAATATATGTTTACACTTGTTATTAATGGTCGAAAATTTCACATTGACCGATCAAAAAGTAAATGAACTAGAAATGACTTAGATGATGCACTAAGAAATACAAAGAAGTATTTGTTATCTTGCTACTTTAATATTGTAACATGAAGACTTACCCGAATAATGAACTACACACACAATGCACATTCCGGAAAACAAGGGAAACGTCAGAGGCAACGAGAATAAGTCCTGGTCTATTCTCGAAGCCATATACTGAGAAATAACCTCCAGAAACAACGAAAACAACACTGGAATCATCTAGAGCTTTTTAGGTTAGATATATAATGCTGATGGCAATGACAGGATAGTTAGTTAGTGATAGATAGTCAGTCGGTTATAAATCATAGACAGTAGAAAGTCGTATATAGTCCGAGAAATAAGTGTGAATATAAATGTGTATATAGTCGTGTAGTTATTGGCATAAATAAATAAGTGAAAATAAATCGAACCCAATTTTAATATAAAATCCCCGTTACAATATATACATATGAAAAAAACATACGATAGATATGTATACTTCCTTCTTTTCATTAGTCAGCCAACAATTCTTACAGATCATTTCTCATCAACATAATATATTAGATCAACAAACAACCAAGATCTAGGGCTTTAAATAAGTATATCTCTTTTATCGGATCTAAAAGTCACTACCATTTTTTTATTAATTACTTCGAAACTCAACATGTGCTATCAAGATTCATCATAGGTAAGTACTAAAATTTTGCTATTGAAATATGGCCAAACATAATATATTTTTATTATTTATTATTAATTAATCAGCGTTTCTCGATTTGTCCATAAACATGAACGTTTGGCCAAATCATTAATGTAGTTTGCCAGATGTATGTAATACGCAAAGAAATAAAGAGCTTTCATTGTTATTTTCAGTAAAAAAAAATGAAGAGCTCTAGGAAGAAACATATATACTAATTTGAAATATGTCTCAAGAAAAGTTTTCTGAAGTCCCAATATATTAGCAAAAAACTGGTATCTTGGAAAATTTGGACGAAAGTTTAATTTCAAAACCAGTATAATTGACCGAATTCAACAAAGGTATTATATTCAACTTTACGTTCCAAATCCAAAATTTTGCCAAAAGTAGTCAAGTGCGAGATGATATCACGTGTAGAAGGTTCCAAATTCGCCATTTGGCATTGTTTACCGTGTAAAATCCTACATTTAGCATTTTTCTTAAGGTTAAGTACTTCGAGGTCTAAGGAGAGAAGAGCGATCAATTTTCTTCATTACTTCACAACTCTGGATCAATATCAAATATGAACTAGTTTCGTTCAGCAGATATGAAAAAATAGGCGTACAGGTGCTCGGCCTGACACCAGTGCGATCTTATAAGAGTTATGTTCTCTCATCCGATACAAGGAACCTTCAGAAGGGTTAAGGGGCCATTTTTTACGCAAATATGTTTTTCTTCTGTTGAGAATAAAGATCATTTCTGGCAGCCTTTATGACAAGATACTTATCAAAAAAGCCTTTATAAACTTCAAAGATGTTAACGTTTGTCTGATTCTTGAACAATTCCAAAAATGTCAAATATGTAGATAACTTTTTCGAAAAAAAAACAGTCAATTCAAGAGTATTTATTTTGACATATTGCAGGATCGTCTCTTTCATTAACCATAATTTATTAATTCTTGTCGGCTCTAGCTTTGTGGAACTTATTGATATTCATTATAATCATTTTCATCAGAACGTTCCTTACAAAGAAATTACAGTGCGGACCAAGATTTGTTCAATAAATGTTTAGAATAATCCAAATTTTAATTATATTGTGAAACTTAACATGACTTGTGTCAATAGCAGTAAGATATTGAAAACTTTTTAATCATTTGCTTTATCATCCACTAACTATGTTCGCCAATCAAGCAACAACACGTTTTGAATCGGATGCCTAATTATTGCAAACTAACAAAAAATACCAAAGAATAGAGAAAGCCTTCGCTAATTCAATATTGAAGTTTAAGAAAAGTTTACAGCTGGTAAGTTGTTCACTCTTCATTGATAATTCAGGATATATTCTACCAGGTAGGATCAGACCATAGATAGTATATAATAAAACTTTTATGTAACGAGATGATATTTTATTGAACAAAATGTGTGCATATAATCATAAGGATATTGTTTGAAACAATGGAGTATTTTCGATATTGGAAATCATATCTTATATCAAGAAAAACATATTTGCACTATACGTCGTTTTCTATGTGTAGCCCTTCGATATTATTATACGAATTAGAAAAGACCACAAAGCAATCTCCGTGGTAAGACGTCAATTAGTTGTTAATTAGGAAATTGAAGGGGAATTAACTCAGATTTGAATGTATATCTCAGTGAATTAGACTAAAGATAGAACACGATTATATATTTTTTGACCAACAGATGAAATCTTATAGACAAAATAATGTCTGTAACTTAGAAGACTTGCGAATATTGATCTAAGACGTAGATTTTTATTTTAATGAGTAAAATTTTTAATGTTTACTTGAATGGCTTGATTTAAAGCGTCAGTGTCTCTCTCTATTTCGATGGAAAATCTACAAAATAGGTAATCAAGACCTTGTCTTTAACGTATATATACAAATGAGCTAATGAATACCTATCCTACCGACTTTTCAATGTCTGTTTAATTAGTAGATTATAAAGGGGTAATTCAATGCATGTTTTATATTTCCAAAAATGTGAAAACGGAACACTAACAAGGTCATTCTTGTTTTGTTCTATCTGTCCATCCGCTCATTAAACCCTATTTTCTACGAATCTCCTGAACGGAGATAATCAACATTTATTAATTATTGGTACTTATTTTTGATGGAATTAAAAAAAAGTTTAGAAGATTTTCAATTATACATACAAAAATTGACCACCCCTCACCCTTATTTCCAAAACAAATCAAGAAAAAAATTATTTTAGTGCTTCATTCATATTTTATAGAGAAAACCTAAGAAACATCCCACGCACAAAACCCTTAACAAACCGACACGATTGGCACTTGACCGCTTTTTTCGTCATATCAACTCAATACAAAAGATCATAACTCGTAGAAGGCGTTAAGAGCTTTAAACTGGTTATCAGTGACAAACATCTCGAAAAAGTCGTCTTTTCGTTAATCACAATTAGCTCCCTATCGAGTGCTGATGTGACCCAACAGTCAACAAGTTTAAATCGACGAAATGCATTCGTAGTTGCGTGTTGTGTCCAAAAAGGAAATACATTTACTAAAACTTAACAGATTACATATAAATATTTTTTATAAAAAAATCGACCGACGTTATTAAGTGATGCACTGAAAAATCCAATTCTATTGGTGCTGTTGCTTTTAAAGTTGTGCAGTTGCAGTTAAATTGATAACTTTTGGCACGAACTTCACAAGTACCATCACCAATAGAATTAATATTATTTTGTATGTTTCAGTGCATCAACTAATAACATCGGTACATTTTTTGTAAAAAAAATTTATAACACATTCACAAAACATTAATTCACAAAAATCGTTGAACGTTCACCAATACCAATGAACATAGTACGTAGCCACGTATATTCTTTGCTTGTAGTTGTTATTCTTGAGATTTCAAAACATCGCTGCGGAAATACGCATAAGTATTTTAGAAGTTTTCCAAGCAAATTTACGTATATCTTCTGTAAAATAATTAATTAAATATCTAAAAGCATAATATCAATGCTGTAAATTCATGATTTCCTAGCCACTAATTACCCAACATAATAATATTTCCTCGTCATTTTTGTTCCACATCATTATCCTGTTTATTTTTGAAATTGGTTTCACTGCAATATAACAATGGGTAATAAATTTATTATCTGAAATTTACCCCACTAGCATATTTTTATTGTGGAATCCGGCATGAAGCCATTATACCATACAGGAAAATTTGCTTTTTTATCATTCCCGCTTAAAATGTACAGGATATGTGGTTCTCTTATTTACATTCCTAATGGTACTTGATATAAAGTAAAACAGCCTTTGTTATTAAAAGGGTGTAGATTTCAATGTTATTTCGTACTCTGTTTGTAGATAATTTCATGAAGAAAATGGTAACGAAGCAGCATACCCATTTAAATAATAATAAAGCTGGAATTCATTCGTCTATAAAAGAATATACATTCATACCGATGATATTATAATTAACGATATCCTAATGAAAATAGAGCTCAAAAATATCGAGTCTTAGTTACACATAAATAAAAGATCTTTTTTTTTCTATGTACAATTGCATATTGGATGAATTTGAAATATTTTAGAGTACTTATTACAGACAATTGATCTTCATCATTTAAAAAAATAGTGAAAAAAAAATGTCAGGTTTAGTGAAAACACCATAGAAGAAAATATATTTACAAATGTATTAAAATTATATACTAATGAAACTTAAAAAAAAAATAGAAAATTTAAAATAGAATTATCTATCATATTCAAACTTAAATATTATTGGTAAGTGGTAGTAGAAAGTGGTGTGGTGATAGTTTGTTATAGATTACTAGAACTAGTGCTTATTCCTAAATAATTTTTTTAATACTCTGATCTCTTTACTGCAAAATTGTTATTTAAAATGAATGGAATTGGGTAAATTGCATTCAGTTACACCTGTAATATTCTCCATGTGAGGGCAAATAGTTGCCACTTTTTGACAGACGAATCCAAACGGAGGTATGGTATGTTCGCACGCTGTGTGATGATTTTTGATTTATTTGAAAGAAGAGACTTGAGAAATGGCACTATATTCGACAAAACTCAAATTCGAGGTCTCCTTTCCTCCAAAAAAACACTTCCAAAGGGAATGGAGAGGGCAATTTTTCTCGAAAATTGTAAATCTGAGACATCAGAATTAAAGATTGGACAATATTCGGAAACATTTGAATTGAACATTTTTTTAAATGAGTTACGGTTTTCGAGTTACAGCGACATAAAAATCTCAAATATTTGTATTTTCGCTAGTGGATGGGGCCCACATATTTGAAAGAATTGAAAATCTGAGATTGCCAAATTAAAGACCAGAATATAATAATAATAATAATCTTTATTCAGGTTAACATACAAATCTTGATTAAAAAATAGTATGCTAATAGATTGTCTGACTTAATAAAGTCCAACAATCCCCTACCTAGATGCAAATAGCATCTGTGTGTAGACCTGAACTAGATAATGTATTAAAATCTACAAGCTTAACAAAATCTAAATATACATATTAATATACAATAAATAAACAAATAATAAAATTAAAATGCAACAAAACTATAAATACAACTACAAATGTAAAGAAAGACACATGATATAGGAAGTATTAAATATTAAAACAGATTTTTTAAGTAATATAACAATATCTATGTATATTATAACTTCAAATTATTTAAAATCCAACTCTTAATATGAAATTTAATACGCCCTCTAGAGAAGTTTAATTATTTTAGATTGTTATCTAATCTATTGTAGACAAGTTTGGATCGATATAAACTAGTTTTTTGACCAATATTTAATTTAGTTTTACTTACTGTAAGCGATTTGTGTCTAGAAAATAAACATGCTTCAGCAATAGTATACTCTTCCCGTAGATTACAATAATTATTTATTAGTGCTTCCAAAATATATTTTTGATTGATGTTCAGCAATCGTGTCTCACTAAAAAGGTTGTGTTGTTTACCAAAAGTTAAAATTTTGATAGCACGCTTTTGTATTCTTACTATCGCCCCTAATGTATTTGAATAAGCTGAACCCCAACAAATAATTCCATAAAATAGGACGCTACAGAACAAAGCATGGTATAATTTTAATAAATCATTTTTTTCAAGAATATATCTCATTTTATAGAAAACAAAAAGAAGGTATCTTACTTTTTTAACAATACTAAAAATATTTTTCTTCCAATTCCAATTTTCATCTAGTATAACACCAAGGTATTTAATTTCATTTACCCTTTTTATTTTATCACATCCACAGTTTAAGTTATTATAACAAACATCATCATGTATTGTGAGTCCGTCTGTAACAGGGAGCTTATCCGCATATAGAGACACATATAAAACACTGGATTTTGACATATTTAAAGACACTTTGTGATAATTAAACCATTTCCTTATAATTTTTAAAGAATGTTTGGCATTGGCTGTAACTTCATCCCAACTCTCACCACTACAAATAATGACTGTGTCATCCGCAAAAGATACAATAACACCCGGTAAATTAAGATTCAATAACCCATTAATATAGGCATTAAATAATAATGGACCCAAAATAGAACCTTGAGGGACTCCACAAGTAACTAAGCTGTAAGAAATTTTAACACCATTAATGAGAACACACTGAAATCTATTTGATAGATAGTTACGCATCAAATCATTAACAATCCCTCTTATACCTATATCATTCAATATAATCAATAGAAGTTCATGTACTACCGTGTCAAAAGCCTTCGCTAGATCGAGAAATATTGCTATTACCGATCTGCTATTGTCAAGTTGGTTACATATGAAGTTATTGACATAATTTAAGGCATCATTAGTCGATTTATTCTTTCTGAATCCGAATTGTCTCCCATTTGTCATTCCCTCTCCCTCTAGAAAATCATTAAGTCTTTTGTGTATCACTTTTTCAGATATTTTAGCCAAATTTGATAATAAGGATATTGGTCTATAATTACTTGTTGATTTATGATCACCAGCTTTATATATTGGTACAACCTCTGCTCTCTTAAAATGATTAGGCCAAATACCAGATATCATACATTTATTAATTATTTTTGCCAAGGGTTCAGCTATATCCAAAGCAATACATTTTAAAACAGCGATGGTAATTCCATCAATCCCACCTACCTTCTTATTTTTCATTGACATAATAATATCTACTATTTCCCCTGCGTTTGTCTCCTCTAAATACAATGACTTATTATTCCAAACTCTAAGTGGAACATACATAGAATCAGACACTATTTTATCCGAAAGACACTTAGCGATCGTGGTAAAATAATTATTGAACTCCTGACCTATCTCAAATCCGTCCTTTAATACTTCTTTGTTAGTATCAAATATTTCATTTATATTTACCCTATCTTTTTTAATTTTTGCATTTAATTTACTATTTACAAAATTCCACATACTCTTTGCATCATTACAGAATTTTTTAAAATTAGTTTTATCATATTTACACTTTGCTATTTTTAATTTTTTATTAAGAGATTTTACAAAAGCATTATATTCTTCTTTAATATCCAACCTATTTGGGAATCTCTTTTTTAAACTACTCAATTTCTTTTTTTTTATTACAAGCAATTATTAATTCCGGTGTTATCCAGTCAGATCTACTTTTCAAGCGCTTTTTTGGTCTATTTACAAATGTCGAAATCTTAATGAGTGACTTAATTTTATCAACTAATTGATCAGTCATCTCATTTACATTATTGATCATTACGTTCTCTATATATACAACATTTTTACTCAGCCTACTTAATTTCTTGTAATTAATTAACTTATACTTACTCTCTTCTTTCTTGCATTTGAAATGTCTATTAATGTTCACTAGAATAGGGAAATGATCAGTGATAGGATCTTCTAATACATATGAAACAACTTCTGATTGATCTGATTTCACAAATATATGGTCTATACACGATCCCTTCTGTTGATCATTTCTGTTAGGTGGTCTAGTAGTACCACTGATGTAGGACACGAAACCATATTGCATCAGCAGCTCACAATATTCTTGGGTAATTTGATTATCAGACAAAATATCTATATTAATATCTACAACTAAGACATGTTCTTTAATATTGGTGCAGTTACTCAAATAAGTCTGGATGTTTTTCAAAAAACATCCAATATCTACACTGTGATTTCTGTACATTGCCGTAATAATTGTAGCCGTACTTCTATCATCAAACACCTTATTTGTAGTAACATTTATATTGAACATTTCTTCCACAGATTTACGGTTTTCGAGTCACAGCGATGGTAATGTCTAAAAAATATGCGTATTTCCGCAACAATGTTTTTAGATTTCTAAATAATAAGTGATCGTTCAAAGATCTTCGTGACTAATCTTACACTCAAAATTGTGAAATGAATATTTTTTCAAAGTGTTCGAGTTTTGTTGTTTCTGTTCAAACAAGTATGTACTTCTTTAAATCACAGAGCTAAAATCATTTTTTAACACGCTTTTATTAGCTTGGTATGTATGTACGGAATCTTTGGACACGATTTTCACCCACTTAAAAACATCGGATCGACTTGAAACTTTGTATACTTCTAAAGGACCGATAACAATACAATAATTTCATGTTGTTTAGGTGCGAGATGGATTCCTTGATGGGGGGTTCCATACCAATATATCTGAGCTCTATGGATGGAATCTCGTGGAATTTTCGATATGCATGTGTGTTGATAAGGTATGTGATGGTGTGTGAGTGCGAACAGGGACTCTTTGGTTGAGGGTTCCACACCTATGGGTGTTTTTGATTTCAGGATGAATTTTCGTGGAACTTTCTATCTGTATGTGGGTTGGGAGGTTTTGTGATGTGTACGTGCGAGTGGGGCTTTTCGATGAAATGTTTCATACCTAACCCTCTCGGAGCTTTAAGGATGGATTTTTGTGGAATAATCGATATGAATGTTTGTTGGAGGATTTGCGATGGAGTTTAGGAGTGGGACTATTTGGTGGAGGGTTCCATACCGCCCTCATATATATGACTATGATTGAGTTTACAATTAATAATACTGTACTTTATTATGAATATCAATGATATCTATTTTTGACCGACGAACCCCGAACGGAGGAGGTATACAATTCGACTGTCTGCTTTATTTTTTTTTTTTTTTTGGTTCGTGCGCGCCTTTTATATAGTAGACGATCTCCGATTTTGATGATTTTGGATTCATTTGAAAGAAGGGGATTGAGAAATGGTCCCATATTCATAAAAACGCAAATCCGAAATCTCCTTCCCTCCGAAAACCGCCCCCGAAGGGGTGGTGGGGGCGAATTTTCTCGAAAATCGAAAATCTGAGTTGGTATAATTAAAGATAGGACAATATCCGGAAACGTTTAAATTGAACATTTTTTCAAAAGTGTTACGGTTTTCGAGATAGACGCATGTTAAATATGTATTATTGCTATGTGGAGAGGACAATTTCTTTCGAAAATTGAAAATTTTTCGATACTACATGAAAGATATAATTATTTGTAGCAACATTTATAATGAACATTTTTTCCTTTGAATTACGGTTTTCGAGTTAAATCGGTGTTAAATGGTAACAACTAAAATATTCAAGCGTATTTCCGCCGCGATGTTCTGAGATCTCAATAATAACCACTACAAGCAAGGAATATACGTGGGTAATAGGATAAGTATTATCTTCATTGATATGGTATAGTGAACGTTCAACGATTTTCGGGACTAATGTTACACTCAAAAGTGTGAAATAAATATTTTTTACAAAAAATTGGACCGACGTTATAGTTGATGCACTGAAAAGTATAAAATAATATTACTTCTATTGGTGATGGTACTTGTGAAGTTGGTGCCAAAAGCTATCAATCTAACTGCAACTGCACAACTTCAAAAGTACTATCACTATTTTTTGTAAAAAATATTTATAAAGCATTAACTTGTGATTATTTATCAACTGTACACATGCTTGATAATAGTGCTTCTAAGTCAAATGTTTTTTTGTTCACGATATATTGTTTGTATTCATTGGTTTTAATATTGTATGGATATACAGGTTCTTGTACCATTTCTTTTTCTTGGAGTGTGAATTTTACAAAGTGTAAATCAATCATTTACGGCATATTGAATGATGGTTTCGAATATAAGGAAATATTTCAAATTCACGTTGTTTTATATAATACTTTCCTTCTCTCTTTTAGTATATGTCCATCTAGATGAAGAGTTTTTCTGATCAGACAGTCGTTATTCGAGCAAACAAAAAACTTATATATCTCACAAAAAAACAATATGTCATGTTGATGCTTTGACCTCTTTAATCATTTCTATGATTACGAAAGTTATATGTAACATAATTTGTCACTCATGGATCATAAAATTGTACTAATAACATTTTATTTATTTATTTATTTGAGAACGTAATACATACAATAAAGAAATTTACCAACTGCTCCGCCTAAGCATGGCTTGTGTGAGTACAAATGGCGAAAATAATGGTATTTTGACAATTCTTAAATAATAAAAATAATGATAACAAAGATAAAAACTAATGTTATAAAAAATGGATTCCACTCTATCTTAAAAAAGGAAACTAGTAATCATTTGTGTGAAACTTTTTCAGTTGTATGCTCGAAAGACCTAAAAAAATATATATAACATACATGTATATATTTGAAAATCTAATGTAATGCCAAATAAGTATCATAATTAATATGTCAGTAGGGATGTTTAAATATAATTGTATCATTAAGAAGAATATAATAAGAAAGACATGGCTTTTTCGCCTTGGGTCAATGTTCTTCTGGTAAGCTGTTCGTAGCAAATCCAGTATAGCTGTTTGCTACATGGTATCTGAATTTTGGAAACAAAAGTTAAGCAGCTGAATATATAATGTTTTTCTATCGTAAAAACATTAGCCTCTTTGTATAATGCGTTTTGAGAAGTTTATTTTCGCTATACATGATTTTGATTGATAGTATCGTAGTTTGAGTTACTTGTAGAGTTTTAAGCGAGTTTTAATGTAGGCTACCCCATATTACGACACAATAACTAATAATTGAACAAAGTAATGACTTATATACGTTTAACAGTACAGTTTTTTGAATCATATGTTTTAAAATATAAAATTTATGAAGCACTTGCCTTATTTTTCCTGAAAGGTAAGAGATATGGGCGTCCCAGCGCAAATTGTGATCAATTACAAGGCCTAAATTTAATACTGGGTTCTTTCTTAATATCTGAACTATTGCAGTTATTTTTATTACAATTTTTGTTATGGATTTGTAAGAAATTGAACATCTTTTTATTTAATATAAAACCAGTCAAGAATACAAAGTCTGTATATATATATATATATATATATATATATATATATATATATATATATTTTCGTTTCTATTTGTTTTTGAGCCTAGTGGATTTATTTTTTTTTAAATATGAAACTTAACCTTACAATAATAATTTCCCTCACCTACATCCTCCTGTCTGTCACTTTATATCTTTCTCAATTAACAAGTCAAGTCAACACATAGGTAAATCTTCCACAAAATTAATTCTACACGAGAAACAACAAAATGAAGAGAAAGAAAAAGAGAATGTAGTGCAACATATTTTGAACCTATAGAATTATTTTTCAGTTTTATTTTATTTATATGTTTTTTTGGAGGAAGCTGATTTTTTGTACTTTATGTCTTAGGTAGGTTATGATATTGTCCTAACAACATTTTTCCTTACTATAATTTTTATTTTACAGAATAATATTTTAGTTTTTAATTTTTATACGATTGATAAAGGCCCCAAAGCGGGTCGAAACGTCTTGTTCTATAAACATTATGACATGAAATAAATGTGCGTTTATTTCAATTTTTTCAATCACTGAAAGAGCCCTAAACCCACGATATTCACGAAAAATATATATATATATATATATATATATATATATATATATATATATATATATATATATATAAAATGAATTGTAAATTCTTGACTGTCTAATTAATGATGAATTTTTAATGATTGGGGTTGCAGTCAAAATGCATTTTGACTGCAACCCCAATCATTAAAAATTCATTATATATATATATATATATATATAAATAATAATTTCACGCCTAGCTGGTAAATTGAACCTACATTTCGTAGGGTGCCGCAATAACAACGAGGTTTGTCGTCTACATATTGCGTTTGTATGCGTTTTTCCACTATACTGCTCAATCAGATTGATTACCAAACATAGCATTAGTCTTCCAGACATATATCATGATTTCGAGGTTTTTGCCTCTCATCAGTATGTCGCAGGGCGAAGAGCCATATTTGATAATCAATCCTAATTTGGAACTCATACATTTATCTATCTTCAGTATAGAACTGTCGGTGGAGACAAGTATGAGCGATATATTAAGCATGTATAATGGTGGATAAGAAGAATCGGCAAAGTTGACTAATTAATTAAATAAATGAAGAGCTATCCGTACCAGATGACCATACAAGAATATGAAAAATAGTTTCATGCCTAGCTGGTAAATTGAACCTACATTTCGTAGGGTGCCGCAATAAGAACGAGGTTTGTCGTCTACATATTGCGTTTGTAGGCGTTTTTTCCACTATACTGCTCAATCAGATTGATTACCAAACATAGCATCAGTCTCCCAGACATATATCATGATTTCGAGGTTGTTGCCTCTCATCAGTATGTCGCAGGGCGAAGAGCCATATTTGATAATTAATCCTAATTTGGAACTCATACTTGTATCAATATTCAGTATAGAACTGTCGGTGGAGACAAGTATGAGCGATATATTAAGCATGTATATTGGTGGATAAGAACAATCGGCAAAAGTGAATAATTAATTAAATAAATGAAGAGCTATCCGTACCTGATGACCATATAAGAATATGAAAAATTGTTTCATGCCTAGCTGGTAAATTGAACCTACATTTCGTAGGGTGCCGCAATAAGAACGAGGTTTGTCGTCTACATATTGCGTTTGTATGCGTTTTTTCCACTATACTGCTCAGACTATCAGACTAAATGATAATAAAATAATCCTAGATTGGTACAGAAAACCAATGTCATCAAATAGGTTCGTACATTAACATTCCAATCATCCAATGAAACAAAAAATTAACTTGATTAGAAATATGAAAAAAAGAGTAAGTATCATTTCTCATCCAACATTATTAAATGACAATATAAAAAAAACTTCTGATGATATTTCAAGAGAATGGCTATCCTAGTATTCTAATTAATAAAATTCTTCACAATATACCTAACAGACAAGTCCTTCAAAATTCACAAAATAGATCAGAACTAAATATAAAATATGTATCTTTACCACAAGTAGGACATCTAACTAATAAGCTGATAAACTTAGATAATATTAGAATATCTAAAAAGAATACGCTCACTGTTAGAAAATTATTCAGCAAACTAAAAGATGATATTCCATTAGATAAACAAAAATATGTCATTTACCAAATACCTTGTAGCTCATGTAGTTTAGTGTACATAGGTCAAACCTCTCAACAACTTAAAAAACGAATTATTCAACACAAAAGTGATTTTAAAAACCCTAACAAAAAATGTGCCTTAGCCGAGCATTGTCGTCAAACAACACATTTAGCTAACTATGATAATCCTAAAATTCTAGAAATTGAACCTAATCTTCGAAAAAGATCATTCCTAGAGATGTTCCATATATCAAAAAATAATGGCACTATGAATTATAGAACAGATATAAATAATATAAGTAATATTTATTCTTATTTAATAAATTTAAAAATTAACAACAATCATCCGTCCATCTGATTCATATTAGATAGGAGATAAACTGTACTTTAAAAAAATATATTTTGTATAACATAACAGAGAATATCCATATCACATAAATATACACCTGCAAACATATTATATTTATACAATCTCCCAGTATTAGTATAATTTAAACAAATGAAACTTTAAATTGAAAATAACTGACATAAATAAATAATTAGTCCTTTGACAGAATATTTCAAAATTATTTCGTAGCTGCTATTGAAATGAAGATCTTTAACATATAATCCAAATATTATTATTGATATGTATGTCCTGATGTTTTTTTTAAGTTTGTTAATTTTTAATACCCTCACAGTTTTGGGAAGAATTATTATATTTCTATGTATTTATACTTATAGAATTAATATTATAGCATCCTGATGAAGACATGTATTATGTCGAAACGTTGATGTAAAATATAGAGTTTACAAAATTGGCCAATTTTTGCTGTTTTTCCCGTTATATCTACTAAACTGTTAATCACGTAGTGCAGCGTTACTTCTTATCTGATATATATATATATATATATATATATATATATATATATATATATATATATATATATATATATATATATATATGCCTATTGGCTACTTTGAGACCATTTTTTCCTACATAAGGTATAGTTTGAGGACATATGGCTGTTTCGGGGGCAGTCCTCGTAGTTCTTTCCATATTATGTATATTTCGAGGACTGTCCTCAAAGTATACCCCGTTATTATAGAGTATCATTTGAGGACATCATTACTGAAGAGCGTATACGGGGACAATGTCTCCAAAATAGTTAATGGCCAAAAGTATGATTTGAGGACTTAGAAAGAAATGTTCACAATTTCATCAATTATGTGAAAAGTGATCATAAATTATAAAAAAAACTAAATATCAGTCAAGATTTAGCAGTAGAGGAAAGTATGCAATGTTTAACTATTTTTATTAAGAATAATAACACATATCTACAGTGTGTATTTACTAAAAAAATGTTTAAAGCTGTTAAGTTCAAATTCCATATTAGGCACATAGCATAATATGGGATACATATTCGAAGGCTAAATAAGTGATTGAAGTGATTCAGTCAACTTTTTATTCTTGACCCTGATATGGGGTACCCTATAATAAGCAAGTTACTATTTTGACTATATACAGTCCACAGTTTTGACACAAATAATAGAAAAAAAAGCAATTATGGCATTTTTAATCTGAAGAGGAATTAGACAGGATTTCATATTTGTAGGTAACCAAAATAAACACGTAGTTTTTATCTGTTAGATTCACATACTATAAATTGAAATTCACATAGAAATCTTTTGAAATTCTCGATCTTCGATTTTAACCTAGACTGGAAATAATTGGAATTGTATCATAGGCTATTGTTTAAGAGATGGCGATAGCTGTATTCTGTCAATCTGTGAAATAAGTGAGTACTCCATAATTATATATCAAAGAATATACACAGATTAGTGAGTACATTCGTTGCTGATCTTACAAACGTCAAGTGATCCATTGCACATGCGCAATAATGTCTTGACTTCTTCTTATCTTCTTATGGCAGAAGTGGCATATTTCAAGACAAAATGTTATTGCGCATGTGCAACGGATCATTTGACGTTTGTAAGATCAGGCAACGAATATACCCATTATATATAAAAAGGTGTAACCTCATGATGACGTATGACGCTGGCGTTGAGCGTCAAATTATGGCTCTACCTTGCTGAGATAAGTAGAATTAAGTTTTTTCAATATCGATTACTATCGAGTTCGATTCTATACATTCTGAATTAACGGTTGATCTTTAAAACAAAAAAAGCTAATTTGTGTTTAGCTTTTTACGATTGATGTCACGAGATTTTTTTCTAGGTGGCAGCACAGCCTAAATTGATCACGTGATGTGATTTGACGCTCAAAGCTAGCGTCAAGCGTCAGCATGAGGTTACACCTTAAGTGTACATCGAATGTTAAATTTGAGGCTAAAACCAATCGTGCTTTCACACCCAAGTTGACGAGGGCGCCACCGACAATCAACTCTATTTTGAAGCAAATTTGATTTTACTTTCATGTTACTTCAACCAGGAGAGCAGTAGTGATTCCGGTAATTTTTCTGTTAAATTGTTCTGCTCTTCTGGTGGTATAGTAAAGGATATGCATATCTAAGATTTAATCGACAACTAAATATTTGCTTTCATACCGCCTTCATTGAAGGCTCCTCAAATTTTTAAGGGTGCCTCCAATAGATCCTTGGCTCATTTCAGAGTACAATCTCAAGGCTTCCTTCCAAAAGGAAGACATATACTAGGGATTTTTGTAGCCATATAATGGCAGCATCGTTAATCTTTGTGTTCTGTCATTTTTCATTGGTTTTCTTTGGAAGGCATATATTATTGGGTATATTCGTTGCTGATTTTACAAACGTCAAGTGATCCATTGCACATGCGCAATGATATTTTGACGTGGAATTCTTATGGCAGAAGTGGCATATTTCAAGACAAAATGTTATTGCGCATGTGCAATGGATCATTTGATGTTTGTAAGATCAAGCAACGAATATACCCAATATGAATATCTATATAATCTATATATCTATAATATCTATATAATATATAAATATATCGACAGCCAGTAGCCGCTACTGATATTGTAAAAATGTCAAAGATTCTCCCGATGGTGCAAGGCATGAATGATATCAGTGATGACTCTACCGATGATGAAGCGGAGCCAAGTGCTTCACGTGTCACATTCGCTGAACCAAGTGTTTCTAAGACCGATACAATTTATGGATCTGATTCTACCAAATTCAATTTTAAATCTCACTTCAATCAATCGTCCATACGATCTGATTATTCAACTCCAAAACATTGGACAGATGAAGCACGGTCCATTGTTTTATCAGCTTTCAGGAGACATCTGGAGAAGGGGACTATGCCGTCAGGGAGAGAGATGCAAGATTTGATTGATAAGAATAATTGTTTTAGAGGACGTTCCGTAGCCCAAATGAGAACGTGGTTACATATATACAAAAAAAAATGAATAAATAATTTTTTTCTTTTTATTTTTCGTATAATCTAAAACTGTGATGACTTTCCTAACTTACAAGTCAGATTGTTCATACAAATTATTATTAAAAATATTTTTTGTTAAGTTTGGATAATTTTATATTTTGCTTCTGAAAAATCCAAAATACTAAAACGTATCGATGTTAGATTAATTTATTTACAATTATCTACTAAGTTTCAGTTTCTTACTTTAAGTATAAATACGAACCACTACTTTTGTGTTCTCTAGAATAATGAACAGTATTATTATTATATTTTTTTTGTTACTGTAAAAAAATTTAATAAAAACATTTGAATTATCAACTGATGAATGATTTATTCCAGATTTTATAAGCGATCATAAATTTCATTACAATTCAGGCTTAGAATGTTACAAATAAGATATACGAGAATTTATAAGTTTCATTATTTGCATGCTATGAGGACACTAGGGAATTATGGAGACATTTTGTATCTATAGAATGGACATTACAAGGACAATATTTGTACCTGTAACGGTTGGTATGACGACTCTGAACAAAATATTTTTTTTCTCCTCATTCATGCTGAGAAAAACGCACTTTTCAAGCACAAATATCACTTTTCTTTGTTAGAACATTTTTTATCGATTTGCGATAAAAAGCTAGACATAGATATTTCTCAATTTCTACACGGAAAAAAAAACATGAAAAGTTGGCTATTTATTAACATTAATTACAGTTTCAAATAGTAAGATGGCCCTTAGATTTTATTGTATTAACTGCAGTTTTTCGGTGCACAGCAATTATTAAAATTTTAAACAAAGTATTATCAGTCTTTTATAGGGTATAATTTATATAAATTGCAGAAATTACAAACGCACAATAAGTTTCACTGTAAATAATGAAAATTTTATTAAATAAGGCATAAAAATTAATTTTTACAGAATGATGGACCCGAATACACCACATTTGGCATCTAACACATATTTGTCCTGTGCTTCAGTTCCCTTGGCGACTGCACGAATTAAAAAACATGAAAATTTATTTTCAACGTAATTCACCCAAAATATTACAGAGCCAAACTACAAAATTTGCTGACTCTAAAATACTTTATACAAATAAATGTAGCCAGAGTTACAATAAATTGTAAAAATTATATTAGCTTACATATTAATCTCAACCATTACTAGTTAACACTGTAGTTTTTAATTTAAAATCAATAATAATTATTAATAATAATTAATATTAAAAATTTTAAAGAAATCGTAATTTCTTCAGTTTGTAATACGAATGAATAGAAGCAAGAAATAGAATGTGAATAATATTTTTATATTTATTTAGATTAAATTACATTTTCAAACAGTAAAACATACTTGCTTATATTATTTATTACTATACAAGATTTTAAAATTACAGTATGTGCTGCAGTCTTTTTTTTTCAAAGCGCCTGTTTCTACAATCTACATTGTAATTGTTCGTGTTTTCTTTTTTCCGTCTATAGACTCTCTCCGATTTTTATCAAAAAGAAATGATATTATCTTATATTTGAGGTCATTACTTCTATCAACTACATGAGCAGTAGCTGCTATAATCTTCATAAAATTAGAACTATCCGAGAAGTCATCATACGAATGTCCCCATAATTGACTGTACAAAATATAAAATATACATTCTCACCTAATTTATATATGTCCCGATATCAGTCGATCGTTAAACAAATTTATATGTCCTTAAATCATCCTTTATATAACTGGTCTCATATCATACAATTCATAAAAAAATGTGTTAAAAGTCCCTCAAAAACCTATAGGTGACGGAGATATTGATATTGTTTGATCAATAATGAAATTTTCTACTACTTAAACAGGTTTTCGTATTCTGTCCTCAAAACAGCCAATAGACATATATATATATATATATATATATATATATATATATATATATATATATATATATATATATATATATATAAATGATAGAGTAGATATTACGGTACAGTGAATGCATAGGAAATACCTATAGTTCTAGAGATAGAAACACCTCTATTCTGCAAAATAAAAATCTCTCATAGTCTGCACGGTTTTCTTTGTGTTTATACAAGTATGTGCTTCTTTAAATCACCTAGTTTAAACCTGCGTGCTTTATTATTTCCGTATTGTAAAGCATTAAATGATTATCCAACTATTTACATATTAATCAATCTTAAGGTAAATTTTTAGTAAGAATACTCAAAGTAAGCTTTCTGCATCCTGCCTTTCATTAAATCGAGAACATACCATAAGCCAAGTAAATATATTGGATAGTAACATAAAATCAGGAAAATAAAAAATGAGCTATAACTCTAACACCAACCATCTCGGTAGCATTGGAGAGAATAAATATTTATAAACGGCAGTCTTGTATCTGTTATTTACCATTAATTGTGACTTGGGGTACGCCATGTGGTCAAATAATTAGCATCTTTACATCAATGGTTTACAGTATGTTTAATTAATAGCTTATCAACAAGCCAACAACTACCCGTATGGTCTAAAGGCACTCAACTATGCATCTATTTCAAATATTGAAATTCCGCCTAAGTCTCCGTGTATTCACCATATCCTGTGGCATTACTCTAGTTCCCGACATAATTTAATGTAATATTAAATTGAATAGGATTCCTTAAAACATCCATTACATTCGGAAACATTTAACATCATAAATGTGAATCATTATTTAGTGCTGAACTGGGAATTCGGCTAAATAATTAAGAAGTGAATGGTAAATTTTCTACAGCTTTTGATATATTTCATATAAGTAACAAACACTTTTTAACAAAAAATTGGGCCGACTTTATTATTTGGTGCAATGCAAAATACAAAATAATATTAATTCTATTGGTACTGGTAATTATTTAGTTGTGCAGTTGTTGTTAAATAGAAGACTATTGGCACCAATTCCAGAAGTACCAGCACCAATAGAATTAATATTATTTTGTATTTTTCAGTGCACCAAGAAATAACTTAGGTCCAATTTTTTGTGAGAAATATTTATTTCATACTTTTTGTGTAACATTAGTTAACGAATTAAACGTTCACTTATACCAAAGAATAACCCACGTATAGTCTAGCTCTGTTAAGCTAGCTATGACCAGTTAGCAGAAACAATCGAAACCGGCATGGGAATTTGTTGCTAATTAGTTGCTAATTATTTGCTAAAATTCGGATTTTGTCGCTCGAACCAATTTTAAAAAAAAGAGTTACTTTCATCTTAACGTGTAAGATAGCAGTGAAACCAATGACTTTTTTTAAATTATAACACCACCTGAATTTGTGGCTGGAAGATAGTATAAGAAAATATAAGAAATAAATAGTACGCTAACCCAAAACTCAAAAAAATAATAAATAGTTAGGAAATAAAATGATTAACCTGAAATCATGTTTAGATGTTAACGCTCAAAATACCTCTCTTAATACATAAATAAATACATAAAACATAAATGTTGTTGCTCATTAGATAAGTCTTTATAAGTGCTTGAATAACCCGTTATAAAACACAAACAAAGAATATTACCAATAATAAGCTTGTAATTGATTTTTTTGGTGTCGCTATTTGAATACCTTCATTTTATCTCTTAATTTCTACCAAAAAATTCAATCAAAAGTTAATTATTGGTATTGAGTCATCTATTCTTCTTCTATGAAGCAAAATTACCACTTATCATCATCATCATTTAACGAAAAAAGAATTGTATGCCCAACTAGATTGACTGAAAACATTAAGATATTCAAGACGATCCCTATTGCGACCCTCCCCCTCTAGAAACCAAAACATGGATTTACAATTAGGATAAACTCCTTACTATACAACAATTGAAAAATCAGATAAAGGGATTTCCTGTAGTACTGCAATATTAATTAGAACAAAATCAATTATAGATATATATGATGGAAAAGATTCCAAGGTACGCAAGTTCAAATATTTTCCATTAGCCTTTTTCAATTATTTATATAATTTCATGTATAATGATGATGGAGATATATTATTCCATAGTTTTATTTTCATATATTCATATTTTATCTGTATAGTACAAAAAAAAAATCGACAAAAAAGGCAACGTATAATTCTGATGCTCATTTTCTCAAAAAAGGATGTACTTACGTGGAAACATATAAAGCAGATATAATATTCCATGTTTTGTTATTCTCCCTGGAGAAAGTTTCTTGGGTATTACTTTTCTCGAGCATTTGGAAAATCATTTTTTTATATATGAAATCTACTATAGTGACGAATTAATGCACATATTTGCCACCGCTTGCGCTATGATCGATATGAAAAGCTTGCACTTAAAAATTTGGGGGTAAGGAATTTGAAATTTGCATTGTATAAAAAACAAAAAATCAAAAGTTTACGCTAGTAATCACAATTTTCGATTCTTACAGAAGATTAAAGATATAAAAAAGAGAGACTCTGATTTCTTTGCCGGCCATAATTCAATCAGATCTAAGAAAGCCATACTATATTAAAAAAAATGGTAAACAACACTTGCCCTACAATTCATAAGGAATTTGAAGTTGGTACTAAGAGTCTTCTATCAACCTATAACTGATCTTTGTCTCTTGCACAACTCCAAAATATTGGTTTGCACATTAATTAATTTTGTACATTTTGTTTGATATAAAAAAAATGTTTCTTTATATCAGTGATTGGAAAGATCGAATTTCCATCATTTTGTTACGAAACCACTAACAAGAACACAACCCCTTTTTAACGGATAGTTATATATCTGGGATCAATCAAAATAATTAGAGACGAAATAACATGATAAAAAACAACAAGATGGTACAATCAGTCTTCAATAACTGATACTTCTTCTTTTGCAAAAAGTAAGAGTCTTTATATCTTTCAAATTACCTGTCTTATGTGTGTAAGAGATCATAATTTTTTTTTTGCTTCTCAATAATCTATATTGAATACAGTGAGAAATACTGTAGGCCTTTATTAGAAATATGCGTTTCATTCAAAACAATAAATCAACCCGGCGATGAAAAACTAAATCGAATTTATTTTTCTGACATATCTCAAACAAGAAGTCGAATTCGCTCTTATACCGTTTGTTCAATTTGATTCTGCATTGTATAAAATCCTCTTTATTACCTATATTTGGCGCAATCAATCTACCGACTCTATAGAAGGTATGAAATAATAGCTTGAAATTAATCTCCGAAAGTTCTGCGGAAAGCAATAGAGCCACGAGAATTTATGCTCTAAAATGACCCAAAGTTACGGAAACTTGAGACAAATTATTATTAATACCGTCCCAATTTCGACATATATATGGGGTCTATATTGGATTATGGATAACTGATTATATTGAAGATTTCAGAAATACTCAATTATTCTAGAAAGGCAGACACAAATCATCTATATCCCCCAAATGGAACATTCACATGCTTAATAAATGACACAGAATACCTTTCATGGATAATTCTGACTCAAATGTGACATTTCCTATGCGACCACTGCCGCAAAGCTTTGTTAAGTTCTTTTAAGTTACTTACAAATATTTTGCTCTACAGCAATAGTTTGTCTACGGTTCATTGCATAAGAACCAGGAATTTAAGCATAATCGATGTGTCGCCGGTTTAAAGTTTTGGTTAGAAAAATTTAACACTCTATTTTTCTATTGGCATTAGACTTACAAATTTAGAAATATCTCGTGAATTAAACTAAAAAGTATTGTAGGCAAATGCAAATTTTGAATATCCTAAAGGTGCTGTGATGTTATTTGATGGTAATACAGCGAAGTGTTAATGAAAACTGAGGCTAGTACGACTCATAACCTGAGGGTTTCGCCCATTAGCAATAAATAAGAAAATCTGATTGAAATAATCATGAGTTATGAATATATCTATTTCAAATACTTATAAGCAACTAATTTTTCATAAACGTGAGGGTCACAATCTATTTGTTTGTTTTTACTTTTATTTTATATTACATTCATATGTATTTGTATGTTCTTATTATATTCTATTTTATTAATGAAATTACATTAAGATTAAAAAGACAAAACAGAATAGATATTAGGTATCGAGCGCAGGATCTCTTTTACATATTTTTTGTAACTCCATTCACTAGAGATAGGATTATGTGGATAAGGCTATGGTAGTTATGTGTATGTTTTTCATACTTCCTAGTACTCAAGTAAGTCAACAAAAATAACAAATGTCTCAACGAAAACCGAGTAACAAGTAATACAGAATAAAAACCAAAACTAATTTCACAAGAAACGTTCATATTCTACCGCTTGAGTTACTTCACAGTATCCAAGGCGAGCAATGAATTCCTGAGATATGTTTGAAAACATTTCTGGTGTAATTTGTAGCATGTCCGTGCGAATTATTTTCTTAAAATCGTCTAAAATATTTGGTTATTCATACTTTTGTTCGTTCTTTATCTGACAACTTATCGTTATCTCAACTTTGACTAATTTATACTATCTTAAAATACAGCAAATTGTGTAAGATCAAATATTATTTATTTAATTTTATTTAATAATAAATTTGCTGTGCAATTCCTGTGTCTCCAAACAGCTCTATTTTGAGCATTTAGATTAAATTTATTCATATCCTTCTGGATAGTGATCAGCTAATAGATAACAGGGTAATAAAGGATATAAAAATACACTACAATATTGACAATAATGAATTTATCTAAAAATAATAATAATAATAAATAAAAATAAGTATATCAATGTTTCAGCACCCAAAATTTCATTATTCTGAATATCAATGTACTTTTAAACTCAGAAAATCATCGGCTTTGGATTTATGGTATAGAACTATGATTTTAAAAAAATTACGAGATAGTGAAGTGTTTGCATACTTTATGAACGCACTCCATAAAAATAGCATAAAATTACAAGTATCTCTCAATTAAAAGTCATGTCTAGTATGTATCGTAAATATGCTGTAAACTTAACGAAATTCATTCAACAGAACGATCTCATCGGAAGAAATGTACCTAATGAGAATAAAACGCAACCGTAATCTCCCACCATTAACCTTATCTTCACCATATACAAAAATGCTTCAAAAAGGTCATAGTTATGAAAGAAATAAACCAAAGCTTATAATGCCGAATACAGGGTAAATATTATTACAACAGAGAATTTGGATACTTATAATTCGAGCGCAAGGAGATGGACGGATATCGTTGGAGAAAAGCTGCAAAATGAAGCTTCCTAACCCCTCCTGATAATAAAGACGCTGCTCGAAAGAATATCATATCTAAATGCTGACGGTTTCAGAAGGATGAGGATGTTAAGAGGATTTTCTTACGATGCCAGGGCTCTTTTGGGTGTAACTCGTGTAAACATTAAAGAAGACTTTCTACATCTACCCCAAGGCGCACAGCACTGTCCTGTCCCTGTCCTTTGCACTACCACCCGGAGATATGATTTTTTACGACAGAACCGACCAATCGTTAAATATGTTTGACCGTCCGCAAGAAGAGAAATTCTCAAAATGGCGGAATCTCTCACTAAGGGCGTCGAATGTGTAGCGGAACATGATTCGATAGATGGCATTTGAATACGCGTGAAGTCCCTTCTTTCCCATAATATTTTAATATTGAGATAAATTTCTTAGGGAAATATCTCAAGAGCAAGGAAAAATTAGATAGCAATTGTTACTTATATTATCCTCCAAGATATATTGAAATTACTCAATAAACTGAGATTAATTAGTCATCCTATTTTTTTAATTTGCTATAGTTTCCATACTAAACGTTCACACTTTTTATAATTGCCTGGTACCTACCAGCTTCTTAGTAAACATTTATCGAAAATCTACCATCTCATTGATTATAAGCTTCAATTTATTTCTGTTTTCTTGAAAGATACGTTACAATAAATTCGATAAGAACAGAACTGTAAAATTCATTACTGAATATCTAATTTTGAAAGTAACAGCTTCATTATCTCGATAAATAAATTTATTAGAAAAGTCTATCGTTTAGAATTGATCGAATCTAATTTTGGGGTGAAACCATATTTATGAATCAGTTATGAAGCCACATAATAATTGCCCACTCAATTAACGGCTGAAGGGAAGATAGGACTTCCCAAGTAATTATGAAATTTTCTGCCGCTTGTTCCATTTCCCAAAAGCTGACCTGAACTAGAACTAAAAGTTTATTGAAAAAATTACTTCAACATAAATGGAGTAAGTTTTTCAACAGATTATATATGTTTATTTATATACTCTATTTAAGTAACCAATTGTATTAATAAGTGACTGGTGGATGGGTATGCAGGAATTTAACAGCGTTGTTGAATCTTAAGATAAAAATTGATTAATATCAGCTGATGACCTGGTTATTAGGTTCTAATATCTTCTGTCACATTGATCCTTCAAAAACATTTGAGATAAAAAAAATAGTATCATGAACGGAATATCACCTGCAAACTTGACAAGTGCCCAAGAATCGATGAGACAATTCTGGATATTCAAATGATTTTGGAAGGCCAATAAATTTTTATTTTTATGTCCAAATATCTTGTAAGTGATAGAAAAAGTTATGAACATTAGCTAGCTACAGATCGTCGGTATTTGTCACATCAAAACCTTTTATGTTAAAAGAAACATTCTTCAAATATCTATACAAACATGACAATAACAGCTTATATTCATCAACGTATTCATGAACCTAGCACACCAGATAATGGTCAGATATTAAATTCTTCCTTTTTCTTTGATCGTAGTTCTGTCGAAGATATTTCAGATTTTGCTTTTGCTGCAGCCATGGTTTAAATTTTTCGTAAATATAATGAACAATAGCAAAATTGTTAGGATATCAATGCAAACTGTAGTTTGCAGAGGTGAGAGCGGTATCTCTCACTTCTACCTAGAGAAGCATTATTTACAGAAAAATGTTGGATTTTCAAGGACACGTAATGGTTTTCCCGATTAATTTAAAAATATGGCTTGAAATTAACGAGATATTGTATTTAATACAATCCTACAATGATAAGTAATCATTTGAAAATGTTTTCAACTCGTAAAAGGCTGTAATAATTATATTATCAATATATGTAGAACCAAATAGACGAATTCCACAATTTATTATTTTCAAGACTCTACGGTGTTGCCGGTGCTAAAGTTTTACCTATTTTTAAATACCTAACTGATATAGATATCGCATAAATACCTAAGTGAAACTAACAAATTAATTATGATCATGATTATAAAATCATTTATTATTTAAAAAGCATGCAAACTACTTCACTCTTATTCGAAAGTGGTACATTTTTAACGCATTAATAATAGTTGTCAAACGTATACTCCAACTCCAACTAAATGGCAACAATGAGGTAGATGTAGCAGTTCGTTTTAATACATCTATTTACTAAGAGATAGCAGAGCGATCAGGAATTAGACGTTTTTGTAAGCAGTGGGTTATATTATTAATTATTATTAATATTTGATACCTAGGTATATTTCTTTCTAACATTGCCTACTCGTGCATAATTTTTTTTGGTTTTTGCTTTTGGTTCAGATCACACGATATAGTTTTTTTTATAATTAGTCGCGGCCCGCTGTTGATAAATATCTAGGTACATTTCAAGTTATGAAATACAAGGTTGGAGATTAGGAGTGCCTAGGTATTCGGACGATTACGGGGTTATTGTAAAGAGTAGGAGAAAATGTTTATAACTAACCCTATCGTATTTTAAACATTCTACAACAAAAAAATATTTTCATTTATACCGGGTGTTTCTAAATAGTTCTAAGTCTACACAACTTTGTTTTTTCTTAGGGAATGTTTATAATTTAATCTATTTTTCAGATCAAAATGGAAAAACAAGTAACATTGCACTTCATTTCTTGGCAAGCGCTGAAAAGAAAGATACGACATATATACAGGGTGGCTCATGGTCGATGATTAGTAGGTCATCGAAATAATGTTTATGGATTCTGAATAGCGAAATTTGTCCTGAGTTATACAGGGTCGTTCAAAATGTGTGATTTTACTGCTAGATACAACAATTTTTAAAAATGCCTTTTTTAAATGGAACACCCTGTATATTATAAAATATCCTGAAAGATGCCTAAATTTTGTTCGATTTGATGTAGCATGTTCCTATACCTAAGTAGCCAGAATTCCGAGATAAGAGCAATTTTCAAAAAAATCAAATTATATTTCTCATATTCATCTAGGTTGCTATTAGATGTCATCATAGTACATGACATAAGGAAAACTTGACAATTAGTGCATTATTAATAATACCTTGGAGTATTTCTCAACGTAAGTGATTTGAAATGAATGAAATAACAATTCAAACGATGTTCTAATAAAATTGTTTATTCTTCATGGAAAATGTGTGGAAACTATCGCAACAACGTGCAGATAATTAAATTAAACGTACTCTGATTTACATCCAATGAACAAGAGGAAGTTTGTATGATCACAAAATAATTTCGGTTGATCTCGCAGGCCAATGCCACGGACCCAAACGTCGGGACCAGCGATCGTCGAACATTTCAAACAACTCCGTTGTTACTTCCCCAGTGCAATGAACCGGTGCTCCATCCAGCTGAAACCAACTGCTGCGATACTCTTCCAATGACAGATTGTCCAAAAAGTCGTTCACAACTGACCTTAGAATTTCCAGATATTTCTCAGAATTCAACGGTTCATCGTAAGTAAGAAAACTTATTCGGTGATCCTTTTTAAGGCAAAATACGTTGAAACTAAATTTCTCCTGAAATCCCATTTCCTTGACAATATTTAGATTTTGATCAGCTCTGAAATGCTCGTTCCTCCTATTAAAAATTCCTTCTCTGGAAAATTTTGATTCGTCTGTCTAAATAATTTATTTAAGAATTCAGGATCTTCTTGGATGCGAAATAGGATTGTTTCGCAAAAGTGAACCCTACATTGATCATCTTCTGGTTTTAGAGCTTGAACTTTAGTAAACTTGTACGGGCGCATGTTATGATTATGGATGATCCTTACAACAGACGCACGATATAAGCCTAAATCATATTCGGCACTTCTAGTGGAAGCTTGGGGATCAGCACGGAAATAGGCCAAACATTTATTATGTTGTCTTCATCTGAAGTTATAGGTTTCGGTAGATGTCGTTCCGCTTTTAATTTTGATCCATTATTAATGAAATTATTTTGTAATCGTACAAACTTCCTCTCGTTCATTGGATGTAGATCAGGATTCGTTTTATTGAATTTTCTGCACGTTCTTGCGAGGGAATTATACCTCACATTTTCCATGAAGAATAAAAAATTTCATTTGTACCTCGTTCGAATAGTTATTTCCCTCCATTTCAATTTTTTCAAGTTACTTACGTTAAGAAACACTCAAAGGTATTAGTAATAATGCAATAATTGTCAAATTTTCACGATTTCATGTACTATGATGACATTTAATAGCAACCTAGATAAATATGAGAAATATAATTTGATTTTTTTTAGACAATTGCTCTTATCTCGGAATTCTGGCTTCTATAGGAACTTGATACATCAAATCGAAGGAAATTTAGGTATCTTTCAGGATATTTCATAATATACAGGGTGTTCCATTCAAAAAAGGCATTTTTAAACATTTTTGTATCTAGCAGTAAAATTACACATTTTGAACGACCCTGTATAACGCAGGACAGTAATATATAGGATGTTCTATTTGAAATAACAAAGATGCTGCTACTTTTTGGTATAAGCGGCAACGCTGCATCGATGATATTATAAAATTTTAGATCGATAGATTAAGAGTAATTACCTGAACAAATAAATTTTCAGAACGATCCTATGTCCCGTTCTCCGTAAACGTCTAAGGTACCATCGACCATGAGCCATCTTGTATGTATATATATATATATAAATAAAAAGATGTTCTTGGGGATGCAGTCATATATTCAGTCAAAGAATTTTATTGAATATATGACTGCATCCTCAAGAACATCTTTTTATTTATTATAAATCCAGTCAAGAATACAAAATCAATATATATATATATATATATATATATATATATATATATATATATATATATATATATATATATATAATGATAGATGCTCTACACCTTTGTGCTTTTATTTAGTTGGACACAACCACCACTAGAAGCGAATCACGTGATTTCAAGCTTGTTAGCTTTCATCAGCGCCACATAAGTGGAAGCTGTATCCAACTAGACAAAAGCATATATATATATATATATATATATATATATATATATATATATATATATATATATATATTTGTATTTAAAATTAATATGATTATTGAAAATTAAAGTTAGTCCGTGACAGCTAAGCGACTTCCAAAAAAAATCCATATCCCCAAAAAACATTCCCAATGTAAGACTTTTGGAGGTGACAGCTATATTCTGCAAAACTCGACAAAAAAAATCTCAAATCTTTCGCATACGCTCTGTAAGAGCTCCACACCCATACAACTTTTTGTGTTTCTTTGTATACGAATTTGGCTTTAATGGTACATTTTCATCAAGTGATTCTATCGCTTCTTACCGCCCCCAAAATTCCTTCCATGACGTTGAAACATAAGTTGTTCAATTTTTTTTTCAACTCATAATAAGTTTTATAGATACTCCACGCCTTTCTAAGTCTCCTTAATACGGTGTTAGCAATTATTTTCATTAGGTTTAAATATACAGGATGTTTCATAATATATGCGGAGGACTTGAGGATGTGATAGCTCGTCCAAAAAAATGAAAAAAAAATTAACTTATCCTCTAGAATGGACCACTTTCGAAATACAGGGTGTTAAAATTGAAAGAAAAAAATCGTGTCTTGTGAATATCTTTGGAACCATTTATCTTGCAGTAAACAGCTTTTGTAAGCATTTTTCATTCATAATAAGCTAAGTTTTGAGTCAGGAAATTTTTGTGTTAAGTCATATTTGGTGAAGATTTTGAAGGAGTAGTGCTTGTTTTTCTCCCCATTTCCTACGCCAATGTAAAAATTACAGTTTTGAGCCGCCAATGTTTTCTACAAAAAAAGCACAATTGGTCGTGAGCTCTGAATTCGACCGTTTTCGAGAAAAATTAATTTTATGTTTACAGGTCACTACCAACAGTACCTATCTTTTTGGTGTAGAAAACATTGGCGGTTCAAATGGGCGTCTCAAAACCGTAGTTTTTTCATTAGAGTAGAAATTGTGGAGAAAAACACCCACTACTCCTTCAAAATCTTCACCAATTATGACTTAACGAAAATGTTGTTCTGACTCAAAACTTGTACGATAAACGGTTCAGGAGATAGTCAAAAAAAACGATTTTTTTTTAAACTGCAACTCCCTGTACCTCGAAAATGACGCATGACTTTTTTTCATATTTTTGGACGAGCTATCACATCCTCAAGTCCTGTGAATATATTTGAAACACCCTGTATATTAAGAAATAAATCGTATTGCACTTTGTATTTTTGGTGTGTGTAAAAATATTGTAGATCACTAACAAAGTTGATTTTTTCTCCCAATAGAACCCTTAGAACTTGACCATATTGTTAAATATACACATGTAGTTCGTAAAAACGAATAAAAGTTCAAATGCAATATTAATTCTATTTTATTTCATCTTCTTTTCCAAGACGGAATATAGTGCATTCATTTCAAGTATGTACGCAAGCTAGTGACAATTTTATCATTTAAAGTGAGCAGGTGAGTGACTGGAAATGCTAGTCCATATTTAGTGGAACTATGGGTTATGAATATAATACGTCAAGTTGTAATTTTATGGAAGGAATTTTGGGGGCGGTGAGAAGCGATAGAATCACTTGATGAAAATGTACCATTAAAGCAAAATTCGTATACAAAGAAACATACAAAGTTGTATGGGTGTGGAGCTCTTACTGAGCGTATGCGAAAGATTTGAAATTTTTTTTGTCGAGTTTTGCAGAATATAGCTCTCACCTCCAAAAGTCTTACATTGGGAATGTTTTTTGGGGATCAAATTTATCCAAATTCTAATTTATGAAAGATATAATAAGGTATTTAATTATATTTATTAGTTTTGTTCCCTCGCCGAAAAAACAAATTTTCGAAGTGCCAACCCGCTAAAATAAACATTGTTGTTCTGTAAGGCAAAATTAATGTAATGTAATTCTACAGTATATTTTTCATGTATTTAGAATCGAAATGACCGTTTCGTACCCTCTTCTTAGGTGGACTGAATCCAGGAACAGTAGGACCTTCACCTCCTGTATCCGTACTTCTTTTCAATGCTCTTAGAATAAACAATGGCGTTAATAACATCGTTTACGACAGTGAACACAAAGTATTTTTTAAAAAGCAATAAATATTAGGAAAACTACTGGGCTTAGGTATAAAACAATATTAATAATAATCGTTGACTCACCCTGTACAATTTACTTGATGTGAATCTACCTTAACTTGTAAAATCAGACACTTGTATTTACTCCACATACTTTTTAAATTATTACACGGAAAAAAGCTTAACATAGGCGAAAAACAAAAGCTATTTATGCAATGCAATGCAATCAAAGATCAACTCCATGATCTGCACACTCTTATAATAAGTCCGAAGTTATTCCATTTAGACGATTCGCCGCATACGCATTGCCTATCGAAGAAAATTTAACCGATGAGAACCGAGGATGGCTTTCAACGGTTTCGAACAATCGGTGATCACGCATTTATCATTGTTTTGTCTGATCCCCTCTGTAAGTTGATTTTAGTTTAGTTCTGCAGATTTTAGTAGATACAACGAGTAACTAATTCTACAGTAGATAGAAGACTTTTGGCATTAAGTGGCTAACTGGTCCTAGTTTATGCAAGAAAATATACTAATGTTATTTATATTTCTATTATTTTTCTAAAACATACTTTAAGAGATACAATTTTACATTTATTCTGAATTATCTTTATGAATCAAAAGAATGATACAATCAATATTTTTCTGGTAATTTTAAATAATAAATAAATAAATAACCTTCATTCAATAATTGGGGATAAGTACCTTCATGAATTTCTGAATAACAAAATCGTCCAAAATCAACTCAAGTGACATATACTACTGATTGACATTTATGCATTTTGATGTATTTTTAGGAAGTATTCAACTCAAAATATAGAAAAGTCCATATGAACATCCGGGCCTATAAGAATCTATCTCATTGTATTGTATCTGAGACTTTACAGAAATTAACAAAGTAATAATTCCCAAAAAATCTTTTCCCAATGATTAATGATGATTCCAATATATGCTTTTTATATTTGTTCGCGCATTTTGGATGATAAACCTGCACTGATCTTGAAATTCTTTATTCATTGGAAAGAGGAGTGCTGAAAGATTGTCCCATGTTAAACTTTTCAATCTAATATATCCTGCCCCCAGAAATACCTTTTTTTCTCCTACGCAGAATACAGTACTAAGGAAGAGCAAGATAATCTGAGATTCCAAAATATAGCGGTAACAACTTAATTTAAGTGAACGTTCAACAATTTTCTTGAAAAAACTATTTCTGTGACAAATTCTTTATATTATAAATATTTAAAAAAGATTTTACCGACATTATTAGTTGGTGGTAATTTTCAGTGCACCAACTAATATGTCTGTCCATTTTTTTGTAAAAAGTATTGATTTTACACGTTTGAGTGTAACATTAGTCACGAAAATCGTTGAACGTTCACAAATACCAATGAAGATAGTACTTATCCTATTATCCACGTATATTCTTTGCTTGCTTGTTTTTGCTTGTAGTTATTATTATTGAGATCCCAAAACATCGCTGCGAAAATACGCATATTTCATTTTAGATGTTACCGTTTTACCACCGCTGTAACTCGAAAACTGTAACTCTAAGGAAAAAATGTGCATTATAAATGTTGCTACAAATAATTAGGTCTTTCATATAGTACCAACAGATTTTAAATTTTCGAAAGAAATCGCCCTCTCCACATAACAAAAATACACATATATGAGAATTTAACATGCCTCAAAAAAGCAGATAGTCGAATTGTATACCTCCTCCGTTCAGGGTTCGTCGGTCAAAAAGTAGCAGAATTAGAAAGAAAATGATGATGAAATAATGAAATTCATGGTTTCATTAAATCGACCAATCTTTTTTATCAACTATTACTTGAGTGGAGATTTTAACGGAACCTTATCAAAATTCTGAATCACAAACTGTAATTAATTTTGTTACCTACTTCTCGTACTCCCGCTATGTGGAGGGGGCCATTTCTTTAGAAAATTATAATTCTGTGAGAGCCAAATTAAAGACCAGATTTTTTTTCATAGAGTTACGGTTTTCGAGTTACAGCAGTGGTGAAGTCAAAAATATGCGATGTTTTTATTACATCTCTGAATAATCACAAGTACAAGCAAAGAATGTACGTGGGTACTAGAATAAGTACTATCTTCTTTCGTATTAGTTAAGGTTCAATGATTTTTATGACTTACTGGACCGACTTTATTAGGTGGTGCACTGGAAAATACAAAATAATATTAATTATATTGGTGCTGGTACTTGTGAAGGTGCTAGAATCTTCTATTTAACTACAAATGCACAACTTCAAACTGACCAATACCAATAGATTTTTGCCGTGCACCAACTAATAAAGTCGGTCCAATTTTTTGTAAAAATATTTTCTCCCATATTACCGGATAAAACCGATCGATATATGGATCAGGGTTTATCTCAAAAACAGGTTTCAAGTAGTAAAAATCTAGAACTTTGAATCACATCGAATCTTGGTACCCTCTAGTGTGCCGCAGGGCTCTCATTTGGGACCCATGCTGTTAACCTTATTTATTAGGATATTGGACATTAATTTCAACACTGCGAATTGCTTCTGTTTTCGGATGACCTAAAGTTATAATTGCCTGTAGAAAGCATTGATGATTGTCACAACTTACAGAATGATATCAACTCTTTATATGTTTGGTCTTTAAATAATGGCACGTCTTTAAATCAAGGAAAATGCTTCTGTATAACGTTTGCTACAGTCAATAAGAAAATCCCCTTCAACTATGTTCTCGATGACGTCTAAGTCTGTTCAATGATACAAGGGATTTAGGTGTTATCTTCGATGAGAACCTGTCATTCACCACCCACATAAACAACACCATCAATAGAGCTTTAAAACTTCTTGATTTTGTTCTCCGAAATTGCAAGGATCTATCAGTGGACACCACCAGATTTGTTTATTTAGCTTATTCTATGAAATCTGTTTTAGAATATGCTTTACTTGTCTTGTCTCCTCATCATATGGTAGGTACACATATCTAATATTGAAGCAGTGCAGAATAGATTTCTCAGATTTGTTGCCCTCAAATTAAACAGAACTGCTGGAAAATATGCTTATTCGGATTTACTTGAGATTGTTAATCTTAACACCCTTTCTTTTCATAGATCAATTATGATAAGATCTCATAATCTTATTTAAAATTATATCTAGAGACATTAACTGCAATGATCTACTACGTAAAGTCTCATTCCAAGTACCAGTTCGTTCAACAAGGAACCAACTATGGCTACTATTCTCCCATGTCTAGGTTTATGTGTGAAGCCAACCGTCTAAATTGTGACATCTTAGGTATTTCAGTGAGTATTTTCATAAAACAGTGTCAAAATAGAAATTTATATTTATACGTACACATTTATACTTTTTTATACATTTAGTTAGTTCATTATTGTTTGTATATTTTCTATTTTCCTCATGGGGACTACCCATATAATTGAATAAGTAAATTAATAAATAAATAGATATATCGATACAATTTTCTGGGAAATACATTTCTGTGAGAAAACAGACTTTCTAATAACACTAATATGCCACAAAAACTATGTAACTAACGGTAATAGACGCAAGTCATAGTCAGAGCCGATTTTCTTTTCCACTTAATAACTGATGGAAGGTTTTTTCACCTATTTGTTATGCTCCAACAAAACAAACTTGAATTTGCAGATTTTGTAGGATTTGGTGTTGTAGGCTGACCAGTAAAGACTGCAGATATACAGAACATCACTCAGCCTCTTCACGATTCATGAGTGGTTCAATATTAAGTGGAGTTCTATAAACTAGCACAACCTGTTGGAGCGTAAAAGGCACGCGTAAGCTCAAGATGTTCAAAATTAATGACAATGCTCTCTAAGTGCATTGTCTAATGAAATTTTATTGTCCTCAAGGTATACAATGGCCGCGAAAACCTTCAAGCTAATTCAACAACATCAAATTGATATCCAATATTCCAACACAATTACGAGCTATTAGGTCGTCACAAAAGTGGAATGAATTATTTATTTTTTGATTTACAATGGAGTGTTCTGTACCTGCCTGGTAAATCGCTGTCTATCTATCAAACTTGGACGAGAAGAATGAAAATCAATTCGGAGACATTTTCATTGTAGGTTAAAGTTTGAATTACAAAGGCCACGTACCTTTTCTGTATAATTTCAGGATTTTTATTCATTGCCCTGCAGAATATTTCTCATAAAAGACCTTTGTGTGCAACTTCGTAATTTATAAGCTAACGGTTCGATATTTTATAAGCATAATGGTGGATATTTGACAGAAAATCATTATTTAATATCGAATTTTATTTCCTTCCTTGCTCTGACATTCTATGAGAAGTAATATGAGCTACATAGCTAATCATGAATGTCTTCACACAAACATTTCATTATTTTCATTTACTCACCTCACACTTGATTCGGTTGGTCAGTAGCCATAGGAGTAGAATTCTCGCACATGTAATCCTGCAAAAAAATCAGTATTACCAATACAATATAAAAAAGACGATTAACATCGAGCGATTCAAAAAAACTAATTCGAATTATGCTTTACTTAAACCATCTAAAATTGTATAATATTGAAACATCACTTGTCACTTTATGGAACAGAAATATTCTATTGATCAGCCTGAGCTAATGTCATGATTATAGCAAAAATTTGAAATGTTCATATGTCCATAGAAATATTTTTGAACTTCTCTTAGCACACCTAGCATTGCCAATTGACTGTAGTGAATTGATAATTTCCGGACTGTTCATCAATTCTCAGTTCTAGTTCGTTTACGGCAGCTATACCTAAGCAATGTTTGTCTAAATACTCAGTAGAAAATATAAATTTAAATTGAACTGAATTAGGAAAAACATCAAATTCGCAAGTTGAAAATCTTTCTTCTTTAAAGTGGTAGTTAAGTTTATCTGAGTACATAATGTTACAAACAGTATACAAGTAAAAAATATTTTTAAATAACTCAATATGAATAAATTATTACTCAATATAGCTATGGATACCAGAAAAGTTACCAGTAGTCAGTCAAACGATGCTATAAAGCACTGTATTTTATAAAATTTGGTAGCGCAAGGGAAAAATGTCATGTAAAAAAGGTTTGGCAACACTGCTTCAGAGAATAACTTCAAAATTCTATTGAGTATAGACATCATTACTCCAAATGGCAAGATTAATATCAAGCTAGATTTTATATCAATTTCTTTGCAATCATTCCAAAACAACAATTTAAATAAATTTGCAAATTTTAGAGGCACAGAAAAATCATTCCAATTTTGCCACATCACTTTCCAACAATTTGGAATATTTATTAAACTTTCCAATAGCATGTGAATGTAAAAATTTTCACTTATTCCAAAGTTCCATTAACACATTTAGAAATGGCTCTTGAAAGTTTCAGTCCCGTGCGGCAATAAACGGAATGGTTACTTCTACTTTTGTGCCTTTTATTAGTTCTATGAAATGTTTTATGTGATGTGATCATGTAAGGAGTAGGTAAGTAACTGTAGGTATATATAGAGTAGAAGTTTTTGAAAGGTTCTCCACGATTGGTGCAATAAAGTTGTTATATGTATGCTGGTAATAAACTAATATTTCAGAACAATTACTTTCTGTTACTTCAATGAAGGTCATTTGTATATGCAGCGTAAACATAGAAGTAGTAACATTAAAATGTCCCATTCTTTGTGTCTAAACCTTTTGAACTGAAGCTTCTTCAAGGATTATATTCTAACTTCACTAGAAGAATATTTTACAGTAAGATGAATTCTTGGCAATCGTTGCATCTGCAACGGAATTAGAGCGAGAGCGGCAGTGTTCAGCTTCTCTCTTTTGATGTGCGCGGCGTCAACTCAACTCCACCCCCTTTCTATTCAAACTTTACTTGTGGGTAAATAGTTATTAGTGATATAGTAAAATATTATGCGTATATTTAATACTAAATATTCTACTCTGTTCTCTCGGATAACTATGAAGATGTACTCAGTCAAATCAACTACCGTATTAAATTATAAGCTAGTTTTTTTTTTCTAAATATTTATCTGACGTAATCAATAGAAATCATATATCTGGTTGTTCTATATCGCTAGTGGGGTATGGGAATCGACCGAAAGCTACGGTGTTTATGTTACTACGTTCGAGAATTGACCAATCAACGTCTTTGCAAGAAACAAGACTCCGCCGTAGCAGTGCAGCCGTCGTTGGCCTCGCTCCAATATTAACACCAGTCAGTGATACATTCGTGAGGCCATGCCCTATGTTATATGTCTATGCGTGTCCGGTGATAATTTTACTCATTCTCTTCAAAATAATAATGATGTAGGATATTAGGTAGGTATAAGTAAAGATTATTCATAGATCAAATTTGAATGAGAAAAATAAATTGTTCCCGACTTAAATCGTTTTCCTAGAGGAGCTTCTAAGCTCTGAAGAATATATTACAAGTAAATAGATTACTGCATAGATAGGATAAAGCCCTTAATATTGATTTGATTTAAACATTACGTCTGCCAATTTGTATATTATATTTGGAAATTGACTACAATTATAAATATATGGTCTATTCAAATAGCAATACAATTAAAATTTACTACCTCAAGCAAACAATACGTTTTACACCGGAACAATCCACCTTATTATTTCATGTTTATTTTTATTAGTGATCTGTTTCTATACGCTACTGTTTTATTGATGGTCTTAGTTAGTCCTTTATAAAGAATATTTTTCATTTATAGGGAAGTTTCAGCTCCATCGACCAGTCCTGTGACTGCCACAACATTTTCTGTAATCCATCATTCCAAATCAATATGCCTATAACACTTACCAAACTCTAATATGGCTGAAAGAAGGTTTTTCCCTCTCTCAATCAACAACAAAGGGTTTAATTAACTTTTGAAGAAAACTGACTCTTCGATTGAAACCAGAATAAAAGGTTGTTTTATCAAGTTATTGCAATGAAATCATAAATAATTGATATCTCTGACTCATGTTAATAAATATATTATGTATATAATATAATTTTCATCCTATGAACTGGTAAATAACTAGATTACGCTAGGACGTCTAAACTGTGCCGGCAATAACTACTGCGAGGGCAAATGCCCCTTCTGCTTATGAATAACGTCAACAACTGTTAGGGCAATACCTACAATTTTACACTGTCACAATGTTGCCATAATACCACTATAAATGCTCAATCAGATTGATGAGGAAATCAAGCACCGCTACCCAGACAAATATCATGATTTCAAGCTTGTTGCTTATCTTTATTTTGCCGCAGAGTTTCGAGCCGTGTCTGATAATCAATCCTGTTTTTGAACTCAGACAAGTATAAATCTTCAGCGTACCACCGACGGCCGAGAGCAATATGAGCGATATAGGATAATTTTAGTTGTGATTATGGATCATATCTATAAATCAAAAATAATTTCACTGATATTTACCAAATAAATACTTATATAGATGTTTCAAAAATGAATGGTCGCCTTTTTGAAACTACTTGCTCGATCATACCCCTTCACAAAAGTAGTCGAGATCTCTTCAGAACTGATTCTTTTACCAGATTTGGTCACGATACATTCACGATTGCAATAGCCATCGTGTTCACAAATTGATATATGACCGAATTTGGCCACTGACCAAATTGTTTACCTAGAATGAGAATATTTTTTTAATTCATCTTGGAATATAAACACAGGCATGTAGCGTGACACAAACGAAATTTATTTACAGACAACCGCGAAAAACTTTGCTTATTATTATTTATTTTTCTAATATTCATTTGAAAATTGCAATAAATGAAAAGTTTACTACATAGAAAAAGCAATGATATTATCAAATTTATTATAATTCTTATAAAGAGGAGCAAATGCCTATTTAAGTATAGAAAGATTTATATCCCCCTTGTTACGATTGATCTACTATCGGCAATTGAGAAAATGTGTTCGCTCACAGCGCGTTGTGGTTATTTCATTTCATAGAAGAACCGAATGGAAATACCCAGAAAGCGAAGTGGGTATTTTGATTTGTCCACGTCGAGTTTTGAATAAAAATTTGAGCACAAACATACTCCGTCTACATTGTTCTGACATAATTTTATCGATATTTTGTCTTGTGAGATGTTTAGAACTTAGTATTTGCTCTTATATATTCTCCCTAGTAGTTTCTAAATTATAAATTTAAAGGACTTGAGAGTGCTATATGCTTGTGTTACTGTTTTGAGTAGAACAGTGTATACAGAAAATTTTATGGTCATTTGTTTTCCATTTACACCATGAAACTTTAATGTTTCTTATAAATAAAATTTCTCACTTTTGGCTTTGATATAAATAAAACGTATAAGCTTTTAGATTATATTTCTGTCCATTTGTCTCTGCCCACGATACTTGATTGCTTTTTCAATGAGATATTAATTCAAGCATACAAATTCCGCAATTCAATATTAGTAGATATATTTACGACGAGAAGTCCCCAACGTGTAATTGATGGAAATTCAAGTTACCCGACGCTGAAAACTGTTCCGAACACCCGATTTTCTTCATAAATCTTTTCCCTCTGCTATCAAAAAGTGGATAATTACATCTTGGAGGTATATTTTGGCGCGAAAAATCAATTTCATATTAAAGCTGAAGGCTCTAAAGATAATATCACCAACAAAATTAAGCGTTTAAATTCCTATAAGACTTTGCAATACCTACCCACCAATAAGGAGCAATAGTAATAATATTTTTATGGTTTATTATGTGGATTAGGATACCCTATGAGAACGCAAAAGAATTCATTTGAAAAAGGATACATTTCTCAAGTCTTGAGGCCCATATTCATAAAAACTCAAATACGAAATCTGCTTCCCTCCGAAAACCGCCCTCAAAGGGGGTGGAGGGACAATATTTCTCGAAAACCGAAAATCCGAGATGGCAGAATTCAAAATCCGAAAACGTTTAAATTGAACATTTCTCAAAAGAGCTACGGTTTTCGAATTTCTGCAATGTTAAAGTTTAAATATGTATATTTTCGCTATGTGGCAAGCGCAATTTCTTTCGAAAATTGAAAATCTGAGAATGTCAAATTAAAGACCAGACTATTCGTAACAACATTTAGATTGAACATTTTTTCCGTAGAGTTACGGTTTTCGAGTTACAGCAGTGTAAAGTCTGAAATATGTATACATGTATTTCCGCCGCGATGTTTTGAGATCTCCAAATAATAATCATACCAAGTAAGTACAAGAAAAGATGGGTTCTTCTTTTGTAAAAGTGAAAGTTCAATGAATCTCGTGAATAAGTTAAAACTCAAAAGTGTGAAATAAATATTTTTAACAAAAAATTGGACCGTCTTTATTAGTTGGTGCAATGAAAAATATAAAATAATATTGATTCTACTGGTGCTGGTAGGTACTTGTGAAGTTGGCGCCAAAAGTCTTCTATATAACTACAATTGCATAACTTCAAAATTACCAGCACCAATAGAATTAATATTATTTTGTATTTTTCACTGCAACAACTAATAAAGTCGGTCCATTTTTTTAATGTTTATATAAAGAAACATTCAAATTCCAACATAATAATCTAGAAATACTTCTATGCTTGCGATTAATTTTTAAATAGTTATCATTATTATTTTTTAAGTAGATGAACAACGTACATTAAATCGGTTATAGCTAATCATTTATTATTTACATTCAACATTTTTGTTATGTGCATACTTTCAATCGTTGTTATAATAAAATATTTACGAGTCGAGCCATTTCATTCATGAATTTTTAAAATATTAATAGAAGCTTTCAGGTGCAAATATAGAATTTGAAATACAATTTAAACGAGTCTCTCTATGCATATGAAGCCAAAACCGCAGTCATACAGATTCTACATCCGCCACGGCTTAGAAAGGCAGCCATTTCGACAAAGATACATAATATGTCCAATAAATAATCTTTGGACATGACATATTCTTGACCCTTACAAGCAATATTGGGATATCAATCAAATATGCCTTGTTCATCGACTTCTTGCTCCGACAAATGGGATATTTAGTAGGTATTTATTCGATTTGTACCACAATTACAAACATATGTACTTCAATATTCTATTAAGGAAGATATTTCACTTAAAGTTATTTATTGACATTTATGAATTTCGTAACCGGTAACCGATACAGATACAGATACAGATACAGATACAGATACAGAACGTTTATTCACTACTTTTTACATGGGTAATTGTAGCATGTCAGGAATAAAAATTAAATGAACAGTAAGGCACTAAATGTATGAAACTTGAATCAGTAATACATAAAGACAAACAAAGAGAAATTGTATAAACATAAATAGAGAAATAGAGAAATAGAGAAATATATATACATATATACACACATACATATATACATATATATACATATACATACACATATATACAGACTTCTCACAGGGACGCAGCCAATCAACAAATAAAATTCCTTGAATTAAACAAATTTCACTCATTAATGGACCCATTCCCCAATAAAAATCTTTTGTAGAATAAACACGACTGCAGTTGCATACATTAGTTTATTTTGAGTTCTGTGTTAGTCCTAACATTTTTTAGAAATTCAGTCAAAGTATAGAAGGCATGATAATGTAAGAAACTTTTAATTTTACGTCTGAAAGAAAATAAGCTAAGTCTTCTTATATCAGGATTAATCGAATTATAGATGTCAAAATTAAGAGAGTTTTCTTCAGATACTTTCAATTTAATCTTTGGCTTTAAAATATTCTGTCCATGTCTACTAGGGTAGTTATGGTTATCGGAGTTAGTATGAAATATCGATCTATTTTTATGGATTACGATGAGCTGTTGATACATCCAAACACACGGCAAGGGCATTATTTGAAATTTCCTGAACAGTGGTTTACAGTGGTCGCGAAATCCAGCCCTTGCGATAATTCGAACGGCCTGCTTTTGCATTTTGAATATTTTGAATGATGATGAAGAGTTACCCCATATTACTGCACCATAACTAATATGTGAGTGGAGAAGTGCGTGATAAGCAATAAGTAAAGATTTCTGATCAATACAATCCCTTAGGCGACGTAAAACAAATAGACCGGAGCTAAGCTTCCCTTTGACTTTTTTGACATGATCCACCCAATTTAGTCGGTCATCAATTACAATACCTAGTAAGTTAGCAGAACTACCGTTAGTGATTCTTCTGTTGCTAGATATAGTGAGTCTTTGTGTTTTCTCAAGATTTAGTTTTAAGGTATTATTAGTAAACCATTTGTTAGCCAGTGATTCCACGTTATTCATATGAGATTCCAAATTTCCGAGTGACTTTCCAGTAGTAATTAAGGTAGTATCATCTGCAAACAAAACGCACTTGAACGGCATAATAGCCCGTTCAAGATCATTTATATAAATTAAAAACAAAAGAGGGCCCAGAACGGACCCTTGCGGTACGCCACACCCCATATTTTTAATTGAAGATATGTCTTGAAGGTATGTAACACATTGTTTTCTATTAGTTAAATACGAAGAAAATAGTTTCAGCGGAGTTCCTACTATACCAAATCTTGACAATTTGGAAACTAACATATCATGGGCGACACAATCAAATGCCTTACTTAGATCACACATAGTAAGTCCTACTATATGACTTGTCTCAAGGCCCTCAACTATGTGACCCACTACCTTACATACAGCTTGTATTGCCGATCTGCCACTTTGGAATCCATATTGGTTACAGTTTATTAAACTATTACGTTCGAGATGGTCAATCAATCTCTTCTTTAATAAAGTTTCAAAGAGCTTTCCAAATAAGGGTACTATGGATATTGGTCTATAGTTGTTAGTATCATTGATATCGCCTTTCTTATGAACTGGTACCACACGAGACAATTTAAAGCATTCCGGAAACACCCCAGTTTGCAATGACATATTAAATAAATGAGTCAAGGGTGTGACTAAGTACATACCTATATCCTTCAAAATGTTACTATTAAGATTGTAGATGTCATTACATGATGAGGCAAAAATCGTGAGTAGAACTTCATCTTCTGTTACTGGACTTAAATAAAACATTTCATTGCAAACAGGGATGTCATTCATAATGCTCTGCTGGTCCTGGAGATCAAGTTCCAAGGAAGCAATAATATCACGCGCAACAGAGGCAAAAAAGACATTAAACTGTTTTGCTGACAAGTCGGCTTTTATATCACTATTAAAACCAGCGTTTCTCTCATAGTTAACCAGTCTCCAAATATCTTTACTCTTATTCTTTGAATTAATTATAAAATTATTGTAAGATGTTTTTTTCGAAGCCTTTATAGCGGCTTTGTAATGTTTGCACATAATACTGTATATACTGTTAGAAACTGCGTCACGTCTAACTTCGCGAATAATTTTCATTGCGGAAAGCTGATTACGCATTACTTTTAGATCATCGGTAAACCACTTAATAGGTGATTTCTTAGATGTAACTTTTTTAAGGGGAAGATGAGTTTCGATAAGTCTAGAGCAATTGGTAGTTAACATACTAGATAAGTCATTTGCATCGAGACAGTATTTCTTCCAATCCAAGTGATTTAATTCTTGATTTATCTTTTGAATTCTATAAGCAGATATTGACCTTCTCAACGATGTTTTTGTTTTCAAAGGAACATTGTAATTAACTGTACATATTTGGCCATAATGGTCTGAGATGAATGGTTCAATTACAGCCGTCGACAAACTCTCACTATTTATATTAGTAAGGATGTTGTCAATGCAACTCGCGGTAGTTAAAGTTACCCTTGTTTTTTCATTTATTGTCACTCTTAAGCCAAAACTGTCCAGAATGCAAGTAAAATTTTTTAAATCATCATACTCGACATCAAAATGAATGTTAAAGTCTCCCAAAATGCATATATTGGAGTATTGATCATGAAAATCATGCAGCATATTTTCAAATTGTTCAAAAAATATTTCTATATTGGGGCCTGAACGATATACACAAATTATTAGTAATTTTAATGAGGAAACCTCAACAGCTGCAAATTCAGCGTGCCATTCTACCGTGTATTTGGACGCATCAACAGATCTACATTCAAGGTTAGGTCGCGTATAAATACAAACACCACCATGCATCATTGTGGGTCTACAATAATAACTTAAAATATTGAATGGACAGAGATTGATAGACAGCAGATTGTCTTTCTTTGTAATAAAATGTTCACTGACACAGAACACATCACAATTAAAAGAATTAAAAAAATGTTGCAGATTGGCGATTTTGTTAGATATTCCTTGAACATTCAAGTGAAATATTGTCAAACAATTGCTCATCTCAAATAGAGGATAGTCATTAATGTTTTTTGTTTTTATGGATTTTGTTGTTGTTGTCTTCGAGGGTAAAAAAATTTATTAATTTTTGTACCTACAGACCAACATTTTGGATCAACAAATTTATCGACGTTATGTTGGAGAATGCCAACTTTGAAGGAGGAATATTCAGCTGGTCGTCTCGATTGGAGTCTGTTACACGTAACTTCGGAAAATCTGGGTTTTAAGAATTTAAGCATAGCTTGTTCGTCTACCGAAGCATGAATATTAAAAACGTGATAATATACTAAATTGGCATTAGCTGCTGCAGCAGGGATATTAGGTATAGTTGTTTCACCAGTACCCACTATGGTTTTGTTCACTTTTGCAATCTGATTTTGGTTTCTTCGATGATAACGCGGGGTCTCCCAGTTCTCACTCGATTTGGTATGGCTAGTGCTGGCATTGGACGAAGCAGCCAGAGAATTAATATCATTACATTTTTGAATCGTAGATATCTCTTGCAGAGCGTCAGAGATCTGTTCACTGGAAATCCTATTAGCCGTTCCGTACCTATCGTACTTGAAGGTTATGTTTTTACTATTAATGATATCAATTTTTAATTTATTCTACTTCTATATAAGTTATATTGTTTGGCTCTTGCTTGGTATGAACTTTATCAAAATTGTGCAGTTGATGAACTTAATCTGAGAATGATTAAAGAATGCGTCTTCCAATTTTGGATCTTGGAACAGATTGGTAAAATTGCTCTTATCTATTTTAATAACTAGGTGTTTTACCCGGCACCTCCTGGGCAAATAATTTCGTAAATTGTGGTACGATTTTTAGTTTCAACTTCAGTACATTAAAATAAACAGAGTAAGATATAAAGAAAGAAAAATAACAATAACAGTCTTTATTTGCTATAGCAATCACGATGCCGTGAGCTGCTACCAATTCCCCACTAAGGATCAAGCCATAATATTTCCTGCTATCGAGGGACTACCACTTCAAGATTATATTTTTGCACTGGGATCAAAAATTGGACCACAGAATATATCATTCTCGTCAAGAATATCCAATAACAGAGTATGCATATATCTTACAGATAAAAGGAAAGTTGACAGTTTTATGACGGACCATGACTCTATTACGGTAAATGATCAATTGGTTGCAGCACGCCGCCTCCTATCGCCAGCACAACGACTTGTTTTGTCAAACGTTAGTCCCATCATCCCTCATCTAGTTATAGAAGATGAGCTGAAAGCACTTGGACTAAAACTGGTGTCACCTATTTCATTTTTAAAAATCAATGTTTCGAATCCAGAATACAACCACATCCGAAGCTTTCGACGTCAAGTGTATATTCATCCCCTTGATCACATAACAATCCCCACATCAATCCTGATAAATAATGATAAATCAACCTACCGAATATTCCTTTCACAAGACAGCTTATCATGTTTCAATTGTAAGCAGCCAGGCCATATCGCCTCACAGTGTACTACCCCAACGACTACTACCAAGGAGTTAACCCCGGCAGCTACTACAGAGAACGTCAACTCTTTTCCAACTAACGGAAACTCAATTGAAGTCACCAATAACCTGCAAACGGAAATAGAGGCAACAAGCCATTCCGCTATATCTCCATCTGAAGAACCACTGAATCAATCTTCGATGAAAAGGAGCATTGGTGATATTCTTTCACCTCCCATTGATGCAACAAAAGACTCCTCTCTCCAGGAACCAAGAAGATTTCGAGTACCCGAAGATAGGAAAGCTAAGAAGACCAAAGATTCGGTGAGCCCGTCTGAAAAAAATAATACAAACTGCGCAATAATGTTTCAACCAGCAAAAGAATACATAGATAACCATACCTCAGAACTCCCCCTCGGCTATGAACAAATGATAGACCTTTTCAATAATATCTATGGATCTCCGGACCCCATCAGCGTAACCTTAAACTACACCAAGGATCTTAACGCACTATGCGTGATGCTCCGGAAAATATACCCTCTATTCAAGGAACGCAGTATAAAAGCGAGATGCACAAAATTCCATAGAAAAATACTAAAGCATCTAGAAATTTTAACATCAGAACATGAGAGTGATTCTTCTCCGGAAATGCTCTAATCCTATTCAATCTCCCACTCCTCCAAATATTCCTGAACTTCATTCAATCATTCAATGGAATATAAATGGTTTTTATCCCCACGATGAAATGCTCCAACTACTTATGAAGGAACACAACCCATCCTTAATAGGCTTACAAGAAACTAATTTCCGAACCACCAAAGTTGCCAACCTTAGGAACTATAAAGTTTTTTTTAGAAATCGAGACAACCCCGACAGAGCTAGTGGAGGTGTAGCAATCTACGCAAAAAATGATTTAGAACCTCAAGAAATACTCGTAAACACTAATCTGGAAGCTGTGGCAATATCAATAAAATCCTCAACAAATATTCATGTCTGTAATCTATACATCCCGCCAAATAAAGATTTTTCCGAACAAGATATCAGAAACCTGTTAGTTCAAATTCCTGCACCATGTATATTGATTGGTGATTTCAATAGTCACAGCATAACATGGGGAGGAAAATTCACGAACGCTAGAGGCCGGAAAGTTACCAATATTATTGAAGAAAACAACCTTGTACTGCTGAATGATGGAGCTCACACAAGATTTAATGCATTCAACGGGGAAACCTCGGCACTCGATCTGAGCATAAGCTCACCAAATCTGGCCACAAAACTATCATGGGAAGTCCTGTCTTTCCTTTATGGGAGTGACCACTTTCCAATTAAAATAACAATTACCGATAATGCTCAAAATGACTCGAAACCCCTTGAAAAATGGAAGCTAACAGAAGCGAACTGGCCATTGTACACTAACATAATTGAGAACGATCTATATTCAATACATACAGCAGATGACATCAACGAAACACTTGAACGTTTGATTCAAATAATACAAAGTGCTGCTGGCCAAGCCATAGGCAAAACAAAACAAATCAACAAGCATACTCCAGTTCCTTGGTGGAACCAAGAATGCCAAGAGGCCATTCAGCTGAGCAAGAGAGCGTTTAATAAACTGAAAAGGAACCGAACAGAGCAAAATTTATTAACTTTTAAGAAACTTAGAGCCAAGGCCCGCTTCGTGATAAAAAACAGCAAAAAAAAATCATGGAATGAATATGTCTCTAGTATAAAACCATCCACCCCTATAACAGAAATATGGCAAAAAGTAAAAAGAATCTCGGGAAAAAACGCAGATATGCAAATCAAAACCTTGACTTTCAATGGCAATCTCATTACAAGTAGTGAAGATATAGCAGAAGTACTCGCCACAACCTACGAAAATCATTCAAGTGATAGTAATTTTGATGCAGCATTTATGCAACTTAAGCAACAGACAGAAGAAAACTTTCCAATTATAGTCCTAAGCGACGACTCTCCTATCAATCTACCAATAAGTAACTCAGAATTTCAAGAAGCACTAAACGACCTGGAGAATTCTAGCCCAGGGCCAGATAACATCCCGGTGATCTTTTTGCAAAACCTTCCAGAGGTTGGAAAACAGTTTTTGCTACATATTTACAACATTATATGGATTCAAAAGAAATTTCCCAGTCTCTGGACGGAGGCCACTGTTATCCCGATTTCGAAACCACATAAGCCCAGATCCGATCCTACGTCTTACAGACCAATTGCTTTAACATGTTCAATGTGTAAACTTTTGGAAAAAATAGTCAACTTACGGTTGGTATGGTATTTGGAAACAAAACAACTCTTAGCACCTGAACAAAGCGGTTTTCGTAAACAAAGATCAACCTTGGATAACATTATCGATCTGGAATCTGAAATCCACGAGGCCTTCATTAATAAACAAAAATGCATAGCAGTATTCTTTGATATCAAGAGGGCGTATGATACTGCATGGAGACACGACATTCTCCAACAATTAGTCGACTGGGGAATTCAAGGAAACATGCTTGCTTTCACTCAAAACTTCCTGAGAAATAGATACTTCCAAGTACGAGTAAATGGGCATTTATCTAAAAAAGTGATCCAACAAAATGGAACGCCTCAAGGATCGGTCATAAGTGTAACATTGTTTCTCACAGCGATAAACGGCATCCTCGATAATGTTTCACTTCCAGTCAAAGGACGATTATACGCCGATGACCTAGTACTTTTTAGTAAAGGGAAAAACATCCAATCCATGACTTCTATCCTCTAAACCCAGATGTCGAAACTAGAAACTTGGTTATCCAACTCCGGCTTCTCCTTTTCAACACAGAAATCCAAATGTATAATGTTCTCGACCAAAAACGAAGCTAGACTCCCTAATCTCAAAATAGGCGGCCAGAAGCTTAAATTCGTAGAAAGTGTAGAATTCTTAGGAATGATCTTCGACAGGCAACTTAATTGGAAGGATCACATCAATAGACTCGTTATGTTCTCCCAAAATGGACTGAATTTGTTGAGATATCTCGCTAACAAAGATTGGGGAGCTGACACCAAAATACTGCTCAGTCTCTACAGATCTTTGATTAGAACGAAGATAGACTATGGATGCCCTGCTTACAACTCTGCAAACAAATCAGTTCTCAAATCTTTGAATTCGGTACACAACTCTGGTATAAGAATAGCTCTGGGAGCCTTCTGCACTAGCCCAGTAGAAAGCCTGCTCTGCGAGGCTGGAGAAACTAGTCTTCACCACCGTAGGCAGTACCTAAGCCTAGCATATGAAGCCAAAATAGCTTCAAATCCAGAACACCCAACTTTCCATAACACAATCTCCACAAGATATTTTGCACTTTACCAGAGACGAAAACGCTCTCCACCAGCCTTCTATGAAAGAATAACAGATATAAAGCTGAACATCAAATAACATTCCCACGCTTCTTTCCACCATCCATTTCAATCCCACCCCCATGGACCATAAACAATCCAGACTTTGATACCACTTTATCCCGCTTTAGAAAAGGTGACACCAACCCTGTTATCATCCGAGCCAATCTCAAAGGCATCCTCATTAATTTTCCGACATCCAAACACATCTATACAGACGCTTCAAGGACGAACGACGGCACAGGGGCTGCTTTTATGTGTAACAATATCACTAAAATGTTCCGCCTCGGTAAATACTCCAGTAGCTACACTGGTGAGCTATATGCAATTTACCAGGCTCTCATCTATGCAGAGCAAGAAAATATCCAGCAGTCACTGATTACAACGGACTCTCTCAGTGCCACCTGTACAATCCAAAGAATCTACCACAGTCACCCAATAGTTACTGCAATCAAACTACAGATATCCATACTGGCTGCAAAGGAAAATCATGTCACTTTCATTTGGGTACCATCACTCATCGGCATAGCTGGTAACGAAGCCGCAGACCAGGCTGCTCTCAAGGTAATATCTGATATGGATGCAAGAAAGGTCAACCAAACTGTAGTATCTGACTTCAAATCCCATATACAATATGTCATCACCAGAACATGGGAAAACGAGTGGAGCGAATCAAATTCAAAACTTGCAGAAGTAAAACCATCTGTGAAACCTTGGACAAACTCCCCTAGTGATAGAAGATCCCAGGTTATTATATCACGGCTCCGAATCGGTCACACAAGAATCACTCACAATCATCTACTTGCTGGGACTGACCCTCCCATCTGCGAAGAATGCGGGACAACTATCACGGTGAAACACATTCTAGTTGAGTGCACTAAGTTCCTTGGATACAGACAATTGTGTAACCTTCCTCTGAACCTCAAAGACATTTTGAAAGACAGTCTCACGTCGATCCAAAATGTTCTCAGATACCTGAAAAACACCGATCTTCACAATGAAATTTGAACAATGTTACCATGTTTTGTAATACCTATTGTAACGCGCTAATAACCTGTCATGGTTGATGCGCCAACTTAAATAAATAAAAAAAAAATAAACACCCCCCTTTCAAAAAAATGTGATATTTCTAAAATAATTTTCCAGGAGGCTGTTGAAAATTATCATTCGTAATTTTTTTATGATATATCTATAGTTTTTCAAATTAATCAACATAAGTATAAAAAACAGTTTAAATTTAACAAATTTTATACGGTTTAGATGATGTTAGTCAAGTTCATTTTTGTCGGTTAGAAAAGTTAAACTCCTTCAATATTTGATGTTTCCAGGAGGCTATGATAAGCGTTTGTAGTTTCTAGATATATAAATGAATAATATTTGAAAATTTAATTTTTATTATTAAACAAAAATTCTAACTTCAAATAAATTTTTAAAAAACTTATATCCTTTCAAAATTATTCTTATTGCTCTCACTATTTTATCGCTGGTATTTTTTGATTAGTTTCATTTTCGAACCAGTAAACTGAACAGTATAAAGTGATGTTACTAATCGACCCCATTATGTGGCTATTGTAAATGTAATTAATTGATTTACAAAATAGAAACATTGCTGGAAGGATTTTTGGAACAGAACACCAGCATGGTGTCTAATAATTATGACCGAACACTGATCAATATACTGGACTGCATTTAGGAATACAGACACAGTATCGCTCATTGTTCATGATGACATTCTATGTTTACTGTGAAATATTGATGGTTTAGTATTTATCAATATATAGGGTAAAAATCACACTTTAGGTCCAGTACCAATAGAATACGTATCATTTTTTTTATTTTTCAGTGCACCTAATAACATTCATTTATCAAATGAAGACTTTGAAATATTAGCATAAAGAAATAATCAGTTTTGGTGTCAAATGTCTTTGAAATGAATTTTTTACATAATCATAAAGCGGCATCAATCATGAATTATCGTCCGATTCTCCATAGGAATCACGGAGTATTCCAGTTGATATAAATGTTTCAGTTGACAAGATAAAATAATTGATTTATTACTGGCGTGATAAATGATAAAAAATCCAGTCTGGCGTTGACTGCTGAATGACAATGAATTAACGCTAATCGGGCACTGGGAATAATTTCAATGACAGTATCAACTTCAACAGAAAAAAAAGATAGAGTATTTATATATTAGATAGTTTTGAATTCAAAAACTAAAAATTGTGTTCAAATAAATTTCCTATTCTCAAAATTATGGAAACGAATCTGCTTGTTGCTATTAATTTATTCTAAATTAAGAATTTTTTTTGGGCATCAACAAATTAATTAGGCCAGTGATATCTTCTGCATAGTATGTAGATATACAGGTGATTTATTTTTATATTCCCACCCTTACTATATTGCGCAATGGGGAAATATTGTGCTTTTCTCGAAACAAAAGAAAAGGAAATTAGTATTTGCCCCCTTGTGATGTTTTTATTCCAAGAAAAAAGTAGAATAATCCTTATACATGTCTTAATTGTTCAGTCGTTCAGTTATGTCTAGGATGACATATTACGTTAAAATTGCGATGGTCCACTTTTCTTTTTCAAATGACATTAAGCATATTTTTGACCAGCTTCAATAAAAGGAGGAGGTATACAATTTGGTTATACATATGTTTTTTTTATGTGGGTCTCTTCGCGCGTTTTGCGTAGTAAACGTACTCCGATTTTGATGAATTGATGAATAGTCCCATATTTAGACAAACTCAAATCTGAATTCTCCTTCCCTCCAAGAACCGCCCCCGAAGGGGAGTGGGTGGGCAACATTTTTTAAATCGAAAATCCGACTTGACACAATTAAAGATGATACCATATTCGGAAACGTTTAAATTGAATATTTTTCCAAAAGAGTTACGGTTTGCGAGTTACAGCAATCAAAGTCTGGAATATGTTTATTTTCGCTATATGGAGGCAAGAAGTTTACATGAGTCTTCTGTTGAGGACAATTCTTGAGATCGCGATGCTTATGTTTGATATTTTTTAGCAGATGACGCACAACCATTTTTTTGTTTTCTATTGGCAATAAAAATACCCCTGTTCACTGATCAATGTTGTACAAGATTGTACGATAAAATCATCCTCAAGTAAGAGTTTTTCTAAAATCATTGTTTTGTTCAAGTGATATTTCATACAATTACCAACAAATTAAACATAATCCCTCAGCATTACCAACCAACCAGGACCGACTTTATTAATTAGTGCACTGAAAAATATAAAAGAATAATATTTCCTCTGGTGCTAGTATTTTTGAAGTTGTGCAGTTTTAAGAAGACTTTTGTAAAAAAAATATTTCACATCCTTGTATCATTATTCATCAAAATCGTTGAAAGTTATTTTCAGGGATTTTAAAACAGCGGAAACCCACATATTTTAGACTTTACCACTCCTACTACTCGGAAACAGTATTTCTTTAATGTCTAACTTAAATTTTGCACGATATGGTATCGTTTTTAATTTTGCGGTAACTTTCGATATTAGAAAATGTTTGCCCATTCCTTGAATTTTTGATTTTCGAATGAATTTTCCCCCTGCAACCCCTTTAAGGTTAGTTTTTCAGAGGAAGATAATACTGGATTTCAAATTTACTTAAAATGGGACTAACCCAGCTTAAGTTGTCACATCAGCTGAAAGGGTCAATCGAATTTCCAATTGTTACTGGAAAATCCAGTTATTGAAGCAAATAGATTCTATATACTTTTTGCATTTCTCAACATTATAAAACTTCAAATCATATATCCTACCTTGTGTTGACTCTATATGTAACCTCTAGAAAAACTAATCGCTTAAGACCGTCTCATAAATATCTGTTATTGAATTTTCTTGAAACAGCTAAATTTGTATAAAATATACATAAGAACTTGAAAATAGAATAAGATGCATTGTTGTACTGATTACAACTCCCTTTTCCGAAATGAATCTCATAGCACCTTGCAAGTAATATTATACAAACAAGTGATTTCACATCATTATTATATAATAGAGAAGAATTTTAATTGTATTTTATCTGAATCAAATCAGTTTATATTCAGTATCGACTAAAATCTCTGTAGTTGCACAGTAGATTGAATTTTCCGCATAATTCAACACAAATGGCAGCATTTATTATTATTATTATAACAGATTACCGATTCGATAATATTATAATATTACTATCAACAAACCTGACAATATTCATTTTATTTAGTTTATACAGAAATCAAATATGAACATTGACTGATCAATAACAAACGTTGGATAGAATCTAGTATCCTTTATGAGCTGGAACGTTGAATGATGTTAAATTTTCCATCTAATCGCAATTTCTTGCAAGAGCAACCACCAAGACGACGAAGGCAATATTTAGTTCGCAAAGTCATTAATCATTAATCATTGGTATGAACGTAGACGGGTAATATGGGATTATCTTTTTAGTTTTTTCAAATAAAAAAAACATTTGATTCATTAGTCAACACGGTACATAAAAGTGATCAGTACATTTTTGGGCTGATTTGTTTTTTTTCCCAAACACACGCTGAAATATCGACAAACCATTTTGGAACCTGTGCCGCTCTAATTTTTGATCGATGTTAAAACATGGAGGGTAAGATAATAACCAGCTAGTATGCCAGATATTAGTATAGAAAATATTGACATTGTGAAATTATCAATATTGAAGGTAACCACTTAGATACATTGGAATTTGAAAAATCTGCTGGCAAATTTCATAATTATCATTAAAAATTTGAGGAAAATATCGGACACCTGATAAGAGCGAATTATTAATTAATTCAATATTCATTTTGTTGTGAATATAATAAATATAAATAAAATCACAAAAATTAGGGCCGGCGTTATTAGTTGGTGCACTGGAAAATACGAACTTAAAATAATTCTATTGATGCTGGTAATTTTCTTGAAAAGGCTAGTCTGGATCTTAAGGGTCACGCCGATAAAATAATACTCTTATTGCAAATTCTCATCGAAATTTCAGTCAATTTCGATATAGCTAGTGTTGAGCTAAGAGGTGAATCTATTAAATATGAGAGTATCACCAATCGATTTCTTGACTCCGAAAACTTTGGTTGCAAATTTTCATCGACATCTGCCGAGCCGAGTCAACTGTGAGAGTCAGAGAGGTTTGCAACATGGAGGAAGAAGGCCCATCAGTGCCAAGATGCTGGAGATGCGGTAGACAGGGACATCTCATGGCCTGTTGCCCTAGGCGACGTAGGACTTCGCCTATAACTGATGAAACACGATTGTCGAGATGTCTTTGGTGCCGATGATTTGGACATGGGAAAGGCCAGTGCCAGTCTAAATGAGACCGAGCGACTGAAAAGGAATCAATCAACTGCCGTCATCGTTAGTAAAGTCGGGACCCAAGGACAAAGCTTGACGGAGAAACTGAGGGTACCAGTTGCTCCTTCTTGATAGACACTGGAGCAGTACGAAGCATCGTCCGACCCGATATCCTCAAAGGAGGCTGGGAACCATTGGACAAGACCTGCGTGATGCAAACGGCGTCCGGGGAACGCTTGCCAATCCTGGGACAACGTGAGGTCAGAGTTCGATTAGGTTCTAGAGAGTATCAAACGGTGATCCTGATAGCTAACATCAGGGATGACGCAATCATAGGGCTGGATTTTCTAGCGACATTTGACATCTTGATAGATCCAAAAGGGCGAAGGTTGAAGACCAAGAGTGAAGATATCCTCTTAGACGATGGGTATGATTCAGATGCCGTTCTCCGGGTTTCCATTGAAGAGGACGCTAGGGTTCCAGTACGAAGAAGAGAAAAGGTGTTAATGGCTGCTGTCACGGGTAATACTGGTAGACAGTTTGTGGGCGTGGTAGAACCCCAACATCAGAATCGACAGCTACTGGTGGGACATACCTTGAACGTAGTACAAGATGGTCGAATTCCAGTCAGAACATGAGCGACCAGGAGGTTATCCTGAAATTTGAGACGAAATTAAGGACGTGCCATCCAGTAAAACAAGTGATGTACTTGGACAAGAAACGAGGCACCAATGGGAGTAGGTTACCCTCCATTTTATTTTGGGAGAATAAGATTCTGAAACCGGAAAGTTGTGTTTTCTTATTATTTTGACAAGTCCGAAAGGATCCCGAACTGAAATTCAGTTCAATATACTTAATACAATGCATTGTAATGTTTCGACTTGCTGGTAATATTACTTTAGCCTAATGACGAAATTGAGAATGCAGTCCTATCACAAAAGTGACTTCAGGTTCGAAATGTATTAAAATTTCTTGAAATGCTATTAAGTGTGCATTTAAATGTATCCCTCAGAATAATTACATTACTTTGTATACACTATTCACAATATTTAAATTTGCGTTTGATCAGGGTTGTCATTCACGAATAAAACAATCTGACAGCCCTGACTCGTTGACTTCACATTGCAATTTGGTTTGTTATGCAACACACGATACACTTCTACCAAGTTAACCATATTTTTTTATTAAATTTAATTTAAAATATTAGTGCATAATGCATCAAAATTTTAACTGTGTGCACTACTTCACCAGATAAACTTTCACTATGCCAAATCTCATACTCCTGCGTGCACGTTTTTTGCCTTTAAAATCGTGTTTAATCACGTATTAATGTATAGATTATGCTGACCTTAACAGAAAACTCGCGGCACTCATCGGCAATAACAGTATTACTCTTAAAACCTACATTGTACCGTTTTTTATGGCTTCAGCATTGAGACTTGTGAAGTTAGCACAATCGAATTTTTAAAATGTTTTGTAATGAATAATATTTATATGGGATAATTGCAACCCATTTGCGCATGTTTGCTACACTTTTGTTTTATATTCCGCAAATTGCGTTCTCGAGAAAAAAGCAAATGGAAATGTGGATTTATTGTGCAGTGCTGAAATTTATTTTTTCATTTTCTCAGCTTAGAGTGCATCAAATTACAAATTTCAAACTGCGTTCAATTGCAACCAATTTGCGCCTTTGTAAAAAGTTTATTTCATTGCTAGAATATCTATTATTCTAAAGAAAATAGGTTTATTATATTTGATTTTCTGCACATGCGCACAGGCTCAGAGATTATTTATGAATTTCTGACGTGCATGTTGGACATGGTTGTCTCTGATTGGACTGACATATGTAATATGTGCAGAGAACAGTATACGTCTCTTTTCTCTGCATATGTCGAGTCTTCACAGAATAACAGATACAAAAGACTAGGAAAGGTATGGACGGTATAGCGTATACGGTCCATAAGGAAAGGTCAAAAAGTCGGTATCCATTTGTTGCATTTTGCATCTGCACGTATCTTATCAACGTTTTATATCACCGTATCGTTTCAAATGGTTAGGATACGCTGCAATGTGGTGCCAATTTTTGACATTCAATTACAAACGCCAAATGCGTATCAGTATATATCATTTACGCAAACGGTGGTGAGACGAACAAATAGTAGTATTAGATAGTATTCTCCCGCATCGCAATGAGTGCACTGCAACTAGCAGCAGCCGCGTACGATGCAACGATGTACATGCCACGACTTGTCGAAGTCTCGTCCACATACAACTAACTACGTATCGTATCATTTCTTTGTATCAAAATTTGATATGTTACTATGCAACGGTTTCCTTATCCATTAATAAGCAATATTGATAGATACGTGGAAATGCAACAAATGGATACCCACCTTGAGATAATACTTTAAACGGAAGAAACAGAGAACAGAGACATATGAGAATATAATCGTAGAACCCATACGTAGACAAATAAAAAAAGAACCTAAAATAAAGACGCTCTGGGGTGTGGCACCAATATTCGAAAACATAAAATCCTTGACCAACGACCATTATTATTAGAGGGACTACCATTTAATTGGCAATACAGCATGCCACGTCAGAAATTCATAGATAATCTCAGACCCTGTGCGCATGTGCAGAAAATTAGATAAAATAAACTATTTTTTTAGATTAATAGATATTCCAACGGCGAAATAAACTTTTCAGAAAGGCGCGAATTGGTTGCAATTTAGCGCATTTTGAAATTTGTAATTTGATGCACTCTAAGCAGAGAAAATGACAACAAAAATTTCAGCACAGCACAATAAATCCAGATTTTCATTTTATTTTTTCTCGAAAATGCAATTTGCGGAAAACAAAATAAAAGTGGAGCAAACATGCGCAAATGGGTTGCAATCATCCCATATAATTATATTCAATATAAACAATTTTAAAAATTTGATTGTGCTGACTACACAAGTCTCCAGCATTGAGATCAGCTCTGAAGCTAAAAAATGATATAGGTAAAGATATCATCACCAGGCTGCTCTAAGAGTAAGATATTTTCACATCAAAAATTGCTATTTCAACCCCATATCCTCTTACGAGGCGATGCATTTCAGTTTTTCATTTGATTGTAATTATTTTTCTGTGACAGATAGACAGCAAAGTTTCTTCATTCTAAGTTTAGTGTTTTTGGAACACTAAGAGATAAATATTTTATATTATGAGAATCGTTCTGTATTCATCCATTAATATGAGCCAGGATAAAAGAGGTTCATTATAGTTTAAACGCCTAAAGTATCTGAAATACCATTGATGTACCTAATATCATATTTCATAGACGCTAAGCGCCATTACAGCTGTTGAATCTACAGAGAGTACATAGCTACCGGAAGGAATTATTTCGCAGGTTAAGCTTCGCAGGAAAGTGCTGACGCAATATATATATATATATATATATATATATTTCAGTTATGTAGTGAGTCGAAATCATCTGCATAATTCCTAGGATAATTCATGCACCAATTCATATGTCTGTTTTTCTCACATTTCTTATTTTGTAGTGATTTTATAAGCAATTGGAGACCTTTAAAACCATCAGATTTCTGATAAATGACCCTTAACTGGTATCATCCTTTAAATAGTTATGTATCATTAGATCAATCATGATCCAACATTTTATTCATTGTATTTATTTATATATAATACTAGACCCTTATGAAGGAGAATTTCATGTGGAAATATGCTTTTTTATATTTGTTCACGTATTTTGCACAGTAAATGTATACTGATTTCATGATTCTTATTTTATTAGGAAGAGAAATCCTAAGAGATAGTATTAACCATTGCAAGACCCAACATACTTCATTTCTTATCAGTGCGAAACATTTCAATCATATGATCTTGGTGATCAATAAACCACTAAAACTTTAAAGCAAACATGATACATCAACATCAGAAATAATAAAACAAATAAACAATCGTATTGCATACCTCCTCCTCCGTTTAAAAAGTCGATCAAAATTGGGAATAACACGCACGTCGATTACATAACTGGTCCATATTATTATACACATTATTTACTGTTTGCAGGCATCATCATCACAAAATTTCCATAAAAATTATTACATACAGAGCAATGATATTTCTCATTTTTTGCAAATGATTCTAAAAATGCTTCTATTGGATCTTATTTCAATTTCTCAACAGGTAACATTACTATGAAGAAATTAGCGTATATTTTGATAATACGAATAAAGCTATACCAACTTGATTAATGCTGTGTAGATTAAGGTGAAACGTGTGCTATTAAAATAATGTATCCACATCCACACCATATAAACTCGAAAGTTTCTGGGAAAATCTAGCCACGGAAACCTTAAAACCACGAAATATATAAGGATTTATTATTCAGTAATATTCACTGCTGACAAAATACCATGGAACTTCCGCTCTACCACTCAGTTATTAAATAGTTTGGTTTCGTTTTATTACAAACATTGAGAGATTGCTCAAGAAAAATCTCATGTCGATTAGGTTTTTATTTTTCAAAATGAATCTGTGATTACAAACGTATATATAAGTTTTTGAAATACATACAGAAGAAGAACATGAACTTCAACTGGAACCTCAGCACTTGATAGTCAAACTAAAAGTCTAGAAGATGCACAAAAATTTCATTCTTCAATTTTGGAGGGTTGATTCACTTTATGGTATAAGAAATTAATATATTCTTAAATGAATCAGAAACTTTTTTTTATTTTAGTTTATTATTAGAATCTACATACATCGTACAGTCTCTGACTAATCTAGGAGCAAAGATAATATCATCTTAAATTTTCGGTACAAGCTTTCTCAATTTTTCAATAAATTATATAATAAGTATTTTTTACAAAAAAATGGACTGGCGTTATCAGTTGGCGCACTGAAAAGTACAGAATAATAATTCCATTGGTGTTGGTACTTTTGAAGTTGTACAGTTGCAGTTACATTGAAAACTTTTGGCGCCAACTTCACAAGTACCAGCACAAACAGAATTTACTTTTCAGTGCGCCAACTAATAACGTCGGTCGATTTTTTTGTAAGTATTTATTTCACACTTTTGAGTGCTACATTTGTCAGGAAAATTGTTGATCGTTCACCATTATCCATGTAGGTTTATTTTGCTTGTATTTGATATTATTCAGAAATATAATAACATCGTCGTGGAAATACGCATATTATAAAGATTACCACTGCTTTAACTCGAAAGCTTCCCCCTCCATCCCCTTCGGGGGCGGTTTTCGGAGAGAAGGAGATTCGGAGTTTTTATGAATATGGGACCATTTCTCAAGTCTCCTCTTACAAATGAATGAAAAATCATCAAAATCGGTGTACGTTTACTATATAAAATGCGCGCACGAACCAAAAAAAGCAAGACAGTCGAATTGTAGATACCTATACCTCCTCCTTTTTGGGTTCGTCGGCCAAAAATAAAACAAAATCGTAACCAACACCAAATTTCAAAACCAAAATATCCGTATTCTCTACAATTTCTTCAACTCTACATCAAATATTAAATAATAGGAAAGAATTTTGTATTTTCAACAAGAGAGTGAGTGAGTTATATCACTGAATATATTGCAGGAATAAAATCAGCTGTATATGTGCAACCCTTGAAGTCCATACTGTGATCTTACCAGTAGATCTACACTTCAAATCACATAATGACAGTCGATCATAAATTATGGTTGCGTAACACAGTAACATATCGGAAAGTAGAATTTCATCTTATTGTTCAAGTGCCCTTACTCGAGCGTTGGCGACGTCTCAGCCTTGTAAGTGTTACCACAGACAACGGAACGTTCAGTTCAACAACGTGGATTCCGAACCGCCGATATAACTCAAGATAAATCTCAAGACATACCTACCCTTCCAGAGAAGCTGTACTAAGGAAATATATACTCTCGCTGGTTTGTCTGGCCTTGTGAGAGGAGCAGGAAACAAAACTACATCCAGGGATTCGAACGCAGGGAATTTTATATAGTACACTAAATCCATGGTTTTTAATTTAATTTTTTTGCGATGTTTTGAAAAACAGTGACAAAAGTTTCATCATAAGATTAACTGAACAAATAAAATAAAAATTATTGACATTTATATAGTGAACAAATTTTGTTTCATTTTTATACGATGCTTGCAACCAATTTGGTCACAATAGAAGGGATTTAGAAATTTCACATTCAATTCAAATAACAGAAAATGAATTAAACCAGTCTGACGTCGATTTCGCTTTCCAGACAAAGTCAAGAATTTTTTGAATGGTAATATCACTCACAATCAGGATAAAATATGGTTGGACGCCCATAATGAAGAATAACAATAATTGTTCGACCCTCCTTTAGACACATAGAGTGTGTACGTAGTCCCAAACTTCATCGTCCCTTTCATCGCATGAATGCTTAATATACGAGAGAGTCAAAATGCTATCATTGCTTATGCTGTGCTGTGTGTATGTAGATCAGTAACACTGTGGAATGCAAACTGTCTCGTACATTTAAGCAGCAACCACTTTCAGTACCTCCATATAGTTACCTACACACATTCTAGACCTTATAATGTCATTTACTCCATATTTATTACAATAATCTACTATCCCTGTTCATTGTATTTCACCAAAATTGTATATTTAGTATCTTAGTGTAAGTGTATGTATTTATCTCTATGCCTTGTCAACAATTTACAGAGATTTAGATCATAAAATAAAGATACAATTACAGCTATACAAGATACCAATGACAATTTATCATTTTCCTTTCCCATCAGTATTCAGAATTATATCGAACATTTAGATTTTTGAAATTTTGAACAAAACTGACATCACTTGATGTAAGATATTCAATCCACATATTATATTATAAAGAAGCTGGTTGACTGACTCATTAACGTACAGCCAAAACTAATGAAACTGGAGAAGTTCTATTTGCGGCGTGGGTTTTTTTTTAAGGGGATGCCAAAAATGATATAGAGGACAATCAATGATATCTATCACAAAGACTTTTCAACCAAAAATAGAATAAAAAACAGTCAAGCTCGTCGCTTTTAATTCATAATCTAATTCTTTGAGGTGAGACTAAAATATACAGGGTTTATCAGGAAAGAGATATGACTTCATCGATATATTTTTCAGAATTAGAAAAAGCATTTCTTTTCAAAAACGACAAGGTGAATATAGATTATTACATAGAAAAATTATTATATAAAGGCACAGCTGAAACTACTGCTAGGCACCTACATGAAATTTGGAATTGAAATGAGGACTGGTCATTTGTGAGTATAGCACTAATTCTTCGAAGTTGCAGGCACTAGCAAGTTATATATATATATATATATATATATATATATATATATATATATATATATATATATATAAAGAAAAATTCATTCTAACTTATTAATAAGGAACTTTCACTTCATTTAATTAACCTTAGAATACTTTCTCGCTGAATACGAATCAACTACTTTTCAGTAGTAAAACAGTGACCCTAACGACGTGGTCAAACTGTTTGAGTTTGACCTCAATTTTAAGTGAACAAAACAAAAATGGGGATACACAGAGAAAACTTTCAACAGTGAGAGTTGATCACAGTTTTATAGTAGGTATAGCGAAAGTTTCGTTTTTTTTTAAATGAATTTTCACAGTTGAAATTCACCAGTTCTATATGAAATAAATAACTCAGAAGAGATAAAAAGTTGTGGATGTTTGCCGCTACGAACAAACAGAAACAATATCGCATTTGTTTCTGCTCCATTTTATTGTAAGCATTGCTCGTGTTAAATTTGAAAGGCCTTTTAATCTCTATAAGAATTTGAAAAGTCTCTTGTAATTGATAACTTTGATGTATTAAAATATGTTTTATTATCGATGAATTTAATCAGTTTTAATAAACATGTATTGGTTGGATTTTTGACTAGCTGGAGCGGATACAAACTATACTAATGACTTGATTGTTTTGATGAAAGATTATGTTTTTCTACTACTTGGTACTTTGTACTTTGGCAACAAATCTTACATAGTTTATGAAGTAGCTAAACACTATGCAAACTAAATAATATTTGATTGTTTACATAGCATCCAGATGAGTTATAGTAATTTGTAATATTATATTTTTTAAATAATTTTCTTGACAACTTACTTGTTAAACATTTTTTCCAATTTAGAACAAGAGCACAAGAACAATTTTTTCTTTTAATTATAGAAAAAATCGAAGAATAAATCAGAGATCAAAACAAAATAACTTGCTGAATCAGTTCCGTAGTCAATAATATAAAAGAGAAAAAAAGTTTTTCAACAATGTCGTCACGTTTCGCGGTAATGCGACAAGGAACTCGGAATATAAGGATAGAAAATTCTGCGCCACCTCACGTGGCAGGTAGCTAGGTCTATATAGCTGGGCTCCGCTCACGATTGCAGACGACTAAACTTTGTGAGAACTTCACATCGCCACAGAACGATTCTACTCGTGAGCCACGTTCGCTGATGGTCGTGGTGGTAAAGCCGGCGCGTACCAACTATATCAGAACTCTGCGAAGTTTGCGCTTCGAGTCCGGCACGTCTCCGAAGCTACCAACTCCGGCCAGCTAGAGAGAGAAATGCTTCAAATTGCCGATCAAATCCGGACTTGGTCGACATGCACATGCCAAAGCGAAATGTTTGGAATCTTTGTTTCGCGTTGTGCGCGGCTTATTTTTTGCCACTTGTTATTATAGGGTGTATTATCTCCGACTACCCGCCAATTATCATTCCTTTTATATCGCTATTAATTTCACAAACACTCTAACGTTTAACCCTCTTATTCTGATAGCAACGTTGAAAAAAAAACTTTGCTTTTCAGATATTTTTTTATCATAGAATAAATATATTACTGATATGAAACTTTTTCTATTCTGTATGAAAAGCGTTAATTTGAGGAAAAATTTAATAAATAGATAGCAGATAATGAATGCACTGAAAAGTATGAAATCAAAATCATAAGAGTTTAGAAATTTTACAAGAGAAGACCTATAGGTAAATAGAAGACTCTTGATACCAACTTCCGAATCTTTAGTGTGTGCTTAGGAGTTTGCTCGTGCAAGAGAGTCTGACGGACTCCAAGGACAAATATGGCAAATAGGATATAACATTCCTATAGAGGGGGTAACACAGAATGGTCCAAAATGTGTTGCTCGATCAAGTACACCGGTTCACTTTTTAATTATCTGCGGAGCACTTTGATTTAAAAACTTATCTGGCAGAATATTCGGCTAGACTGAAATAAATGAATAACCAAAATAACAATGACATGAGAATTATTCGTTACATCGTACAATATATAGATAAGTGGGAAAAGTAAGGTTTAAATTGAGAATTCAGATAAACAGCTGTGATAATTTCATTTGTAAAGAAATTCGCACAATCTTAGTTACCACTGCCTTTCCGTAGCAAATATGCCAAGAGCCAGCAACTATTTGGGAATAGGTACATAATAAACCGAGATATTCAAAGTTTCCGATTAAGTGAACGAAACAAGAATGACTTTTGAAAAGACATTTATTATAATTTTAAAAGTGTTTTCTTCGATCGTTATTAACATAATTTTGAGAAAGAAAATTCGAAACCATGATACTAGTAATGAACAAGCTAATTGTTTTGACATTTCATTTTTAGATGAAAATTTTCACATGAAATTTAAAGGTTTACTGGGTGACCCAGCTTCGCTCTAGCAGCTCAGTGTTAATGGTGGGTTTGTTAAGAGTTACTAAGGATCCTTATCCTTAGTCCAAAAATTTGCATATTTTCAGCTAATATGTATGCTAGATCGTTTAATATCACTTTTGTCGTTCACATAGCTCATAAGTTAAAGATTTCGAGATAAATATGAATGTGTAATGTCATTGTGAAATAAACCAGAGCTTAAATGTATTACTAATCGATTTTTTGACACCAAAACCCCATACTGATATTTTTATTGCAATTTGCTGAGCTAATCTCGATAAAACTAGTGTGGACCTCGAGAGTCGCATCCATTAAATATAAAAGTCTCACCAATTCATCTCTCAACCCCGAATGATTTTTTTTAAATCTGCCAAGCCATTTTCGAGTTAGCTTGTGTGGATCATAAAGGTCGCACCCAAAAAAAATGTATGTAAGTATCAACAATCGACTTCTCGACGCCGAAAAACCCTTGCTGTATTTTTTTTAAGAAATCTTCCTAGCCATTCTAGAAAAGGCTATTGTGGACCTCGAGGGTGGCTTTCTCTCCAGAAAAAGATAAACTTAAAAATTAAAACCTTATCTCAATAGACAATTTGTTCAAATTCTCTAAAGCTGTTTCTGAAATAGCCAAAATTAATTTGTACGCTCGTTTGAAGATATTAGATGCTAGGTGGAAATAATAATGAGGACAATGAACAATGAATTACTTATATTTAAATTCCAACACAAACACGTCACAAAATGTTCATTTCAGCATTACTTCTACAAATTTCAAACATTTTACGAGGGTATTGATATTCACAACAGTAAGGATTGAAAATAAGGAAAGTTGCACCCACACGGAACGTTAAGAGACTTAAGTACTTTTTGTAAATAAAGAACCTTTGTTTGTCAGTAATCGATGTACCTTTAAATTAACTGGAATTCTAGCTCTAGTAGGTGCAACCAAATCTAATTCTTCATTTTCCTTCAATCAAATCTCTACTATCTCTTTAATCTCAGATCAATTTCAGCACAAGAAGAAGAAGTTTATATAGTATCGTACTATAAAAAGTTACAAGTGTAGGTAAATTCCTACGTTGAATTCAAATATGAAACAAACTTAAACAAACTTAAAATTTAAAGACACCCAAATGAATAAGACTTATTTTTAAATAACAGAATAAAAGTAAAATTTAGAGACGACAAAATATAAGATTTACTTAACATAATTTTTGTCTCAAAAACCTTTTAGACTGGTTTAAATTACTTAGTTTTTGATTAGTACAGGTAGTTTGTTA